>OX387391.1:5915000-6327000 GCA_947563765.1 Anarsia innoxiella | reverse complement strand
ATGGACCCTGTTCAGTGTAACCGAACACTTTACCTATTTTACGCAATTACGGCACCTCCCGCGCCCGCTTATTATAATTTTAAGATTCATATTTCAGTGCACATTTTACAACGGTCTCGATCGGGTGCATTCTTAACATTAACATTTTAATTAACATTGTATTATTGTGGTATAATAAATAGTAGTGAACATTTTAGTGGTTTTCATAACATCTACAAACAATTCACAAAACACGCATCGCCCGAATAGACCCACTATATCCAAATAGATTTTTTCAAAAGCCGTTGTGGCTGTAGTAGTAATAACCATCGGTTCAATTGTATGTTTACTATATTTTATTTTTTGACACTTATCGCATTTATGGATGTCCTTCTCCATACCTGGCCAGTAAAATTGTCTCTTAATATTATTGACCATCATATGTACCCCAGCATGTCCGCTAGTTGGTAGTTAGGTGATAGTCATTGAGAATGAAATTCTTATCATTATCTACTGTTATCACACCTCTTAAAATACATATTTTAGGGCCCTCATAATCTTTTTTGTTATTAACTTCATTTATTAGATCTCTAATGAATACCTCATTGGCCTCATTTTTTATTATACAAATTCTGTCGACATTAATTGATTTACAAAAAACACTCAATTTCACCAAAAATTCGGCTCGCATAAATTGTGATGTGAAACCAAAGTTTATGTATAATGCATTTTTACTTTTTATAAATACAAAACACTCCCATTCTGCATCTATTTGTATTTTTCTTCTTAATGTTTCTAATTTATTTTTCTCTATTAGTAACATTTCTACAGAGTCATTTGGTATCCTTAGTATTTCCACAACTCGCGGTTGATCAGGCCGTTCGTTCGTGGCTATATTAGGGATTCCACTTACATTCCTCATACTTTCATTTCTCTCGCTTTCTCTCTTTTTCTGTGCTCTAGTCATGACTGAAATTATTTTTTCGTTCATTTCTTTTAAATCGTCAGATGTTATAACTATTCTCGACAAAGCATCAGCTACAGGATTGTTTTTCCCTTTCACGTAAACAATATTGTAGTCGTATTCCTCTAACGTTAATCTGAACTTCAGTAGTCTACTAGTTGGATCCTTCATACCGAATAAATAAATCAAGGGTTTGTGATCAGTCATTATCGTGAATTTTTTACCAAATAAATATGGTCTAAAATATTTAATTGCCCAAATTATTGCTACTAATTCTTTTTGAATGACGGGATAATTTAATTCTGCCTTATTTAATGGGCGGCTTGCAAAAGCAATAGGTCTTAAATCTTTATTACATAACACTGCTCCTATAGCGGTTCCTGATGCGTCAGTTTGTAAGACAAATTCGTTTTTGTCTGAAAAATTAGGATACTGTAATACAGGTGGAGACATGAGTTTAGTTTTTAACAATTGAAAAGACTGTTCACATACCATTGACCAGACGAAGGGCGTATTTTTACGAGTAAGTTTATGTAATGGGTTTGCAATTTCAGCAAAATTTTTAATAAATTTCCTGTAATAGTTACAAAAAGCTACGAAACGTCGAACTTCGTCTGCATTTTTCGGTACGGGATAGTTTTTAATAACTGTTATTTTACTTGGGTCTGGTAATATACCATCTTTTGATACGACATGTCCAAGATATAATATTTCTTTTTTAAGGAACTGACACTTTACGCGATTTAATTTTAAATTTACTTTCTTTGATCTTTCAAAAACTTGTATTAAATTTTTATTGTGACTATCCAAATTCCTACCAAACACTACAAGGTCATCCAGATAAACGAAACATTTTTAATATGTGAGGCACTTGGACTTATTTTCAGTCCCATGGAAAGGCGTGTCATTTGATATTGTCCAGTATTTGTATTAAAAGCTGTTAAATTACGACTGTCACGATCTAAAGTCACTTGATAATACGACTGACTCAAATCCAAATGTGTGAAATAAACAGCACCAGACAATGAGTCGAGTATTTCATTAATATTAGGTAAAGGAAATTTATCATCCTGTATTTTGTCATTAAGTTTACGATAGTCGATCACTAGTCTCCAAGGTTTAATTTTAGGGTCACCAGTCTTTTTCGGAACGAGCAAAATTGGACTTGACCACTCACTTCGTGCTTCTTCTATAATACCGTCTTCTAATAATTTTGCAATTTGTCTGTCAACTTCTTTAATCAAATGTTTCGGTGTACGGTATGGCTTAGTATACACGGGTGTTGAGTTCGGTTTCAATGTAATTGTTTGTTCATATAAATTAGTAGTCATTAGCTTATCGTCAGGTAACTGGAACACGTCAGCGTACTTAGTACAAATAGAAGCTATAGTATCACGCTCGCTGGAATGTAAGTGATCAAGTTTCAATAACGATAACAATTGTTTTGCATGTTTCGAGTCTGACTTACATTTATCGAAGTTACATATTTGATAGTTTTCTAATAAGTCTATTTCGGGTTTAAAAATAGGTAAAGTGACTTCCTGATCGCTCGTATTTAATATTTGAATAGGAATTATCCCATTTTGAGGTCGAACTATGGTACTTGCTAAGAATATGTTTTCCTGTATTTCCTTTGGAAATATGATGCAATCTTGGGTAATTTCTTCATACTTAATGTAATGTATTGATTCACTACGTGCCGGTACAGTCAAATAATTGGTACTTAATGTTGGTTGGCTGTATAATTTTAATTCACAACTATGCGTTGAGTTTTCTAGTAACACAATATTTTTTTGGAAATCGTAATTAATTTTTTCAAATTTATTGAAGAAATCTTGTCCCAAAATTCCATCAGATTTGCATGGCAATTGGTTAAAAGTATAAAATTTATGCTGAAAAGTACTACCATTAGATGCTTTAATAGTCAAATACACATAATCGTTAGAATAAATTTTTCCCCCAATACGTTTAATTATTATTTTATCGTCATAAAAAGGAATATTGCGCGGCAGTTGGGAAATATTCACTGCCGATATTGATGCGCCGGTATCAAGTAGCGATGAGCATTTATTATTATTTACGCTTAGAAAAACATATTTTGCATTGTGAGTATCACAAGACAAAATATATTCCTTAGGCTCGAAAAAACTCGTAAAATTGTTGTTCAGTATTAGACTGATTTTGTTGCTCTTGCCCACCATAATACATATTCCGATAAGAGTGACCCCTACCACCGGTCACTCGCCCACGATTCGAGCGTGTAGAGCCACCTCGCATTTGCCTACCACGAGAACTGAAGTTGTTGTAGTTATTATTATTTTGATACACTCTGTTACCATTATTAAAGTTTCCTCTTGAAAAATTAAAATTACCCCTATAACCCCTGTTAAACTTTCCTCGGGTTACAGGTCGATACGACTTACCTCGAATATTCAGGATCGAGTTTGAAGTCGATGGTACGGGACGCGATGCCTCCTCGTCGACTGCTGCGCGTACGGCGTCTTTTAACTCGGTGTAGTTGCGTGCTGAGATGATGGTAATAAAAAGGTTTGCTGATGGGTTAAATAAAGCATATTTTGAATGCTGTCGCCTGTGCCACGGCCAACGGCCAAGCAGAGAGATTCAATCAAACCATATTGAACTCTCTTGCCGCTCAGAACTCTCGTGGCCATGGGCGAGACTGGGACAAGTGCCTAGGTCCAGTGGGGTATTAACAATAATTTTAATGCTACTACACAGAAAACTGCGACAGAAGCTATTATGTTCGGGGTAAAAATGCATGACGCTTTATCTAATAAACTTAATACTGGCATCGAAGAACTTCCAAGTTCAAATATTCAGGAAATAAGAGACGATATCTCAGATAACATTCAAAATAAACAGATTAAACAAAAACAAAGATATGACAGTAATCGAGTGCCAGCAAGAAAATATAATAATAATAATAATTTTTATTTCAGACAGTACAATTTATCCATACATTTTGTTAGTAGAACTTTACGGAGCTATGTTAGTAAAATTTAAATTGCTCATTAGAGCGCACGTGAACTGCCATCCAGTGTGCATAAATGGGGCTTTCCAGCTTATCAGCTATCACCTTCAGGAGGGTGTTGGTGCTGCCAGACAATCGGGCGCGAAGTGAGGCGACCCTCTTCCGCAGCACGGCCTGAAACCCGTCCGTGCCGGCTGCACCTCCATGGCAGCCCCAACAGCCCCCTGAATGAGTTATTATATTGAACGCGCAGGGCATTGTAGGCTTTTTGGGTATACATACTCCATAGGCTGCATGTGTACATAGATTGACAGTATGTTCTAAACAAAGTGAGTTTTACCTCTTGAGAGCACCGTGCAAACCTACGTAAAAGCATATTTCCCCTAACTGACAGCGCCCTGCGCTCTCTCTCCATATCACTATCATCTCGAAGATTTTCTGCGACCCAGTGACCCAAATATTTGAATTCCTTAACAACTTGTAAAGGAGATCCGTTTAAGCACACATGCGGTACTGGATATGTTTTAGAACCCGCTTTAGGCCCACTTATACCTTCTACGCCCACCGGTGGACTTAAATTAAGGTTTAAGTTGTTAGTAGACTTCCAAAATTGCACAACATTTTTAGCCTTATGATGCGAAGCAATGATATCCATCTTGATTTGATCCTTGTAGTTCTGACAATATTTAAGTTTTGCTTTAAACAATTTTCGCGAGCGAGACATGTCCTCGTACAATCGCCCTGATATAGGCTTACCATGAAGGCACCATTCTTGAAAACACCGCCTTGCATCTTGGTGAGCCTCCCTAACATGCCTATTCCAGCCTGTCACATAGCCACCCTTCCTACGCTGCCCCCGGTTACAAGTAGTCCTAGATGCCTCTCGTAGTATGGAAACAATAGAATTATACATTTTATTAATTTCTTTCTTATGGTTTATGTCGTTACACATGTTATCACAACATAATTCAAAATCTTGAGGAAAATCTATTTCTCTTAATTTGGCATTACATATTTCAGAAAATTTATTTATTTGTGACTCATTTCTTACTCCCCATATTATACATTTTAATAAGCTATCTCCATTATTCTCAAAAGTCATATTTGTTACACCTTTAGGTACATTTTCTGTTAACTGACATTTAATCTCTAATGGAAAATGATCAGACCAATAAACGTCATAGTGTATTCCAATGCTCACCACCACCACTGTTTGCCTGGCTGCTATTGAAGTTACACAGTGGTCGAGCCACCGTCTGCATCCGTGACTATCACTGACGTAGGTATAAGAGTCTGCTGGCAGCAACTCAGTGTCACCAATACACAGGTTTTGTTCCTTACAAAAATGTTGCAATTCTATAAAGAAAGGCATATCAGGGTGAGCATTAAAATCACCTAACAAGTAAATTAAATCTACACTTTAATTTTCAATGATAGCGCAAATCTCACCCAAACAGTCAGTAAATTCAAGTAAGTTCACGCGTTCATCATTAGGCATATACACCGAAAAAATAATAAAAGATCTTATATCACTCACAGTAATTTTCACAGCCGTTAGACGCACACTTTTACACTGTATGATAGAAACGCACGGAAATACGTTTTTACGCCACATGATCGCGACCCCGCCGTGTGGACGCCCACGTAATATTCCTTCTGATAAGTCCACAGCTGATTTGCCAGTATAAACGAAGTTTGTGTCTATTGTTCCCAGTAGTTGAATATCGTGTGGTTGTAACCAAGTTTCCTGAAGCGCAATGATATCCGCCGACCTGAAAAGCGATCTTATGCAGTCTATTGATCTTGACAGGCCCTTACAATTATTAAAACTTAAAAATGTATATCTATTTATAAGATGCGTTTGGTCCATAACATTCGTCATTATTACTGTCTTCATTACTACTCATTTGCTTTCGTGGGAAGTTTACAAAGCGTCGAAACAATATTCCTTCTGGCCAGAAAGTTTCAGCCATAAAAACATCTAGCTTACTTTTAGGCACTAAAACTTTGTACGCATCATAACCTCTCTCTGTTTTTACTCTAAGTTTTTGCAGTAAAACCTTTAGTTGCGTTTTATTTAACACATGAGACGCTATGTCATTTTCCGTTGTAGACGGGTCAACGTTATAAATAAACAAAGGTACCTTAACATCTGCCGCTTTGAAGTTACCATCGGGTCCGGTGGCTGCTGTTCCCATTTTTCCAATTATTTTGTTTCGTAGTCTTTTGCGTTGCACTACTTTCCACTCTCCTGTAGGACTTTCTGGTTTCCACTCACCCGGCGCCTTTAGTTTATCTGCCATAGTTGTATGAGAATCCTGCGCGCACATTCGTGGTTCGGTTTGTGTAACGTTCCGCGCTGTTTGAAACATAGGCGGCTTTGAGTGCGCACTGCTATTGTGTAACATAGGCGATTTTGCGCGCACTTCGCTCGGTACCCACGTTGACATTCGCGGTTCTGCAGGCGCATCAGAGTTGTTTACGCCACTTTGTTCGTTATTATGACTCACGTTCACATTAGATATTAGACGGTACTGTGAGTTTACCAGTGATTTAAACTGAGGTCTCGGACTTTCTACTGATGCGATGCTGTTATTGGGGCTGGATTTGGACACATTATGTAATCCCTTAGGGCCACTGTCGTAAAAACAATCACGTTGGAGATACGCTCCCCTTCTCATGTTAACGTTATAGTAATCGTCGATGTTCACAGCTGATGAGTTTTTCAGGTCATCAACCTCTTTCTTCAACATTTGGAAGATGTCCATTGTAACATAAGTTTCTTGTATAGTCCTTAGTTGTTCTCTCAAAATCAGGATATCTTTAAGAAGTCTCGTTACATCGACGTGATCAAAAGTGATAGGGGGTAGTTTTTGAAGATCCCTGGCCACAAAAACTGGAAGTACATCTGGGTCCGTCTGTTTGAACGTCGTAATTATGTCCTCAATATCACGTTTCGTCTTCTTATCACCTTTTCGCGTTGTAATTCTTTTACCCGACGGAATCGAGTCGAACAACAGTTTTTTCGCACTTTTTATATCTTCAGGCGCAAAAGATGTTACAAAAATCTGACTTAAACTATCCTCGTCCATTACGTCCAGTTTATTTTGCACAAAAACCAATACTTCACTGATTACAAGGTTGCAACCATGACATTTAACAGCGTTTGATGCCATTATCACAAAAAAAAACAATAATTGACGTCGCCTCCGATCCGTTCGCAACGAAGCGCGCACGCAGACGCAGACTAAATATGAAGTCGTCGACCTAATTAAGATAGCTAGAGACAATTTCGATAACGATAAGAAAAGCACCAAGCTTCTGTCAAAGTTTGTGGGTCCCTACAAAGTCACTGAGTCTCTTGGCAATGACCGTTATAAGATTACAGATGTTCCCAGGTTCAATAAAAAAGGAAAAATGTACAATTCTGTCATTGCTGCGCACAGAATGAGGCCATGGATTCATATTAAGTCTCTAGAATTAAACGAGTCTGATAAGAGCAGTTCTAGTGAAAGTAATAACTTCCCCTTATGTCCCCTTAGGTCTCCTCCTTAGGTCTGCTGTTGTTTTCGTGTCATGTAGGTACTTTAAGTTCAATTAGTATTTTGTGTTTACATTATCACTTGTGGTGTGTGTAATCCGACTTGGTAACAAGTACTTAGAAATAAGTGCGATATAGTTGTAAGTACCTATAGGTAATATGCATTGTCTTTTCATTGCGTTAATTAGTATTAAACGGGCAGCTTAACGGTAAACACATGTGTTTGATTTACTAGTTATAATTTCCTTCCGTCTCGCTCTCGCTAAGGCTCTAAGTTCACCGCATGGCCCTGCCTAGCGCTACTTCGCGTTTGCCGCGCCACGTGTAAATTTTCACGAGTCAGCTCCTGGAACTTTTCCATACTGCGATCACCATGAGAAACTATTCGCGACTCGGGAACCGCGTGTGCACGGCGCGCTCTCTTTATTCGGCGAACAAAAATTTCGGCTATTTCCAAAATGGGCAAACAATGCTCAAAGTGCGTTTGTGAGAATAAAAAAACTGTTATTAACCAGCACGGCGACCAATCCTTCGCCAAAAGTGGTTTTGTGAACGACGAACCACCGTATACGGAGCATCTTCACACCAACATCGTATTGTTCATGATACTGCTGGCACTATGCGGAGCAGGTTTGGTTTATATTGCTTATAGCCAATATAAGAAGTGCCACCAAGGAGGGATGCAAGGTGCAATGTGTGAAGACAACTTCCGCCGCATCAGAGACAGGCTATCAGGCCGCCGTCGCCGCCAGGACGAAGACCGTGACACCTCTGAAGGTCCATGAAGATCGCAAGAAGATCACATATCGTGTTGTGCCCATTTATACTGCGTTTATTTTTAGTGCCCGTTTAATTATGTAAGTACAAAGAAACAGATTAAGTAGCGTAGCGTAGTAATATGAGAGTAGCATTATCTATATTATTTTTATTATTTTTAACAAATTTATGGAATTACTAGACAAAGAACTTGAAAAACTAACACATATTAAAGAAACATTGCGTAAATTAGGCCCTACTAGACGTAAAAATATGATAAAAGTGTTGAACGTAAAATTCAGGAAGCAAAAGAAATTTATAATAATATTGAAAAATTACTAGAACCGATTATTTTGAATATTGAAAATCTGGAGACAGATAAAGCTACTCTACTATATGATATTATAGAAAATTCAGACTCTATTTATAAGGACATACTTAGTTATAATATTCAAGGTCCTACTTATACAAATCAAAATTCAAGGTCATTCAAGGTCAATAAACTAATAACTCTGGGAAAATGGAGACTTTTGACTTAAGGACAGCGGCAAACTTGGTTCCTGTGATGGATGGTAATGAAGAAACGGTTGAAAAAATTGTAAACTCTATTGAACTTTATGATAGCTGTTTAACCCTTAATAAAACAATGGTAGTATGATTACCACTTTTACTTTTCTACTAAAACCTTTCAAATTTTCTCGCATAGTAACACTAAAGAGGTTATTACCAGGGGATTTACATCCTTGAAAAATACAGATTTTTTTAAATGGCAACATTAAATTTACAAACGTCAAAATCATCAGCTGTAGGGTGTCAAAGTTGACGATACGGTGTTTTGGTGAAAAAAAGGTGAAATATACTGCTGTTTCGAAGATTTCAGGAAATTTTGTTCAACAAAAATTATAGTAAGTGACATTGGCGTACAAATACGTAAACTAGAACATATTCTTCTCTCATTTTTGGCATTAGTTTCCTATAATAGTTATTATTTGTACGATATTTTAGGTTTGAATTTGGTGGTAAGATACTTACCATTGTTTGTTCATGCATTGTCTAGTATTATATCACTATATAAAAAAAGCTGTGGTTTTAGTAATTTATCGTTTCGTTTATTTATATCATTTCAGAAAACAAAATGCCGCCTAAGAAAAAACAATTTGCGCTAAGTAAACCAAATGACATTAAAAAACTAGAAGCAATTGTCACAAACCTAGACGATTTATCTGATTTATCAGATTGTGATGAAGAAAATGATCCATTTTATGGAGATTATTTGAGTAGTCCTTCAGAGTCTTATCTGACTTTAACGGAAGACAATATAATTGAAAAACGGCTAGAAGAAATATTCGGATTAGATCTAGACAAAGAAATTGTTGAAACAAATGAAGAAATTGATCAGTCAACTGATTCTTTATTAGAAGTCTTGTCAAGTTCAACTCCGTCTATTTCACCTCGAATGCAAGACCGTTTTGTTCGTCCACATGTACCAGTGTTTTCTAAAAGAAAATGCAGCTCTGCCTTAAAGGCTCAAGACCAAGCAAAAAAGATGCGTTTACAGAAGCAAATCAAATCTCCGCCATTAGATCCAGCTCTACTCAACTCTGCTGATAAAGTTCTAGCTAAGTCTGTATCTAAGCCACGAACGCGAAGCACCTCCACATCAAAGCCACAAACGCGAAGCGCCTCTGCCTCATCAGTACCATCCCAGCATGCAAAAGAACAAAGCAGTCCACCACCGATCGATCCACTTCTTTCCGGGCCTGCTGATGTAACTCCTGACAGGTCTGTTACTGAACCACGAACGCGAAGTGCCTCTGCCTCACCAACACCATCCTCTCTTGCAGTTGAACAAAACAGTTCACCACCGATCGATCCACTTCTTTCCGATCCTGCTGCTGTAACTCCTGACAGGTCTGTTACTGAGCCACGAACGCGAAGTGCCTCTGCCTCACCAACACCATCCTCTCTTGCAGTTGAACAAAACAGTCCACCACCGATCGATCCACTTCTTTCCGGTCCTGCTGCTGTAACTCCTGACAGGTCTGTTACTGAGCCACGAACGCGAAGTGCCTCTGCCTCACCAACACCATCCTCTCGTGCAGTTGAACAAAACAGTCCACCACCGATCGATCCACTTCTTTCCGATCCTGCTGATGTAATTCCTGACAGGTCTGTTACTGAACCACGAACGCGAAGTGCCTCTGCCTCACCAACACCATCCTCTCTTGCAGTTGAACAAAACAGTTCACCACCGATCGATCCACTTCTTTCCGATCCTGCTGCTGTAACTCCTGACAGGTCTGTTACTGAGCCACGAACGCGAAGTGCCTCTGCCTCACCAACACCATCCTCTCGTTCAGTTGAACAAAACAGTCCACCACCAATCGAGTATTTATCGTTAAGTCGAAGATTTGCACTTGTTACTGCTGCTCTGGATGAAATTAGATCAGAAAACTCATCTACTATTTCACAAAGTACTCCTATTGCTCCGCGCAGAAATCGTTCCTTGCCACGAGATTGGAAAATTGTGCATGATACACATCCAATTCCACCCTTTGATAAAAAAGGTGAGCCCCGTTCACATTATACTCACAAGTCACAACCCACTGAGATCTTCACCAATTTTTTCCCGGATTACGTTATCGAAATTATCGTAGAACAGACCAATAGATACGCTCGCCAAAGAAATAGTCGAAATTGGACTCAAGTAACATCAGATGAAATCAAAGCTTATTTAGGAGTTCTTATAATGATGGGCTTAAATCCACTCCCCGACATGGAACTTTACTGGTCGAGTGATCCTTTCTACAACAACCCTGAGATTTCCCGAACATTTCCTATCGTCAGGTTTAAGAAAATCACCGAAAACCTTCATTTGAATGACAACGAAATGGAGCCCCCAAGAGGTTCTCCTGGATACGATAAGCTTTATAAGCTGAGACCTATAATAACTGCTATAAATGAGCAATTTCAAAACCAGATGACTGAATCAAGCAAGCAATCCATTGATGAGTGTATGGTAAAATTCAAGGGTAGGAGCAGCTTAAAACAATACATGCCCAAAAAGCCCATCAAAAGAGGGTTCAAAGTCTGGGCACGGTGTGACGCTGAAACGGGCTATATGTACCAATTTCAGATATATACAGGAAAGGGCGATAATACTGAAAATGAAGGCCTGGGATATAATGTAGTTATGACGCTTTGCCGTGACCTTCCCAAAGAAACGCTAGTTGCATTTGATAATTTTTTTACCAGTTGTAACCTTATGGAGGATCTATACGAAAAGGGCATATTTGCTGTGGGAACAGTTAGGTGTGACCGAAAAGACCTTCCACCCATTTTAAGAAAAGCCCAGCCGAAGAATTTGAGGTTAAACAAGCATGAATTTGCATCTATGACGTGCGAGCCAATAACAGCAATAAAATGGTATGATACTAAGGACGTCACGGTACTTACGACGGCGCATCTCCCGCTTGATACAAAACTTGTAAAGAGAACACAAAAAGACGGAACAAGGCAATATATACTCTGTCCGACAGCAATAGCGTCCTACACGCTTACCATGGGAGGTGTGGACCACTTTGATCACTTTCGATCATCGTATCCTATAGACCGGAAGTCAAGGAAATACTGGATGAGGCTTTTCATTTTTATGTTTGATTCTGCTATCATCAACGCTTACATAACTTATAACATAACACATACTGTGACGACGCACTCACATAGAAATTTCAGGTTGAAATTAGCAAGAGGTTTAATAAACAATTACACACAAAAGACGTACCGACCGACAGTGTTCAAAAACAAAAAAGGAGGAAATTTTGGAGTACCAGACGAAATACGTCTTCTCAATGTTGGGGTGCATTTGCCTGAAGAAGGCGAGACGTACAAGCGATGCAGATTTTGCAGCACGAAAAATCAACAAAAGCGATCAAAAATTTTCTGCACAATGTGCAAAGTGACGCTATGTACAAGTCCTTGCTTCAAGAGTTTTCATACGGCGAAAAATACACAGCCAGAAGAATTAGATTTGTGAAAACTCCTAAATGTTTTAATTTTTGCCGTGTTTTTTAATAAAACTTTAATAAAACTATTTCGAACTATATTGCTAGTTTTAATTTATTTTCTCATTTAATTTGATAAAATAAATAATCGGGAGTGAGTAAAGCCAAAGCATATAACTAGTTACAGCGATCTTACTTAACCTAAACGGATAATGGTAACTATTTAACCACCATTACAAGTTCTACACGGATAATGGTAAAATAATTACCACCCAAAATTTCAGCAGTTCCCCCCCTCTTTTCCGGATTTTTCCTGAAGAATTGAAATCTGCGTCTCTAAAACACCCAGGAATCAATGTGATCTTATTATAATCATTAAAAACTGCTCGCGTTTGTTTAAGGGTTAAAGGAAGCGGATTGTAAGAAAAAATTGATACAGTTTGTTCTCGGGGTGCAAGTTATTAATTCTCTTAGTGTTACTGCTAAAGAGGTTCTTAATAAAATAAAAAAACTAGATATCCATAAGGGTTCTGGTCCTGATGGCATTCCACCTCTAATTATTAAGTGCTGTGGTGTTGAGCTGTCTACGCCTCTGAACATAATTTTTAATAAATCGTTAAAGTCCGGCACATTTCCGTCGATTTGGAAAACTGCTCACATTATACCAATATTTAAATCCGGTGATAGGTCGTGCTGTGAAAACTACAGACCTATAAGTATTCTGTCTTGCTTAGCCAAATTGTTCGAGTCCGTTGTTTATGATACTCTCTACTTTCATTTGAAACCTTTAATTTCTCCTCAACAACACGGCTTTATTAAGATGAGATCGACGACTAGCAATCTCCTCGAATATAAACACTATCTCTGTAATGCGTTTGCAACGAGAGTACAAGTTGACTCTGTCTACACTAACTTCTCCAAAGCCAGGTATGTCATTCCACCTTATGCAGAAAACTAGAGGGTATGGGAATTCATGGAGATTTACTTCGCTGGATTACCTCGTATCTTTCTCATCGTAGTCAACTAGTTGCCCTTAAAGGCGATTACTCTACTCCCAAATTTGTCACTTCCGGTGTTCCCCAAGGTTCCCACCTGGGGCCACTCTTCTTCATCGCGTTCATAAACGACCTCATTCCGAAACTACACTGCCACTGTTTACTTTATGCTGACGATTTAAAGGTCTTATAAAGGATAGAAATGAAAAAGGCACGGATATAGCTATTTAAATCGCGTAGCTAAGCGAAAACCTACCACCGCCATTGATTGTACGTGAGTGACTGAATGAGTGAGTTAGATTGGTATCTAACTGCATAGGCATGCAAAATCAACGAATATGCAGAGTGCATTGCTTTGGGTAGGCTTTCTATTAGCTAAACGGTAACTTTAATGGAAAGTAATTAAAGAAATACAGAAAGTACAAAAGCGTTGGCACATAGGTAGTAATTATTTAGTAGTTAGGTAAAAATATCAATAAAACACCTAAGCTAAACAAAATAAACTATAAACATACATTAAAACAAAGAATGTATTGTGCGTCGCCTACAATATCTGCCTCCTTAGTGCTAACTAGTTAGCACTACTATCCCGTGGAGAAAGTAGTGCGACGCGAGTAACTGGTCGACGTAGCAACCCCGTACATGTACGCACGTCTACAACACGAACTCTACCGCCCCTGCCTTCGTGGGTCGCACTAACCACTCCGTGTCTCCAACTGCTGCGCTCGAGATTGGGCTCTACAATTATAACATAATCACCAACCTGTAGGGATCTATTTTCTGTAGTCCATTTACTGCGAGATAAGAGTGTAGGTAGATACTCGCGAATCCAACGAACCCAAAACATATCCGCCAGCCGCTGAGCGACACGCCAACGCTTTCTCAGACATAAGTCCGAGCTATCGTACTTACCGAATGCTGGACCAGTAGATGATGTACCTATCAAAAAATGATTAGGCGTTAGAGCCTCTGGATAGCTCGGATCTGAAGAGACGTGAGTTATAGGTCGACTGTTCACTAACGCTTCGACTTCAGCCATCAAAGTTAGTAGAGTATCAGGGTGAGGTGCCCGTTCTTTCAGAATTACCTTGAGTGCTGTTTTTACTGTGCGTATCATTCTCTCCCAGGCTCCACCCATCTCAGGTGCTCCTGGAGGGATGAATCTCCAATCAATCCCACGAATCACTCCGTCTTGAGTTAACGCATCAACGTCGAGTTCTGCCAAAGATTGCTTCAGCTCAGTATTTGCTCCCCTCAAATTTGTACCGTTATCGGAGTAAATAACGTTAGGCAAGCCACGTCGAGCACCCATTCTCCGAAGAGCCATGATAGTAGAATCAGTAGTAAGATCCTCAGTCAATTCTATGTGAATTGCTCTGATGGTAAGACAAGTAAATATCATTCCATAACGTTTTTGTCTCCTGCGGCCTACAGTAACTTCAAGAGGCCCAAAAAAATCAACTCCTGTACAGCTGAAAGGACGTCTGTTGTGCTGCAATCGAGCTGCTGGCAAGTCGGCCATACGTTGGGGTTTAGGCGCCGCGCGCCTGTAACGACAGAATAAACAACGTGACGCTACTGTTCGTACAGTAGGTCTAAGTTGTAATACCCAATATTGTTGTCGCAATAGATTCACTACGAGCTCATTAGCTCCATGCATAGCCTTTCTATGAAAGTGCTCCACTATCAGACGTGTAATCCGATGCTTGCCGTCCAAAATAGCTGGTCTAACAGCGGCTTGTTCCACACCAACAACGTTGTCAATACGGCCACCCAGTCGTAAGGTTCCTGCCTCGTCAAGATAGGGCGACAGCTGTAACAAACGGCTATTAGACAATAAAGGTTTGTTTTGTGCTAAAAAAGACAATTCTGTCGTAAAACAATCTTGTTGACTTTTCCTAATCAGTAGGTCTTCTGCCTCCTTCATTAGAAGAGTGTCAAGCTTAACATTCTTACGCTGACATCTTCTTATGAACAGTAAAACCCTTGCGGTGGCGCGTACAAGGGTGGTCCAACTCGAGATATTATCTTCATTTGCAGAAGGTAATACTGAGCTTTGAGCGACCACCACGTGTACCGACCTCTGCTCACAAGTAGCGTCTTCCGACAACTTAGTAAAAGTGCGATCTTTTGGCCACTCACATTCAGGGCGTCGTAAAAAAGAAGGACCTCGAAACCAAGCGTCAGAAAACTTGAGAGAAGGAGCATCTTCCCTCGTTGCTATGTCAGCTACGTTCACCTTGGTCGGTACATGACGCCACTCGCACGGTTTGGAGAGCTCATCGATTTCCCCAAGTCGGTGAGCTACATAGGGTTTGTAGCTACGGGGATCGCTGCGAATCCATTGCAATACTGTGCTGGAATCAGACCAAAAACAACGAGATGTAGGTTTCATATCTTTATGTTCATTTTGAACAGTGGTAGCTAGGCGCGCTGCGAGTAACGCACCCTGAAGTTCGAGTCTAGGTATCGATACAGGTCGCAAAGGACTAACTCTGCTTTTACTAGCCACAAAACCAACTAGAACAGCACCATCGCTGCGAATGATTCGCAAATAAATAACAGCTGCATACGCTTTACTAGAAGCGTCGCAAAATATGTGCAATTGACGTGCCAAAATCGTAATTTTAGAGCAATCATAATTCGCCAACTGTTCTTGTGAATAGCACACTGTCCACTCGCCTGCATTTGTGTAACATCTCGGAATACGAAGCAAGTGTAGCCGTTTTAAATCTTCAAGCCAATTTGTCCACTGCGTATGTTCAGTAGGTTGGATGCGGCAGTCCCAATCTACGCCACTGCGATGGACATGCTGGAATATAATTTTACCTTTTATTATAAAAGGGGAAAGAAAGCCATGTAAATCGTAAACAGACATAATTATACTCAACAATTTGGCTTTTGTAGGAGGTTCAGATCCGTTTAAAATATTATCCGGAATGCGATCGAGTGAGACTTTAAAACCAAATGAGTCATCGTTGGGATGCCACATCAACCCGAGAGTGCGCTTACACGTATTCGTAGCTCCTAACTGGAATGCCACTGCCGCCGGCGCAAGCGCAGAGTGCGGGATAGTATTCAATACCTGTTTACTATTACTAGACCACCGCGTTATCTCAAAACCGCCGAGACTATGGATTTTCGTTATTTCTTGAACTAATTTGGAAGCCTTTTCTTCGCTGTCACAAGAATGAATACAATCATCCATATAGTGGTTGTTTATTATGACGTCAACTGCTTCAGGATACAAATCCTGATACTTTAAGGCATTTTTATTTTTTATGTATTGGGCAATGAAAGGTGAACAGGTAGCGCCAAAAATTAAACTTTGCATGGCGCATATTTTCAAGGGCTCATTAGGACCTTTTTGCCATAAAAATCTCAATACATGTTGATCTTCCGGACGAATTTTGATTCGTAGAAACATGTCTTTAATGTCGCCTACTAATACAAATTCGTGTTCACGAAATCGTAGCATGATTCCGAGCAATGATTTGTAAAGATCGGGGCCCGTGAGTAAAAAATAATTCAGGCACACGCCCTTCACCTTCCCTGCACCGTCAAAGACTAACCTTAGTTTTCCAGGTTTATTTGGATTTTGAACACCAAAATGTGACAGATACCATATGTGACTAGCCGAAAGTTCATCATCCTGTAGTTCTCGAGCGTAGTCGTTATTGAAGAGCTTCTCCATCTCCACGTTATACCTGTCCGCGTAGTCGCTATCCACCTGAAATTTTTTAATCAAACCTTTTAACCGTGACCGTGCATAATCATAGCTATCCGGCATTGTGAATTCGTCCTTAACGAATGGTAGACCAACTTCCCACTGCTGGCCAATATTACGTGCTGTATTATCCAACATTTGTACAGCTCTCAAATGCGCCGTATTTTCGCGGCGTAAGGATTGAATTCCTATGGAATCCAATTCGAATGACTGTCTAATTAAATTATTCAGTTGTATTACTTCACTCACCTGATCACTATCGTCTGTGTGAGCGAGATGAAAGGTGTGTCCACTTACGGAAGAGTGAGTGCGACCGAAGCAACCATGAATGGACCAACCTAAACGGCATCATGTAGCGTAAGGCTCATTTTCATTGCCATGCAATATCTCTAATGGCGCTAAAAGAAAATAATTATCCTCTCCGATGAGTAAACGAGGCACAACACATTCTTTGCATACAAAGTCCTTTACATTCGTTATATGCTTATAACTAAATTGGTTTATGACAGATAGATTCTGCATAGGTAATTTCAACCTGTCCACTTGACGTAAATTAATATTATAATTTATGTTATCAAATCCGGAGATTTGTGTTCGTATTAAAGGTGCGGCAGGCTGAAACACTTCTATGCCGAATGCATCTATGAATTTCACAGGGCTAGATTGTGCACTTTTAATACCTAATTGTTTCACTAATTCCGAATCGATCATAGACATAGACGCACCATCATCAAGTAAAGCATACGTATTCACACTACTTAATGGGCCGCGAATATTCACTTTAACAACTTTACACGCACTTATGGGGTGGGCAGAGGAGCCCACATGGGCTACGGTCTCACTGTCGCTTGCGTTGGTCCCACTAGCAGTCTTCGTAGGTAACGATGATTCATCCTCCGTCGCGGCAGATCGTTGCGCTCGCTCCGGCTCGTCAGCTGTTTGCTTCGCTGCAGGTTTTTTATAATGCAATAGTTTATGATGTGTAAGGCCACAGTTTTCAATGTCACAAGGCGGCGCAGTGCACGCGCTATTCTCGTGTCTATCAAGTAGGCAACAAAAACACAATCCGTTAATTTTAACGAAATTCCAGCGATCTTTGCGCATCGCACGTTTAAATGGACGACATTCAGTTAATAAATGTGACGATTTTTTACAAAAATTACATTGCTTCGTGATTTCATTTGCTGTACTTGCAAGTATGGGACGACTATAGGTATTGCGCGATTTATCATCCGGCTTCTTTGCGGTTATACTTGTTTCAGGCTTTTTCTGTTCTCGCAAATGTGTTACGCCAGCAAGCGATGCCGCATCAGCCTCACGATGGAGGAACGTAGATATTAACATCAGTTTCGGAGTTTCATCTCTCAATCTATAGTACGCAAAGTCGATCCATTTACTCGTCAAAACACTAGGGAATTTTGATAGAATATTTTGTGTTATCTCTGGACTACGTAGATAATCAGTTTGTTTTAGTGCAAGTAATGTTGCGACGTAATTTTTAACTTTGATTGAAAAGTTAATAATATCATACTGATAGTTAGTAGGTAAAGGACTTAGCTTTTTAATTTGTGTAGACAGCTGATGCACTATGGCTTCGGGACGACCAAATCGTAGGTTTGGTGTCTTCATGATGTCATCAGGTGGGGTGTTGCCCATTAGCAGGTCGGCAACTGTCTCCTTGGCCTCACCTTTCAGAGCTCGACGTAATCGACAAAGGTTTTCAGCGTCACTGAATTTACATACGTGTGTAGCATCTTCGTATGCAGTTTTAAAATGTAGCCATTCAATACAGTCACCGCTGAATGTAGGAAGGTCCCGAGGTGTAGCTAGTCTGGTTAACAGGCGTTCCTCACGTTGGTTTAATGGTTCTGCCATCATAGACTTTAATGTTTGTGCAAGTTGAAGTATACTGTCGGTAGACGGGCCGGGGATGGGTGCGTGGCTGGATTGATTAGCTGCCAACGCTATCCCCTCCTGTCTGGGTGCCGCCGATCCACGGATTTGATGTGACGACTGCTGTATATGGCTGTTTAGCCAGTCTTCAACTCTCGACGGTCCATCGCAAGCGCTTCCACTGTCCTTCGAGCAGCGTACTGATTCCTTGTCCTCCTCATCCTGACAAATAGCCAAATCAACCTCAAGTTGTTTGTCAATCAGCTCCATCTGTATCCTCGCCTTAGCCTGTGCAGCTTGTAGTTCAAGCTGTTTGCGCTTGGTATGAGAAGACGATGACTTCTTGGATGACACAACCGATTCTTGTTTCACTGATGGATGTGGTGAAGACATTTTGGGGCAATCAGTCTCTTTTCTGAGTTTAATTACATCACTGTGAGCATGAACACTGCACTCTGGCACTGGAAACGTCTTGTCGCGGGTCTTACTTAGCACGTGTTCCGACGCGATTTCTAACCTGTCCGTTAACTTGTGCCGGCCTTTTGAAGACAAAAGTCTATCAGGAGGTGGTGTATTAAACATACTTTCATTGGATCAATAAGATCCGGGTCGAAGGATCAATTTATAAAGGATAGAAATGAAAAAGGCACGGATATAGCTATTTAAATCGCGTAGCTAAACGAAAACCTACCACCGCCATTGATTGTACGTGAGTGACTGAATGAGTGAGTTAGATTGGTATCTAACTGCATAGGCATGCAAAATCAACGAATATGCAGAGTGCATTGCTTTGGGTAGGCTTTCTATTAGCTAAACGGTAACTTTAATGGAAAGTAATTAAAGAAATACAGAAAGTACATAAGCGTTGGCACATAGGTAGTAATTATTTAGTAGTTAGGTAAAAATATCAATAAAACACCTAAGCTTAACAAAATAAACTATAAACATACATTAAAACAAAGAATGTATTGTGCGTCGCCTACAGGTCTATTATCAAATCAGAACTTTAGACGATGCTACGAAATTACAAAACGACCTAGATACTATCTCTGATTGGTGTTCTAGTAATAGCATGTTTCTTAACGTTGGTAAATGTTTTGTAATTAGCTTTACAAGAAATATAAATAAATTCAACTTCAGTTACCAAATAAATAATTCCAACCTAGAGCGTAAAACAGTGGCAAAGGATCTGGGCGTAATTTTAGATGACCAATTAACTTTTCGTGCGCACTTCGATAGTATTGTAAGTAGAAGCTCGAGTTTGCTTGGGTTCATAGTCCGCACTACAAAAAATTTCAAAAAACCAATTAGTACAATTTACCTATTTAACAGCTTAGTTCGGTCCATCTTAGAATACAACTCTGTAATATGGTCACCTTTTTATGCCGTTCACACCAATCGTATTGAACGTATCCAGAAACGTTGCTTAAATTTTTTATCATATCGCCATCATCTTCAGCGTAATCAGCAGTGATCGGAATATCTTAGTGCATGGTTTTAGATTAGTATGGATAAGACTTTTGGTTCGGATATTTTTTCGGATATAAATTTTTACGTCGGAATTCGTTCATTGCACGGGTATAATCTCTTATAAGGTAGGTAATTTCGTGGTTATGGTTAATATTTTTATAAGGTTTTTTTTGTCTAGTAGGTACTTTAAAAAATATTGTTTATACACCGTAAAATTGCAATGGTTTTCGATCGACAAGTGGAAGACTCCCCTTTAGCATACTTATCTATTTCAGTCATAGTTAAAAAAAAACTCCAAAAATAAAAAAGTTAGAAAGTGAGAATTTCATTTTTTTCTTTTCGAGAAAACAGTTATGTTCTATCTCTAGCTTTCGCCTACCGAGGTACTTTAATTACGTATGCTTAGCTTGCGAGTAGTAGGTAACATAAATACCTACCTAAACTAGTTTTAATCTTCACTTCATACTCGTAAGGGTTTCGAATCGTCATAGATACTAGTTTCCCAGGTTTAGGTATTACTTGCTATAACTAGGCCGCCTTGCAATTTAATAATTTTTAGTAAGAGGTCTGATACCTAACAAAAATAAAGTTAAAGCGTACCTAGGTACCTATTTAAAAAAATTGAATCAACTTATTTACGACAATTATTAAAGCGCAAGCAGCTTACTTACAGTTCTCGTGTCCCTGTTGGTGTTCGTAATTACGAAACACAAAAAATTACATCACAGTTCACAAATTAGGTACCTGCAGTACGCACCACAACACACCATAATCGAATACGAACAATCTCTTTCAATCGCGCCCTCTTACATAACACTTTTATTTAGATAACAGCTGTTTACTTAGAAACACACATGACACGGAAGCCGGAAGTGCACTAATTTCGCTAGCTTGTCGAAACAAGATCGATGACGGGCGGGGAGAGCGGGCGCGCGAGGGGTGATGCGCGTACGCTGCCAAGGCGGGATTTGTAGAACCCGTTTGTCGGTGTCTAAGTACTTTCGGTTGAGATCGCCGCGCACCGAATTACTCGTACTACTGCTTCACTTGCGAGGGACGACTCTTTTGGATTTTTTTTTATTTAATGTCGTCTTACTTAAGGTGAGTTGCCTGCCTTCGGATCGAAAACCACTGAAATTTCACGATGTATTTGTCGTTAATATAACTTTTATAAAAAATTGAATATCCAATATTTATACTAAATATAATATTTAATTAAAGCTTGAAATTCATCTGAATAGTATATTCGGATATCAGGGTTACCTTATTTTCATAAAATTATCGTTTTTCTTGCAAGATAATATAATGACGGTTAGTTATTTGGTTTATTTTTAAAATTTTGCAAAAAAATAACTAATAATAATAAAAATGTTTGTATTATACAAAACAGAAACATCAAAATAGGTGAACAAAAAGGTTCTTATTTTTAATACTGCAAAATTTGTACTTTGGTTAGTTACATAATTAAAAAGAACCTTTAAATACCTACTATATCGTGGGAAAAAAATCTATAGTACACATAATAGTTACAAATAAAAATGAGTCCATGTACACTTCATAATTTTTTTGATTATGTGCAACATGCCATGGGTACATGTAAACAACCCTGCATTCAAAGAACTATAATGTAGTTACAAAGAAAAATGAGTCATGTAAGTAAATTAATGTTAATTGTAAATATGATTAATATTAATAGGTAAATATGATTCTGTGTTAATCAGTGTTTATAATACTAAAACTACTTAAATAAAATTACTAACTAAAGTCAGTAATAGAGAAAGTACTAGGTTTGCACAAAAAATTTTGAAAAAATTCTTATTTGCGAGTTTGGTTGTTCACTTGTACCCATGGTATGTTGCAAATAATCAAAAAAAATATGAAATTTTCTCATACATGGAAATATTTTTCTTTGTAACTATTGTGTGTATGGATTTTTTTTCCTACGATTTGGTATTTAAAAGTTCTTTTTAATTATGTAACTAACCAAAGTACTAATTGTGCAATATTAAAAATAAGAACCTTTTTCTTTACCTATCTTGATATGTCAATCATGTTTCTGTTTTGTGTAGTACATTTTTTTTTTAAATTAGATTGAAAATTAGACCAAATTACTAGCGGTCATTATTGGTTTTTTTTTTTATTTGTTTGGTTTTTTTTTCTTGCAAGAAAAACGATAATTTTATGAAAATATGGTAACCCTGATGAACCCTATTCAGCTTAATTTCAAGCGAAAATAAATTTTAGCGCTAGCTTATTTATTAAGTATAAAATATTGGATATCCGAATTAAAAAAAAAAAGTTAAATTAACGATAAATATAAGCAATACTTTTTAAAGCACCTACTAGACAAAAAACCTAAGTACTAAAAATGGCAACCATAACGACGAAATTGCTTACCTTGTAAGAGATTATACCTATGCAAAATAAAAAATTCCGACGTAAAAATTGGTATCCGAAAAAATATTTGAACCATAAGTCATATCCATACTAATCCAAAACCATGCACTAAGATATTCCGATCACTGGTAATCAGCGAAACTACAGTAACCTTTTATCTCATTTTAAACTTGTGTCTCTTGAAAACCGCCGCAAATTACATAATTTACTTACTTTACACAAAATTCTACATGGCAACATTGATTCCCCATTTTTGATTTCGCAGATCAACATAAATATAAATTATCGTTTCCGCAATCCTAAAACTTTTACACTTGGCATTTATGCTAACAATACTTCTTATTATAATCCAATTAGCCGAATGTGCCGACAATATAACGACATTATTAGTGTACATTCTGATTCGGAGATTGATGTGTTCAATAGCAATTTCAGGAAATTTAAGAAGCATTTAGACAAGATTAACCTAACAAATTTTGATTAATTGTTGCTATCTACATAATTCTCAATTTTAATTTTATCTAAAATCAGGTCATGTAAAATATGACCATTTTTTGGCATAGGTAGTGTTTTTGTATAAGTTATTTCCTTAGTTAGAATAAGTCAATCAAGAAAATTGTATCGTTCGTTTCACCTTATAATAATGTTTCTACTAGCATACATTCTCAGTAGATTATAGTCTAGTTCATATAATCTTTTAACATGTACTTAACCTACTATTGACTGTAATCTGTTATGTGTGTTTTATAAATAAATAAATAAAAAACACACTTTTTTTTTACAACTATATTATTTATTTGAATTAAAATTAAAAACAAAGAGTTCCATACAGATATTTGTAGATATTTATATTTTAAATAACAGAAGATATATGTATCTACACTTGAAAATCATTAATTACTTTCACATTTAGGTAAATATGCTAGTTTTATTTTAATTATTAAATACTAATGAGATACTTGAGCTTGCATCTTCTGTACCAGTATGTCGATTCTGGGTTCAGTCTTTGCTAGAGCAATGGTTAAATCGCTATCGACGGCAAGACGATTTCGCTGTTTAGTTTTTATTAAAACCAAAGCTGAAAAACCTGTCTCACATAAATATGTGGTCGAAAATGGAATAATTTACGAGTTTTACGAGTGATAGATGGATGCAAGCGGGAAGGTAGGGCGGGGGTACGCGTGAGTGTCGTGTTGTGACTTGTCGAAACTTGTATATGTAGAGCGCAATACACGCTGAGTCCGCCGGGCTGACGATATATTATGTCGGCAACTTTTTGTCTTTGATTTGATTCTTTTCATACAGGCCAACGGGTTGTGTCGGCGGCCCGGCGGGCTTAGTGTGTATTGCGCTTAAGTACTATTTCCGAAAATTAAACGTACCGATTACGCCCCCCCTGGTATTCCACTACGCCCCCCAAGGGGGGCATGCCCCCCTGGTTGGGAACTCCTGCTTTATGCCATGAGTCTCACAAAATAATTTAAAGTTCGCAGACGTGAAACTCGTACCGCGATCTGAGATTATACGAGCCGGAACACCAAAATCAAAGAATATCTTGTCTAAAATTTTAATAGTTGTCTTGGTTTTTACATCTTTCACAGCCCTAACAAAGACGTACTTAGTAAAAGCGTTGACTATCGTTAAAATGTGCGTATTGCCTTCTTTGCTTTTTACAAAAGGCCCTAGGTGGTCTATATGAACCGTGTGAAAGGGGACGCTGACTTTTTCGATAGGATGCAAGAGGCCGGATCTCGCCTTTGCGGTGTCATCTTTGTTATAGGCGCACTCTAAGCACGCCGCAACGTACTTCTTTACAAATTTTCGGAGCTTAGTGAACCAGTACTGAATTTGTAAAGTTAGCAACCAATTCTCCTTTTCGATATTATAAACATTCACCAAATGGTTATCATCTACTTCCTCAGGATGCTTGGTGTTGCGGCTCAATGCATCTACGTGAGCCATCTGTACTCCTGGTCGATATCTCTATGTCAAAAGTGTTACTTATTTGAAGCCACCTTGCGATCCTGGGAATAAGATCCCTTTTGGTCAATTTTGCCCTAAGAGCTACGCAATCAGTATAAATTTTGAAATGAATACCTAGAAGGTAAACGCGAAATTTCTTAAGGGAGCACTCGACCGCCAGTGTTTCCAATTCGTAGGAGTGTAATTTTTTCTCTTCCGGTGTAGTCTTCCGGCTAAAGTAACACACAGGCTTTAAAACATGTGTATCACGTTGCCATTGTAAAAATATGCCTCCTACGCCTAGAGCACTGGCGTCGGTGTGAAGTTCAGTCTCCAAAGTTGGGTCGTAAAGGGCCAAAATAGGTCTATTAATAAGTCTATCCTTTAAAAGAGTAAAAGCTCTATCTTGTGTATCAGACCATTGCCAAGTCGCATCCTTTTTGAGTAAAGAAGTCAACGGCCATGCGATTTCATCATAGCCCTTAGTGAACTTTCTAAAGTAGCCAGTAAGGCCAAGAAACTGGCGAATCTTGTAAATGTTTTGTGGAGTAGGAAATTCCTTAACCGCCAATATCTTAGCTTCACTAGGCCGTATACCTTCCGAGAAAATATCGTAACCGAGATAGTTAACAGTCGTATCAAAAAAACGACACTTAAATAGTTTTAAAGTGATACCATGATCTTTAAAAAGTTTCAATATTTCCTGTAATCTTTGAAACATCTCTTCCGCATCTCGGGCTGGTATAAGTACATCATCAAGATAGGCTAACGCGTATTCAAACCGCCTGTTACCTAGAATCTTATTCATCATCCTTTGAAATACGGCTGGTGCATTTGCCAACCCGAAGGGCATCCTGAGAAATTCAAAATGCCCGTCCGGAGTGACAAACCCCGTCAAGTGTCGGCTCTCCTCTGCCATAGGGATCTGATAGTATCCGGACGCTAAGTCTAAGGTGGTAAAGAAACAATTGCCACTTAGGTTTGTGATTTGGTCGTCTATTAGGGGAAGAGGATACCGATCCTTGACAGTTTTGTTATTTAAAGCTCTGAAATCAACGCATAATCTTAGTTCGCCAGTCTTCTTTTTGACCATTAGGATTGGGCTCGCGTAGTCTGAGGTAGACTCCTGAATTATATTATTCCGCAGTAAATCGTCTGTTGTCTTTTGAACCTGTTCACGTTCCAAAAACGATAAGAGCCGGTAAACAATAGGCATATCATCAGTGAGATCAATTTTCATTTGAAAATCTGTTGCGCAACCTACTTCGGCCAAATTAGTAGCGAAGCAGTTACGGTAATTTTGCAGTAATGCATATAAGCGATTTGATTATTTGTCATCAAGTTCTGCTCCAGTTTTGATATCATTTTTGTCTAAAGGTGCTACAGGACAATTGTCTGTCAAGACTCTATTAACAAAGCAAACTTCTTGTTCCACAAGTGTTGTTCCCCTTGCAATCAAAATGTTGTTTTCAAGAGTTATTGGTCGATGAGATAAATTAGATACAACCACGTGACACTTGCCTCTATTTATTTGATACACCCTTTAAAGCATGATGATGATGATACCCTTGACGTCACCCGTGAAATCTGAGTCTACATGAACAGGAACAGTATCCGTATTCAAAATTTCAACACCAGTAGATAAGTGTAGTTTCAGTAATTCGTTGGAATCGAACAAATTGTTTGATGGAGTCGCGTAGAATTTAAGCGATCGATTGTCTTTAAGGACCGTAACGAAAGGCAGTTCCGTGAAGTTTTGGCCAATTAATAAAGGAGTCTGCAAGTACACGTCTTCAACAACCAAAATCTCTAATACAGCCTCAATTTCATCAATTTTAACCGAGGCAAATATTTTACACAGCGGTGACACTGTAGATTGGCCAAACCCTCGCAGAACTGGAATAATATTTGTATTTTTATTGAGATTTAAAAGTTCCGCATCAGTTCTACGCATGAGAGTACACTCACTGCCAAAATATACATAAACATCAACATTTAGGTTGTTAACAATTGCAGTTTTTATAAATTTACTGTTGCCAAGTATTGTGTCGATTTTTAACGTTTCGTTCTCAGGGCGACTATCAATCTTAGAAGATTTATTTATTTATTTAACAGTTTATTGTAAGATGATAGTACAAAGATACAGAAAAAAAGAGAAGTTATACAAAAGGTACAGCATATTTCTAAAAGAAATTTCTTCCTGCAGACCCCACAGAGAGAGAAGTGATATCATGAAGGCAGGATAGTCACTACAATAAATAAACAATAAATATATGAGTATAAACCTACACATATATATTCGATAAATACACATCCATAAATATTATAATTTATGTAAATATATATTGTATTCTCTATGATAAGGAAAGATAGTGCTCTTTAACTTTCCGTTTGAAAATGTGGAGAGAGTGAGTGTCACGTATAGTGTGTGGCAATGAATTCCACAGCCGGACTGCATGAACAGAAAAGGAATAAGAGTAAGAATCAGAGGAGTGAGACGGGAAATCAAGAAGGGATCTTAGGTGAGAGCGACAGGGCCTATCAGGTTGATAGGTGAACCTGAAACGCTCACGGAGGTAGGAAGGAGCAGCAGGATTATGAAGGGTTTGAAATAAGAAGTTAAGAATATGAGAATTCCTTCTGAGGCGGATCGGAAGCCACTTGAGTTGGGCACGAAAAACAGAGACATGGTCAAACTTGCGCAGACCAAAAATAAATCTTATGCAAAGATTTTGAAGCCGCTCAAGTTTATTTAGAAGTTCTTCAGACACGTCTAGGTAGCAACAATCCGCTTAGTCAAGAAGAGGTAAAAGAAGAGTTTGGGCTAGATGGATTTTGGTCTTCAGAGGCAAGAAATTTTGGAGACGTTTGAGTGAGTGAAAGGAGTGGTGAATTTTCTTACTGACCTCATTGACCTGAGGGGCCCAAGACAAATAATTGTCGAGTATCAAACCTAGGTTTTTGACAGTAGACGCAAACTTAATTTCGATGTCATTGTACGTAACTGGTGTGATAGAGGCGAAATCAATGCGTTGATACCAATATTTACTGCCAATGACTATAACTTGCGATTTGCTAGGGTTTACTAACAAACCAAAAGATTCGGCCCATGTCGCAATATTACGAAGGTCGGAGTTGATGCCTTCAATGGCACTCGTGACCTTTTCAACTTTGAAGTGCCTGTAAATTTGCAAGTCGTCTGCGTAGAGATGGAAATTAGAGGAGAGTACAGAAGTAACAGTGTTTATGAAGATCGAGAAAAGAAGAGGAGAGAGAACGCCACCTTGAGGTACACCCGCAGAGAGATCACACTGTTCCGAGAATGACTCGTCACAACGGATCCGCTGCAAGCGACCACGAAGATAGGAATCGAACCAGGCTATCACAGAGGAGGAAACGTTGATAGAACGAAGGATGGCAAGAAGGATATCAAAATCGACGGAGTTGAATGCACTGCTGAAATCAAGTAGCGTGAGTATGGTTAAGGACTTATTATCCATAGCCTGGCGGATATCATCAGTGACTTTCAGCAGTGCGGACACTGTACTGTGCCCAGGACGGAAACCGGATTGGAAAGGAGAAAGGATACTATTACATGAAAGGAATCCAGCAAGTTGCTTGTAGACAATGTGTTCGAGGACTTTGGAGAGAAACGGTAGGATGGAAATAGGACGGAACTGGGAGAAAGAAGAGGGATTAGATACCTTAGGAAGAGGAATGACATGAGCATGTTTCCAAGCTCGAGGAAAGGAACTCTTATCTAAGGAGAAATTAAACAGATGGGTCAGAATAGGTAAGAGTTCCGGAAGGATTAAGGAAATCATACGACTGCAGAGCAGATCACTACCTACAGCCGCAGAGGTTATGGAAAGGATATGTTTTCTAACTTCCTCCTCCGAGACAGCAGAGAAGCAGAAAGGAGAACATACAGGAAGCGGTAGACGGTGAAGTTCAGAAATAGTATTAGATTTAGTCGCGTCTGGAATAGAAACAGGGGATTTTGAAAAGTGCCTATTCAGGCCGTCGAAGTCAAATTGAGAGTCACAGGATTCTGATGACTTGCCAATACCTAGAGTTTTGAGGAACCTCCAGATTTGCGAAGGATCGATGGAATCAATGGACTCGTGGATATGGCGTCTCTTAGCATCCCTACACATACGACTGCAACGATTCCTTAGTAATTTGTAGCGCGCGAAGTTACGTTCCGTAGCACATCCCTTGAAACGTCTTTTAGCACGGTCTCGCTTAGCCATGAGATCCTTGATCTCATCGGTTAGCCAGGGGGCTGGGACGTGTCTAACCTTGACTTTGCGAACCGGAGCATGGACGTCGAAAAGGGATGTGACTACCTGGGTGAAGTACTCCACCTTAGAATCAATGAGGTCAGTGACGAACAAAGGTTGCCAGTTAGCATGAGCTGCATCACTTCTCAACGACTCCAAATTAATACCTCTAAAGGACCGAAGATAAAGAAATTTAGGACGGCGTTTAGGTGGTCGAATTTTATAAGAGAGAAAAATCATGATAGGAGAAATTAGCTGTGACCTGACCATGAGAAGCGATAAATTGAGGAGAAGAAGTGATAGCGAGATCAAGGAGAGAAGGAGAACAATTCGGCGAATGGTGCGTTGCGGTGAGTGGCAGTATGTGCAGATTGATGGCAGACACTATGGACTTCAGCTTCGCAGATCGTGAATCATTTTTTAACAAGCAGGTGTTAAAGTCACCTAATATAATTAGGTGTTCATAATAAGGGCAAAGCTCCAGTAAAACGTTATCAAATGATTCGAAGTAATTAATATGGAGTGAAGGACTGTAAACAACACCCAAGAGCATTTTTTTATGGTGAAGAGTAATTTCCAAAAAAAGGTATTCTACCGATTTACTGTAATTGCTAGGCGAAGCTTTTACTACCGAGCATAGTATAACTGCACGCAGGTAAATGGCAACACCGCCGCCACCTTTGCCAGTACGGTCGTTACGAATAAGTTTAAAACCGGGTAGTGCGAATTGAGTAGAAGGCAAAGTGGGCTTGAGAAAAGTTAAGGAGACGAGAATAGCATCGACTGGAGAGTTGCTGAAGGTCGCGAGGAGATCTGAGTAGTGCGAAGGAATGCTCTGACAGTTGATGTGAACATGATGTAGAACATCCGACGCCAATAGCTTCGAGCTTGCAATTCTTATTATCGTGTCCTACCCGTTTACATTGTTTACATCTGACGAGAGGTTTGCTACACTTGTAATATGGATGTCCCTTAGACCTACAGTTATAGCACACTACTGTGGAACTATTACCGCTAGTACTAGGATGGCTGTTTGAATTCGAACTATTACCATTGGAGAAAACCAACCATTGCAAGTCTTCTGGCTCTGAACAATTGAGTGCTTGTGCCCCATTTCGAATAGACCTGTCCCCAGTGTCGTATACAGGGTGTAACGGAAAGGGTATATAATCCCGAAAGGGGGTAGCTCTGGAAGGGGAAACAAAGCATATTCCAAAATATCAGCCCTCTAAGTCCATCCTACGATTTTTAAAACGCATTTGAATTGCAGACTTCTGCAAAACATTGCCCATCACTATTGAGCAATCAGCTGTTAGGGTGATTGACCTTTGACCCCACCCCTTTTACTCCTTTCTGTACGCCTGGTATGTCAAAGTGGGTTCCGCATATGTAATTTTTCGTTTGTAAATAAAATGTCGTTTTTACATGTTTTTTGTAATATGATTTTTTTATTTTCATAAAAAGAAAATTAAATAAAGAACATAAAACGTGTAAAACGTAACACATTCGTACGCGCGACGTAGTAAGTACCTACTACGCTCTGTACGTACGCCTTACGCAGAGCTGCTGGCTGGCCCTCATTAAAACTAAAATTCCTTTTTAAATCACTTGAAGGTAAGTCTTTCGATTTCTCGTTTACATTCCTAGGTTTTTATTCTAAGTAAAAAAAATCGGTTGGTTTTTATTTACAAAGGAACTCTAACCACCACTCGCGCTGAAAATTTGAACCAATAAGGATCAAGAAGATCGATAACGAAAGGACCAATGACATTATGTTGGGGCGTGACCAGGACTCTGGCGCAGGGCGGCGGGAGAGAGTTCGGAAAAGTTCGTATGGGCTCGGCTCATTAATTTTCTTTCAGTCGCTCTCAATTCGTTGTCGCGTGTGCACTTGTGCTTTCGTATCTATTGTGTAGTGACTACCTTTTTCTTTCGCCATGTCTTATGATTCCAATTCGGAATATTATAACATGATTATGTGCGTTGGGTTTACCAACGGTGATTTAAGTGCAGCTCGCGAGCTCTATCGTGAGCGCTACATCGACGGAAGACCAGCTGATGAAGCTAGGCGAATGCCTTCGTACGGCTGTTTCAGTCGCTTGGTGAATCGGTTGCATTCAACCGGCTCATTTCAGGAGTCTGCGAGAGGATCTGGCCGGTCGGCGAACGTCGATCCGGACTTCGAGGAAGAGGTGCTGGAGCACTTTCAAGAGAATCCACGGACCAGCACACGTCGGATTGGGTGAGGAGGCCGAGTTGCCTGGCCGCCGCGGTCCCCAGACTTGACCCCGCTGGACTTCTTTTTATGGGGGCACATAAAGAATATTGTTTATGCCGTGGAGTGCTCTACTAGTGAGCAAATGGAGCAGCGCATTAGAGATGCGTTTAGTACCTACTGTGACGCCGGAGATGCTCAGAAACACTAGAGCCTCCACCTACAGGTGAGCTGGTTTGTGCATCCAGCAGGGAGGACGCCATTTCGAACCATTTCTGTAAATGTAAGTAAAGTTTTAATTTATTTTCAAACCTTATTGAATACCTACTTAGGTACCTACTTTCTTAATTTTATTAAATTTCCATGTTACCTACTTATAATTTTTTTGTAACAAAAATTATCTAGTAAATTACTAATTACTTAAGCACCTACATATTTATCTTACTTTTGTTTCAGCTTCGATACCTACGATGCGTTACGAACAGCTGTTTTCGTAGACACGCACGTCCTGCAGCGCCCGAGCCGCCTTAGGTAATTACACGCGCCGCTCCGCCGTTATCTTAATAAAATTATTATTTAGGTACCTACTGAAGCATAAAAACATTAATAACTACTTAAGTACCTATTATTTTTTCGTAATGAAAATTATTTAGTAAAATACTAATTTACTTACTTAGGTACCTACCTACTTATGCATAATGTCACTCATTTAATTTACTTTTGTTTCAGCTACGATACCTACAACGCGTTACGAACGTTTTCGAGAGACGTCCGTCCCCCCTTGGCCGCGCGCCCGAGCCATTGCCAAACGCCGCCGCCTCGGCCGCGTAATCCTTTGATAAAGCCGCCGCCGCCGGCCGCCGCGCGCCCGAGCGTATGCGCGACATGGCTTTGTGCAAGGAGAGAGAAGGAAGATGGGCGGGGTTGTCATATGATGGAGAGAGAAGGAAGACGGGCGGGGCTAGTGATAGTGTACAGTGCCATATGATTAGAGGAATTACCTCAATAGTGTTGGGACACGTTTATTTACATTCTAAAATTAAAATTAATCAAAATTAAAAAAAAAAAGTGTTTATTTTGATTTGAAATACGGCTAGAAGACTTCTACATAATGTACAGAGTATGCCCTTTTCCGCTTTATATACCCTTTCCGTTACACCCTGTATAATGCAGTCTACTGCTCTTTTACCAGAGATTTTCGTCCGTACGTGGAGTGTGCTCCAATATCTCTTCTAGAATTTGGCCATAATTTTCTTCACTTGGAAAAGCCTTATTGAGCTTAATTTGCCACTCACTCCACGTAAAGACAACCGTAGGTAAAGCCTAAAACCGGGAACCGATTACTTAGTCGAACTAGACTTTCCCGAATTTCATTCTACCGAAAACTTTCGGTCGATGTCTTTATTGCCACATGTATTATTCCCCATATATTTAAAACACCGATAGGTCATTTGACGTAAGTATCATTTTACCGAAACACCTTTACTCGATTTTCAAAATTACCTTTTACTACTGGCCGAAGACTCTTTTGGATTTTTTTTCATTTGCTAGATGATTTATTAGCCATAATTTCAGCTTACCAAAACAACATCTTGTCGAATGTATAGGTATGTTACTTGTAGGTAGGTAATTGTTTAAAACCGGTTAAGCTGAAAAAATTGCGGCAAAGCGGAAACGCGGAGGGGGGTCCGGTTTTTTTTCTATGCGGGGGGGGGCGATGCGGGCCCCCCGCATAGAAAAAAAACACAACCAGGCAAAGTCGAATAGGATAGGTTAGGTTAGGTTAGAACATGATTTTTGCATCCCTGATTGCTGCATGTGTGCATGCATGCTTGCTCGCTTGCCTGCATACTTGCCTGCATGCCTGCATGCTTGCCTGCATGCCTGCATGCTTACCTGCTTGCCTGCATGCTTGCTTGCCTGCATGCTTGCATGCATGTCTGCATGCTTGTCTGCTTGCCGGCATGCCTGCTTGCTTGCCTGCATGCCTGCATGCTTTCCTGCATGTCTGCATGCTTGCCTACATGCCTGCATGCATTTTGTATGTTGCTTTACTAAACTAATAAAAGTAAGTACCTACCTCTTGTAAATAAATAAAAGTCTTTAAAAAATGGTTTAGGTAATGAATGTTTGGACATACAATACTTCGATCAATCGTTATTGTGACCTTGCATAACTTCAGTCGAAAGTTTTTCGACAAAATAAAACATCGGAGTAAAGAAAAAAATCGAAATGATAATAGGTCAACTAAAATAGTGGCAAACGTGATTTTGGCAAAGTTAAAAAAATCGAAACGAAAATAGTCAAAAAGTTTTCGGTCTTTGGATAATCGGCAAAAAAAAATTCGAACTTAAGATAGGTACCCCCTCAAACCACTTCTTTGCCAAGCCTGCAAGTTTTTGAAGTGAAAAATGTATTGTTTGTGTCTTGTTCCAGCCATAAACTACAGCACATTTATTGACTTTACGCAGCCAGCTTTTCATGGTTTGAGCCTTGTTAGGTGGATCATATTCCGGTACAACATTGTTTAAATTATTACTAAATGGATTCTTGCTAGATTTTCCCTTTCAAAGATTTAAATAATTTAAGTACATAATCGAGCAAACTCTCATGGTTGAGAGTTTGCTCGAAATCTTACGCGACTTTCGGGGGGGCACAACTTCATCTCCACTCGACGACGACGATGAGGAGGACATACTTCTCCTGCGCTTACTTTTCTTTGCCCTCTTACTTTTGCGAGAAGCCTTAAGCTTGACACTGGGTGGTGTATTGGGCGGCGTTCCAGGTTCATCATCGTCACACGACGTCATTTTCAAACAAATGAACCTAGAATACAATAAAGAAATACTGGGCAAAATTGTGTTCATACAATTCGAAGCTACGAATTGAAAGTTAGTAGACTCATGTGATTCTTTGGGCTCTTAGAACCAGACGTAAATTGATTAAAATATGTATTTATATAAAAGAGATGAAGAGAATATTTATATACCTAGTAAGCGGTATGAAAAATAAAATACTGGATTATTTTGAAATGTTCAGGTTTCAAAGTTTTTTTTTTTAATAGCCTAGTAAATTTAACAAAATTTTAGATGGGCAGAAATGTAGAGTTAAAAATGTAATATTATATTTCATTAGTTACTCCACCATAAAAGAATCAATAATAGCTACCCAATCAATGCTGCAGTTAAAATTACTAAAAACCCGCGATAGATAAATATATGTCACCGGAAAATAACGAGAATCGTCCGTTGATAAATTTTCAAGGTAGTTGATCAACTTTCGGGAAATCGTAAACGATACATAAAATGTATCAATTAATGTATAAATTTCCGTTTACTGATGAACTTAGGACACTTTGCTGTCAATTTATCAGCTAACGATTTGGTCTTACGTCAAATCATACGCGATTTGGCCAATCACTGCTCTACGTATCATTTAACGTTAGGGGCAGACACACGTTAAATAATACATTGTTTTCTGATTGGTTAAAGGTATTGGTGGCACGATCTTGGCAAGTAAAGTTAACTAAATTGTAGACCTGGTATTTCATATATTGATATTTTAGTTCCATTACATCAGAAAGATACTTATATGAAAGGTGTAAAGGGTATAAAATATAAATTTTAAAAAATGTGTTTATCTTCTAAATGTGAAAGTTTGTAGATATTAGTAACTACTCAAATAACATCTAAAATAACTTTGATGAAATTTAATGAAAGGTAAAAATATACACAATTTTCTTATAATTATTTATTCTTCTATACTATAGTTTTGATAACATTTTGAATTTTTTGAGTCGTCCACTACGTTTTATTATTTTCATTACATTTGCCTGTTGTAGTTAGTACTTTTGTAACTCTATGTATGATTTTTTTTACGATCTACATTAATGAAATTACAGCAAATAATAGCGGTGGTAGCCCAGTTGATAGAACGCTTGCCTCAAATTCTGAGGGCGCGGGTTCCAGTGGCGTGCCTAGGACCTAAGGACAGGGCAAGCCAGATATCATAAAATGAACTTTTTTTACTCAATTTCGTAACCTTTCGTAAAAAAACAGTTTTCGTACCTAGGTACCTAGTTTCGTTTCAACATTTGTCTTTTCTTCTTTTAGCACTATGTTCATATTAGGCGGTCGGGTTGGGAATATGAGAACGATGAGTAGATATATTAAAGCACACGAAAAGTAGGTATACTAACACTAGACAGAATGATATTCATGTCATTGACAAAAGCCGTTTGTTTGATTGTGTGGAAGAATAATAAACTCACTCTTGCTCTGGTTTGAAATGCACGAAAACCACTAAGAAAGAAGGCGCGTTAAAACTAAACGAAAGCTTGTTAATCAAACCGCCTATCTTTCTGCAAAAAAGGTTTTATTGCATTATCGTAAAAAGTTGGTGACTTACTTAAATACGAGGTTGGCTTTTCCAAAACGATGAGCTGCTTCTTTTTAACCCCCGACGCCAAAAGAGGGGTGTTATAAGTTTGACGTCGATGTCTGTCTGTCTGTCTGTCTGTGGCACTGTAGCTCCTAAACGCGTGGACGGATTTGGATGCGGTTTTTTTTAAATTAAAGCTGGTATTCCTGGGAGTGTTCTTAGGTATATAATATGCAAATCGGTTCAGCCATTTCAAGGTCATCAGCTCTTTTGTCGGCTGTGGTAGGGTTGTAGATCCAATATAACAGCAGATATGTCGTGTTTGGATTCATTTTGATCAGTGTATAATTTTTAATATAATGCAATGGTGACAACTGATGAGGAGCTGATGATGGAGTCAGAATTTCCAGCATTCCATCCATTCTTGAAAAATTAACAGCAGATACATCGTGTTTGGATTCGTTTTGATCAGTGTTTAATTCTTAATATAATGCAATAGTGACAACAGGCGAGGAGCTGATGAAGGAGCACGAATTTCCAGCACTCCATCAATTCTTGAAAAATATAACAGCAGATATGTCGTGTTTGGATTCATTTTGATCAGTGTTTAATTCTTTGTATAATGAAATGTCGACAACAGGAGGAGCTTATAATAATTATTATAATAGATAAAGGTTTAAAAACTTTGAAATAAAAATTAAATTAAAAATTTAAAAAACCCCCGACTATAAAAAGTAACAAATAAAATAAATAGTATTTGTCAACTGAACATCGCTTAATATTTCATACAAATTGATAACTTTCATACAAACTTCATTTTGTCGGGGGACCGCTAAGTAGCTAGAATGAGATATCTTAATTAAAAAAATAATAGAATGCGGTCCCACGACGAAATAAAGTTTGTATAAAAGTTATCAATTTGTATGAAATATTAAGCGATGTTCAGTTGACAAAATACTATTTATTTTATTTGTTCCTTTTTATAGTCGGGGGTTTTTTAAATTTTTAATTTAATTTTTCATAAAATTCAATGAATTCACTTTGCGTCGTTGATCAAAATTATTTACACATTTCAAACCTTCACAAGGCACCACGGCCTCACTATCACTGCTTATTTTCGTAACGAAAGTCAATGTATTACAATAAATCTATGAAACAAACAAAACTTTTCATAAACACAAAAAAAACAACAACAATGCCCGACCGGCTGGCCACTGATAAATAACTTGAAGTTGGTCGCAGTTCGCAGTCCGTCCGTCTCGCAACTATACTCATAAGCAAACCCAGCTTAAGTTTTCATACAAACTGCTGTTATTAGCCGACCAAATTATGATGGTTTTTAGGTAATTTCTCATACATTAGAGTAGTACAAAAGCAAGCCACATAAGAAGCCCATGAGTGCGAGCGAAACAGAATATAGACGTAATCGTAATCCGTTTTACTTGGCATGTTCATTTGTGGTGTTTATACCTTTGCATAAGTATATAAAATGTAAACCAACATAATTAAGTTTATATAATAATTACATAAACATATATAGATAAAATAGCACTTGGTATTGTATACATAAACATATAGAATATTTTAATAAGTAAATAGTATTGTATAAAATGTACTTACCTTGAGCTCAGTCGTGAGGTGATCGTTGCATCGGTCGTGTAGTCTAATGGTCTTACTCTGAGTCCGAGAACAATAGGACACTGTGATGACGTACGCGCCGATCGCCTCACCACCAGTCTGCATCTAGCTTTGACGCACGCTCCACGTCGCTTGCGCTCTTAATTCTACTTACGCTAATTTCTGTTTTCTCGCTTTCTCTCATCGAACTTTCCTCTTGTGAACTCTGGACTATCGCTTGTGTTTTCTCTTGTATATCACGCTTAAAAATAAACTGTTAGTGACTTTGGCAACGGATTCTTATTTTACCTACAACTGGAATAGTCCGCCCGAAGTAGACCTACACTGGTGACTCCCATCGTGAACAATAAGAAGAAGGAAGCATACAAATCGTAAGCAAACCAAATTTTTCAAACAAAGGAAAATGGCCGAACAAAATGGCGAAGGCAGCGGCACCAGCGGCAATTCGACCGAAGGCAGAAAGATTTTTACACCTCACGATTTAGATCGTGTTTCGTGTCGTCCACCCCCATTCTGGGCCGAAGATCCTTCGGTATGGTTTGCACAGCTAGAGGGAAATTTCAAGCTCTCGGGGATTAAGGACGAGGATATAAAATTTAATTATGTAATATCAACTCTCGAGCACCGTTATGCCAAAGAAGTCAAAGAAATAATAGTAAACCCACCGAGTGAAAAGAAGTATGAGAAGTTGAAGACTCTCGGCATCTCGAGAAAAAGAAGTAAAACAGTTGTTGATGCACGAGGAGCTAGGAGACCGCCGCCCATCGCAATTTCTGAGGCATCTACAATGCCTAGCGGGACCAGATATACCAGACGACTTCATTCGTACAATATGGATCAGTCGCCTTCCAGCAACCATGCAGCCCATTATTGTATCACAGAAATTGTTAGACCTACAAGCCATTGCGGATTTGGCAGATAGCATGCACGAACTGGTTCCATCAACACCGCAGGTGGCTACCATGTCAACGGCGGAAGGATCATCACTAAAAGCAATGGCAAGGCAAATAAGCGAGCTGACCAAGCAAATTAGCGAGCTGTCAAATGGGAACAGAAGATCCAGATCCAAGACTCGAAGTAATCAACAAAAGCGCAGCAGCAAAAGTCGAGAAAGATCACAATCCAGCTATAGAAAATTCCCCACCTGCTGGTATCATCACAAATTCGGAAGTAGAGCTCGAACTTGCACGAAACCTTGCGATTACAAGCAGGAAAACTACAACGGCAGTCGATAATGGCGGCTAACGTCGATTGCCAACAAATACCTGGTCGCTTGTTCGTGACGGATCAAAAAACACGGATGCAATTTTTGGTAGATACGGGGAGTGATCTTTGCGTTTTTCCCCGTACCGCTCTTCGCCAGCGAAGAGCAAGGACGAGCTACGAACTCTACGCCGCTAACGGCACAGCTATAGCTACGTATGGCTACGCACACTTGGAATTAAACCTTGGCTTGCGTCGTGATTACAGCTGGCGCTTCATAGTAGCCGACGTCACTAAATCGATTATCGGCGTCGATTTTTTGTCATTTTACGGCCTCGTTGTCGACTGCAGGAACCAACGTTTAGTAGACAGTACTACTTCACTAACCTCTTCGGCAGCGCCCGTAACTTCGTCGAACACAATCTCATCCATAAAGACACTAATCGGCGAATCGTGCTATCATGACCTGTTGCGACAATATCCAGAAATCACGCGACCAGCTGGTACTCAACGCCTGGTGAAACACGAAACGGTCCACCACATCCGAACCATACCAGGTCCACCGGTATCTTGCAGCCCACGCCGTTTAGCACCAGACAAACTTCTTATAGCCAAACAAGAGTTCGAGGCAATGCTCAAGAGCGGAACTGCAAGACCGTCAGAAAGCCCATGGGCGTCACCCCTTCATCTTGCGCCCAAAAAAGATAACGGGTGGCGACCATGCGGTGACTACCGAATGCTCAACTCAAGGACGATACCAGACCGCTACCCAATCCGACATATTCATGATTTCACCCACAACATATCTGGTTGCCACGTGTTTTCGACCATCGATTTAATCAAAGCCTACAACCAGATACCAGTCAATGAAGACGACATCAAGAAAACCGCGATTACTACACCCTTCGGGTTGTACGAATTTCCTTACATGACATTTGGACTTCGAAACGCAGGCCAGACTTTCCAGCGTTTCGTAGACGAGATAACCCGCGGTTTGGACTTCACATTTGCATATTTGGATGACTTCTTAGTATTTTCAACCGACGAAGAATCACACAAGAAACATCTTCGACAGCTTTTTGACCGCCTCAAAGATTTCGGAATGGTCATTAACACGTCCAAATGCGTTTTTGGAACACCAGAAGTAACCTTCCTCGGCTACAAAGTCTCGTCCGCAGGAATAATGCCTCTTGAATCGAAAGTCGAAGCAATACAGCAATTTCCGCTACCCAAGACTGTACGAGAACTACGGAGATTTCTTGGAATGCTCAATTTCTATCGGAAATTCGTTCCAAACGCAGCTGCAATTCAAGCACCTCTGCATTCTTTGCTCAAGAACTTAGCAAAAGGATCGCAGCCAGTAATCATGGCAAGCGAACAACTTGAAGCATTCAAAAAGTGCAAAGACAGTTTGTGCGAAGCCACGCTACTGGCGCACCCAGACCTCAACGCAACGATAGCAATTATCACAGACGCATCAGACACAGCAATGGGCGCCGTCCTTCAGCAGCGCAGGAAGGATCAATGGGAACCTTTAGCATTTTTCTCAAGGAAGCTAAGTCCAGCACAAAGAAAATACTCCCCCTATGATAGAGAACTCCTCGCCATATACGAAGGAATACGCCACTTTCGACACATGCTAGAAGCCCGCCATTTTACAGTTTATACGGACCACAAACCCATCTGTTATGCCTTTACCACACAGAAAGACAAATGCTCGCCAAGGCAATTTCGTCACCTCGATTTCATAGCACAGTTCACAACTGATATTCGCCATATCTCGGGAAAAGACAACGTCGTGGCTGACACATTGTCAAGAGTGGAGGAGCTTGAAAAGCCAATTGACCTGGTGCAACTGGCCGAGTCGCAGCAGTATGACACCGAGCTTAAACAACTGCTAGACAGCAACACTAGTCTAAAATTACGTCTCGTCCAGATCCCAGAGACGAAGATAGAAGTATATTGTGACGTTAGCACAGGTGAACTAAGGCCATACGTAACCAAGCCTCTACGACGTAAGGCATTCAACAGCTTGCACTCTCTCAGCCACCCCGGCGCTAAGGCAACCACAAGACTGGTCACTCAGCGCTATGTATGGCCAGGAGTGAAGAGAGATTGCCGAGAATGGTCTAAAAGCTGCCACAACTGTCAACAGTCAAAAACCACAAGACATGTGTCTGCTCCTTTGGGAACGTTCAGATTACCTCGTGCCAGATTCACTGCAGTACATATCGATTTGATAGGACCCATGCCCATATCCAATGGCTATCGTTACTGTCAGTTACAGCTGTGGACAGATTCACAAGATGGCCAGAAGCCATTCCTATCGAGGATATAAACGCAGAAACGGTAGCCAAAGCACTGATGTTCGGATGGATTGCGCGTTTTGGTTGCCCAACTGAAATAATAACAGACAGAGGGCGTCAATTCGAGTCAACATTATTCAAATGCTTATCTAAAATGGCAGGATTTGAACACAAGCGCACCACAGCCTATCACCCCGCCTGTAACGGCATGGTAGAAAGATTTCATCGGCAGCTCAAGACAGCTATCATCTGCCACACAGACATGAGTTGGACAGAAGCATTACCATTGGTCTTACTCGGCATACGAAACGCATATAAGGAGGATATTCAGTCATCTCCAGCGGAACTGGTGTACGGTGAAGCGCTAAGACTGCCAGGAGATATGTTCCAGCACACGGACAATAGTAACACTGATATCACAGAATACATAACGCGGTTGCGTGCGATTGCACAGAATATGCAACCGAAACCAGCTTCACGACATTGCAAGAAGGACGTTTTCATCTTCAAAGACCTAAATCAAACCACCCATGTGTATCTACGGGAAGACGCTGTTAAAGGCGCATTGAGCCCAGCTTACACCGGACCACACGAGGTGCTGAAAAGAGACGACAAAGTATACACATTATTAGTCAAAGGAAAACCTACCACAGTTTCGATAGATAGACTCAAACCTGCTTATATACTTACCAACGAAAGCACCGTGTCGCCCGCAGACTCCTTACCTGAAAACAAACAAAAAGAGACGAGAACGCGTTCGGGAAGAGTAGTGAAGTTTCCTAACTATTATCGCCCGTAGGACGGTCTCTGGTGGGGGGTGATGTGGTGTTTATACCTTTGCATAAGTATATAAAATGTAAACCAACATAATTAAGTTTATATAATAATTACATAAACATATATAGATAAAATAGCACTTGGTATTGTATACATAAACATATAGAATATTTTAATAAGTAAATAGTATTGTATAAAATGTACTTACCTTGAGCTCAGTCGTGAGGTGATCGTTGCATCGGTCGTGTAGTCTAATGGTCTTACTCTGAGTCCGAGAACAATAGGACACTGTGATGACGTACGCGCCGATCGCCTCACCACCAGTCTGCATCTAGCTTTGACGCACGCTCCACGTCGCTTGCGCTCTTAATTCTACTTACGCTAATTTCTGTTTTCTCGCTTTCTCTCATCGAACTTTCCTCTTGTGAACTCTGGACTATCGCTTGTGCTTTCTCCTGTATATCACGCTTAAAAATAAACTGTTAGTGACTTTGGCAACGGATTCTTATTTTACCTACAACTGGAATAGTCCGCCCGAAGTAGACCTACACATTCATAGATGGCGCGCTTTTTTGGTTCATAAAAATGTACAGATTTTACTTTTTTTTTGGCTTGGAGTCTTAAATATAAAATCTTTGAATATTTCATAAGAGTAATTGTGAAATGAATTTGTATTAGGTGATGTGATATTTTTGTACGGCAAGCCCGGCTTTTGGGCTTGTATGGACGTACCGCCACTGGCGGGTTCGAAACCTGGCGCGGGCACGTATCTCTGAGTTTATTTCTCATGTACGGATCAATTTATTCGATTACCACTTGCTAACGGTGAAGGAAAACATCGTGAGGAAACCTGCATACACCAGAGAAGAAATTCGAAGGTGTATGTGAAATCCGCCAACCCGCACTTGGCCAGAGTTGTGGATTACGGCCTAATCACTCTCTGTATGTATGTCATTAATGTTCTTTATCAGCCCATGCTGATAATGAACATTAATGACTCGCTGTTTTTTCCTCTTTTAGGGGTCCTTCTCACTCATTATGATTGATCTGTAATGTTATAATAAGAATTTCAACCTATCCAAACAATAATTGGTAGTTTTTACTTAAACAAGTAACTATGATAAGCAAAATTAAGGTTAGGCACATATCTTACCTTTTTTCAGTTATCCTTTCAAATACAGGCTTCGTTTCACTAATTTTAATTATAGCATTATTAGAATAATTAGAAATTAAAACCACAATTGCCAGTTTTAATATTGAAACTTAATAAAAATAAACAACACGATCGGTTTGTTTACTTCGTACGCCAGTAGCAATGGCGGCGCGGCGCGGTGGCGGGGAGCAGGGTAAAAGCAAGTGCAAAATTCGACCAATCAGCGTACACCTTGCGTTGGTCCGATCATTTAACGGCGCGATGCAGTTAACTGATCAATTAACTGAAAATGTATACGTTTTAAGTGCCGTTTGTGATTTTCCGAAAGTTGATCAATTACCTCGAAAACTGATCAATTGACGGTCCTCGTTATTTTCCGGTGACATATACAAAAAATGAATTTAACAAGTGCATATCGAAAATGTGAAAAGCAAGTTTTTTATGCCATTTTACTGTTTTTTTCAATATTTGTAATGAAGTTATCATCATATCCGTTCTATCAACTGAGCCCATATTTTTACTGTAATCGATCACTCGCTGTGGCTTTATTTTCAGTAGACCCGTCACGTGATAGATTTCGTCAGATGGCACAACTTTGTTGTCATGCATTGTACTTAGCATTACGACATCTTTTTTGTCTTTCCATTTTAACGCCATGAGTGACCCACAATGATGGGTATCAAGTTCACCAATTTTTATTTTTTTGGCATACCTCGCCTTGATATCTTAGCTGTACCACACGCGTATGTATTTCTCTCCTTTAAGTACTTGAACAGCGCAGGACTACTGTACCAATTGTCAACATATAGACACCTGTTACAATAAAAATAGTCTTCAAGGAGTTTTGCTACCACAGACCCACTTTTCCCTAATTCTGGAATATCTGCAACATCAGTGGTCGCGCCGCAGTAGACTATGAAGTCAATTATGCATCCAGTTTCAACATCACAAAGGACAAAGAGTTTTATGCCAAACCTGTTTCGTTTCTTAGGCAAATATTGCTTAAATGCAAGGCGTCCTTTAAAAGGAACAATGCTTTCGTCTATACAAATATTTTTGTGAGGAATCAACGTTTCTTTAAATAATCTACGGGCGTGATGTATAATGAATTCTAATTTCGTTAATCTTAAATGTGGTGTTCATTCTGGAGCATGGATATCTTGGAAACAAACCATACCAAACCATACTTCGATATATAATGAAAAACTACAATACAATACAAATATTCTTCATTGCACAAAAGATATAAGGTACAGACACAAACAAGAATATAAGAAGCAACAGGCGGCCTTATTGCTAAGTAGCAATATCTTCCAGGCAACCTTAGGGTAAGAAATAGCGAGAAATAGGTAATAATGGTTGCGGGTTGTGCAAATAATACAGAATACATACATAACTACATATACATACCAAAACAAATACATATCCAATAGATAATATAAATATTAAATACATATATATATATATATATATACACATACATATATATAATATATATATATATATATATATATAACTGTTCAAACTGCGAGCGAGTAAAAATTAAGTAAATAGTGTAGTATAGGCCGCCACATCACTCCCCCCCAGAGACCGTCACTACGGGCGATAATAATCTGGGAAACGTACAGTACGGCCGCTACGAGTCCGCGTGATGACTTCTGGTTTGTCTGCATCTGAAGTCGTTTTTGAAGAAAATTCCGGTAACGACGAGTTTGGAGTCTTGGAAGAAGTAGGGTCTACCAGTAGGTAGGCAGGCTTAAGACGGTCTACGGTTACTGTTAACTGTTTATTTCTAACTTGTATCTTAAATGTTTTATCACCCCGTTCTAGCACCTCATAAGGGCCTGTATAGGGTGGCTGTAAGGCTCCTCGTACAGTGTCGTCACGTGGAAACACATGACTGGTGATGTTTAAGTCTTCGTACTTAAAGATTTTATCTTTAGTGTGAAAGAAGTACTCCAATAAAACCACAGGCTTGCAACAAACTGACTCGTATATTTTCTTTTTAATGTGTTCACTATCACAAACTCACAGTACGACTGACTTGATTTTAGTATCGATACCACTCCATGATTATTTTTCCTCCCACTCCAATTTTTACAACCCCACTCATGTGACCACTGTTGCTAGTATATTTTTTTTGAAAATAACTAAAAAGAGAGGTGTATCGATACCTAAATCAATTAAAAATATTAAATAATTTAAAGTAATTAGCCAATTCAAAGTTAAACGCTTACAAATTCGTCCATCCTGGCACTTCCTCACGACCTCGTGAGATAATAAATTATTATTAAAATTATGAAAAACTTAAAAGAATAAACATCTTTTTCCACATTTGATTGGGTAGTCGTTAACTAGGATGGACAAATATATATAAAAATATATTTAATAAAAAAAAAATAACTTATCTCTACACAATAATAATTTGCAACTTAATCACTTTCATAAACATTAATTTACAATTTCAATGATACACAATCTATTAAGATACAAATTAACATTATGTAATGGGTGGATTATTTTCTTATTAATTCACTTATAAATACCATTATTAAACAAACCAACATAATTGCGTATGTATTCGAATAACATAATAATATACTCTGCTTCATTTGACAATATTTCGGGTATATCTACTTATTATTACTAGCTTATACTAGCTGTTATGTCTATTATACAATACATTTTGAACTCAAATGACCATTATCCTGTCATTAGACACTATACCATATAAACAATTCAAATGACCTTTATCCTGCCATTGAACTCTATACCATGTTAATAATTCCAATGACCATTATCCTGCCATTGGACACTATACCGATTTAATCATTTCAGTGATTATCATCCAATCATACAATACCTTAACTCTTTTACCCAATCTTTAACTACTATAAATTAATCATTTTCACACCAAATCTTAACATTTTAGTAATTATGAATCATCTAACTTACTTAAATAATCTTTGTGACACAAATTTAAATATTCGGTATAAATACTAATTTTCATTTTACAATTCAACTCATACTCTCTTCTTCATTCTCATTAATTGAATTTTCACTTACATCTATATTCTCATCGCTATCACACACACTTTCATTACCAACGCTCATTCTATCACTTTCATTCTCACTTTCATCCGTCCTACTAAAAGTTAACCAGGGATGAATCTTGTCTACGGGATGGACCCCTTTATAGGCTGCTTTTCCCTTACGTTTAGTAATTGGTGTATCCTCCACAACATAACGATCATTACTTAGGACTTTAGTTATTTTATACGGACCTAAACACTTTGACAACAACTTTTTACTCTTCCCCGGGCACAAAATTGATCTCTCTACACGAACTAAGTCGCCTATTCTGAACTTCCGAGCTTCGCAACGCGCTTTATCGAATCTATTCTTTTGCTCAACTTGGTTTTTAATTACGTGCTTATCAACTTCCTGTCTAATGTTTTCTAAATTACTATCATGCTGATCAGAGTTATCTAAAGAGGATCTTATTAATCCCTCTGTCATTCCAGTCAACCGCAACCCAAAAAGAACTTCGGAAGGTGTTCGACCTATCCCCTTATTTATTGTATTATTTAATCCCCACTGAACGTCTAAAATCTTTTCATCCCATAACTGTTCGTCTCTACCATGATTCATTGCGGTTAGTGAGTCTAATATGGTGCGGTTGTATCTCTCCACTTGCCCATTGGCGCGTGGAGTGGCAACCGCATTCATAATATGCTTGATACCTAACCTACTGAGAAATTCCTTTAATTTCTTTCCCGTAAAGGAAGAATACCTATCAGTAATTAGTCTATCCGGACGACAAAATGTGGCAAAGTACTCTCTAAAAACTTGATTTGTCGTAGTAGCTTTAGTATTCTTAACCGCTTTTAATATTATAAACTTAGTATAAGCATCGATAATAACAAGAATGTACTTATTTTTCTTTCTACTCTCATTAAACGGTCCCAAGTGGTCGGCGTGGATGGTGTGGAAGGGCTTATTTACTTTTGGAATTGGGTGCAAGTAACCAGATTTTTTTCCCGTTGGAGCTTTACTATGAGCACATTCGAGACATGATTCGACGTATTTTTTAACAAATTTCTTCATCTTTGGAAACCAGTAGGCTTCTTTTATCTTATCTAGAGTTTTCTCTACAGAAAAATGACCAATATCATCATGGCAGGATTTTAATATTTGCCACCTCACACCCTTCGGTACCAACCACTTGTTTTCGCCATCTACCTGTCTATATACGTTATTGTTCTTTATACAATAATTTTGTCTTATCTCGACAACGTTCTTACTATTAGGGTCTTGTAAAATGTCTCTCACACGCTTTATTTCGTCGTCGGCAGATTGTACGGTTTTTAGCCATTCATCTGTTATAGTCATTATTGTCGGTATGTCTGTTTCTTCTGTACTGTCTCCTACAACTGGGTTCCTACTAAGTGCATCTACGTGACACATCCCTTTCCCAGATTTATACTTTATATCGCAATCGAACTCTTGTATCAGACTCCACCAACGAGCAACCCTTGGTATCATATCGCGTTTCATAAATGTGGCTCTTAAGGAATTGCAATCTGTTACAACTGTGAAAGGCATACCTAAAAGGTATGACCTAAATTTGATGAGTGACGCCACTACCGCTAGAGTCTCTAAATCGTATGATGAAAAGTGCTGCTCGACTGGTGCTACCCCCCATTTGCTCGCGTCCGTATGTAATTCTGATTCAAGAGACGGATTATACAATGCTAATATCGGTCTAGTTATTAACCGTTTTTTAAGCTCGTCAAACGCTTCCTGCTGTTCGCTATTCCATGACCAAGATGCATTATTTTTAAGTAATGACGTAAGAGGTTTAGCAATACTAGCAAAATTTTGAATGAATTTTCTAAAAAAACTTGCTAAACCCAAAAATTGTCTAACGTTGTGCACATCTTTGGGCACGGGAAAAGCTTGTACTGCTTCAATTTTCTTTTCCCCTGGTCTAATTCCTTGCGCAGTAATTTCGAATCCAAGAAAATCGACACAAGTGTGAAAAAAATGACATTTATTTGGTTTTAGCGTTAAATTAAGTTCTCTTAAACGCTTGAAGATCATTTCTAATTTACTTAAACCTTCTTCTACAGTAATCGATGGAACCAAAACATCGTCCATATAAGCAACAGCAGTATTAAATCTAAGTGTGCCTAATGCCTTGTTTACGGCCCTTTGGAACACAGCAGGAGCATTTGAGAGCCCAAATGGCATCCTATTAAATTCCCATTGACCGTCAGGGGTAACGAAAGCTGTTTTTGGTTTAGACTCCTCCGTCAACTCTATTTGGTAGTACCCGCTAGCTAAATCTAATGTACAATAGTACCTATTTCCCGATAACCTGTTCATTTGGTCCTCCATGCAAGGCAGGGGATAATGCTGTTTTATAGTTTTTCTATTTAATGATCTGTAATCTACACATAATCTTTTATCCCCTGTCTTTTTGCGGACCAAAATGATTGGGCTTGCAAAGGGTGAATTAGATTCTCTGATTATGCCGTTTTTGCTCAATTCATCGATCATAACTTGTACTTCCTGTCTTTCTTTATGAGATAATCGATAAGGCCTGTACACTACAGGCTGATTGTCATTAAGCTCTATACTCATTTTTTCTACATCTGTACAACCTAATTCGTCAAGTGATGTTGCAAAACAATCACGATAGTTATTTATCAACTCAAGTAATTTATTTTTTTGTTCCTTTGGAATATCGCCTATGTTTAACTGTTCCAAAGTAAAAGGTTGCAATGAAGTTTCAACTTCTATTCTATTAATTTCGCAAACTCCAAATGATTCTAGTACTATTTCTACTCGAGCAATTAATTCACCCTTTTCAAACTGCAAAGGTGCCTTTGTAATAGGTATTACTGTGATAAACCCGGACCCCTTATTGAGCTGATAGATACCTTCTCTAATACAATACTCTCTGTTAGGTTGGCCCCTATAACTACCTTTAACAAATATTCCTCCAGAGAAATCAGAGTCACAATAAACATCCAAACAGTCGGTTTCACTCAAAATCGTGTCATTTGTTACTCTTAACTCTAGACAAGCAATAGGTTCTTTAATAGTATCATAACAACTAATAATTCGCAGTTCTTTATAAGTTTTTACTAATTGGATATGAGGCTGTTCGGTAAACGTTTGCCCTATCAACAGAGGATAATTAAGAAGATGGTCAGGTACCACCACACAATTAACTTTAGCAGATACATTTTGTATTATTAACTCAGCATCACAAGACCCAATAGAGTTCACTATTGAACCACCAAAACCTCTCATAGGGTAATTCACCGAACAGTCCCATTCTCCAAAAATTGCTTTCGCGTCAGATTCTCTTATTAGTGTAAGTTCGCTACCCAAATCTATAAAACATGTTGTGCTTTTCCCATTAATTTTGACTGTTTGAATGTATTTGTCTGAACTCGTCTTAAAGGTCACATTACTAATAGTCATAACCGTTTTTTCTTTCTTATCTTCTTGACTGGAGTCGTCTTTTCGAGGTCTATAGCATTCAGAACCTACATGACCGATCATCGAACAGTTACTACACTTTTTAACCGGTTGAGGACATTTCGATAATGGGTGCCCTTCTTGTTTGCAGTTATAGCACCTAATACTACTCGTAGGCTTATTAACTTTACTATCACGAAAACCTTTTTTATTAGATGTCGTAGTAAAAGGAGTATTCTTACTGGTCGCAGTTTTAACATTACGTAAATATGCTAAAAGTTTATCAGCGTCGGAAAATTGAGCAGCCTCTGCCCCTAACCTCACAGAACGATCGTCAATGCCATGGATGATACACTCTACAGCTCGCCTGCCCGAAATCTCACAACGATTTAATAAAGCAACTTTCTCATAATAATAGTCTTCGAGAGACTCACCAAACTTAGCTCCTTTTCCCAACATATCGGTTAGCATTTGCCCATAATTTTCTTCAGCAGGGAAAACAGATCTAAGCCTGGTTTGCCACTCGTTCCACGAAAATAATATACTTGGCAAACCCTCATACCATTTTTTAGCGACCCCCGTGAGTTTAGGTAAAGCGTAATGTATTATTTGCCTATCAGTCCAACCATACAAAATCGCACATTCATTCACTTTGGTTAACCAATTGTGTACACTTTGATTTTTTTTTGATGGATCGAACTCTGGTACAGTCAGCATCATAAGTCGATGACCACATTCAGATTTTCAAAAGTAATATACACCATTATTAGACGTAAATCGCTTAGCAAAAAATACTCCACAGTTAAATGAACATCCAATAAGGTTCAAAATTAACTGAACATTATAGTGCCAAAAAATGCTAATCATTATTATTTTCAAAAGTATCTTCATATCTGACTTTACAAAAGTCACTGAACACTATCAAAAATGTGTTTCTTCTGTCATGTGCAATCGTTGTAAGTAATTTATACAAAAAATACTCAACATATTATACACCAAAAGTCACTAAACTGCAATTTTTTATTTTTATTTTTCATTCATAGGTAGGTAGGTAGGTATATATATAGGTAAATGAAGAAGCCTGTAGATAAATGTAAATTGTGACACTTTTATTTTAAATGGTTCCATTTTTAATGGTAGCAAATCAAAACCTAATCATTCGAGATACATAGGTACTTTATGTTATACTATTCAAACAAAAAAAAATTAATTAATAGATAAACATAATTTCAACAAAAAATATTTTTCTTTCTTTCATATCGATAAGTAGGTATATAATTAATCTAATTAAATATTGAATAAGGCTCACTCGCTGCAAACTAGATATATTCTACACCTACCTTCAATTTAAATTAAAATTTTCTTGAAATACCCACAAAATATTTTTATTTATATACTGCACAATATTATAGATATTTCTCAATACCTACCTAGATACTAGTTACCTAATTTAAAGTGACATCTGTTACACATTGTTAGTATAATTACGACTTCCTAAATCATGCCATGGATCCCGGATATCTTAATAGATTTTTCACACAATTAGAAACATAGGTATTGATAAGTTTTGAATTCGTCACATAATACATAGATGGCGATAAACAAATGTAATTAAATCGCGTTTATTTATTCCACTGATGAATATTGTTCCAGTTATTCATTCCACGACATGATACGACACGACACGATACACGAAATAGGATATTTTCGGTGCGTCGTAAAGTAATTTTCATACAATTTGTGATTTTTTTTATTGTGTTTAGTGACTTTTGTAAAGTCAGATATGAAGATACTTTTGAAAATAATAATGATTAGCATTTTTTGGCACTATAATGTTCAGTTAATTTTGAACCTTATTGGATGTTCATTTAACTGTGGAGTATTTTTTGCTAAGCGATTTACGTCTAATAATGGTGTATATTACTTTTGAAAATCTGAATGTGGTCATCGACTTATGATGCTGACTGTACAACGTTAGTATTAGAATAATTTTCCTTAGTTTTGTTATTAAACAATCAGAAAGCTGAAACATAAATTTACTAGCACTGTCCCTATGTGATGACATCATCTGCGAGTGTCTACTCCGAGACCTATACGAATTACGACGAGAGGTACGTGTGTGTCGTTGCCTACTCCTAGGTCTACTTTGTCGTACGTTTCTTCGATAACGAGCTGATGGACTAACACTTCTAGAACGACTACGTCTATTACTCACGCGGTCTCGTCTAGATACTGGTGTCACACTCCTGGATTCTCTGGTCCTGCATTTCACCCGGATATCAACCCGCTCTGGAGTACGCAGCTCTCTCCTGCGATGATTCCGCGAAGAACGTGCCCTGCTGCGACTCTGCCGATCGCGATTCGGTGAAAACCCAGATGTACGATCCGAATCATAGGCGTCCTCGAGCTGTTGCAACGCATTGCCGTTATTTTCCATAAGACAGGCGTTGTAATCCCACTTCTGACTTGAAAGAAGTACTCCAATAAAACCACAGGCTTGCAACAAACTGACTCGTATATTTTCTTTTTAATGTGTTCACTATCACAAACTCACAGTACGACTGACTTGATTTTAGTATCGATACCACTCCATGATTATTTTTCCTCCCACTCCAATTTTTACAACCCCACTCATGTGACCAGTGTTGCTAGTATATTTTTTTTGAAAATAACTAAAAAGAGAGGTGTATCGATACCTAAATCAATTAAAAATATTAAATAATTTAAAGTAATTAGCCAATTCAAAGTTAAACGCTTACAAGTGTGACGTGAAGCTGGTACAGGACTAATTTTATGTACCAAACGTCGTAAACGCGAGGTAAAGTCCGTTAGGTCGGTACAGTCTGGTTCTGTGGAATGAAAGAATTCGCCCGGTAAGCGTAAGGGCTCGCCATATACCAACTCGGCTGGACTAGTTTTTAAATCCTCTTTATGCGCATTACGGATGCCTAATAAGACTAAAGGCAGTGTGTCGACCCAATTGATGTCAGCATGACACATTATTGCTGCCTTGAGTTGTCTGTGGAATCGTTCCACTAGGCCGTTGCATTGTGGATGATATGCTGTGGTTTTGCGGTGTTGAAATCCGATCACTTTTCCAAGAAAAAAAAAAAAAAAGAAAAAAAAGAAAGTGTGGATTCAAATTGCCTACCACGGTCAGTGACAATATCCGTTGGACATCCAAATCTGGATATCCAGGATAAGAGCGTCTTACCGACCGTTTGCGCGGTCATATCAGCCATAGGCATGACTTCCGGCCACCTAGTGAAACGATCCACAGCGGTAAGACAGTACCGATATCCATGAGATACTGGCAAAGGACCAAAATTAACATTTAGGAACGCTTATATAGACACCGGTAGCAAACTTAATATTCTAGCGATTGATCGGTCAAAAGAAATGAACCTTACGGTTTCGCCGTCTTCTATTATAATGAAAGGCTTCGGAGGCGCACATTCACAATCACTCGGCGCTGTTAATATTCTAGTTCATGTTGACAATGTGATTTTACACGGCACTGCTGAGCTGACTAGTTACAATTTATCAGGAATTGATCTAATTATCGGACAGTCAATGATAAACCAAGATAACATATCTTTGATCACTAAAAATAATACTGTGATGTTTGTAAACACACCTAATTTGGAAACTACCCTCAGTAGTATTCATCTGACTGCTAATGATTGTATTTCAAAGTACCCTGTTTACATAAAATCTGACACGATGGTACCAAAACAAAGCCAAGCACTGGTAGAAGTGATAATTAATTGTGACGGGAATGAACGAGAACACACATTCTTACTCAATCCAGTCTATTTTGAATTAGGGTGTGCTGCGTACTTTGTGCCTCAGTCCGTTTTGACGGCGAAGAATTGCATTATAAAAATAATCAATGTAGGTGATGACACAGTTGCGTTTAAAACCAACCAGTTGGTGGCGCGTGCGGAACTAATTCATGAAGCTAGTGTGAATAGTAGTGCAAATAGTGCGATCTTGTCCATTGATCGTAGTAACGAAATCGATTTAACTAGTGGCTATGTGATCAAGTCCGGCGATATTGATGTAGGTGACCTTGACGAGTTAGACTTGCGCAAACTTTTAACATTGCTGAACCGATTTACTTCTTCTTTTGCTAGAACTACACACGAATTAGGGTGCACAGATTTGATTAGCATGCAGATTAAGACGACCACGGAAAATCCTGTCTTTTGTAAACCATATAGGCTATCTCATAAAGAACAGCAGATTGTCAATGAGAAAGTCCAAGACCTAATAGATGCTGGCATTGTGAGGGAATCGGTATCTGATTACGCGAGTCCAGTTGTGTTGGTTAGAAAGAAAAATGGTGATTACAGACTATGTGTAGATTACCGGGCGCTAAATGCGCATACTATAAAAGACAGATATCCGTTGCCTCACATTGACGACCAATTAACACGTCTATCGGGAAAAGCATTTTTTACTACTTTAGATCTGGCCCAAGGATATTTACAAGTCCCTATTGATCCAAACTCAATTCATAAAACTGCGTTTGTCACACAGTCCGGGCAGTTTGAATTTCTTAAAATGCCATTTGGGTTAGCGAATGCTCCCGCTGTTTTCTCTCGTTTGATAAAAATGGCATTGCGCAGTGTTGACAATGAAATTGCGCTGTACCTTGATGACGTCATGCTGCCTACTATAACTGTAGATGAAGGTCTAAAGTTGCTAGAACGCGTTCTTCAATCCTTAAAGGATGCTAATTTAAAGCTGAATCTGCAAAAGTGCTCCTTCCTTAAATCTAGTGCTAACTATCTTGGACATGAAATAACAGAAGGGACATTACAACCCGGTCAGGCGAAGATAGATTGCGTTAGTAGGTATAGTCGCCCAACTAATGTTCATGAGGTACGGCAGTTTATCGGTCTGACGTCATATTTTAGGAAATTCATTAGGGGGTTTGCTGAAATCGCTAGACCACTGACTGAGCTGACACATAAAGGCGTCGAATGGCGTTGGGGCCCTGATCAGGAAGTTGCATTTCACACACTAAAGCAAAAATTGACGGAAAGACCTGTGCTAGGAATATACGATAGGAATGCGATAACAGAATTACATACCGACGCCAGCAATAAGGGGCTAGGGGGTATATTGTTGCAGTACCAGTCAGATGGTTCCTTAAAACCAATCGCATACTTCAGCCGAGTTACAAGCAAAGAGGAGTACTTCTATCATAGTTACGAGCTTGAAACTTTGGCCGTAGTCGAATCATTAAAGCGGTTCCGGGTATATTTGACTGGGATTCCTGTGAAGGTCGTTACAGACTGTGCAGCCTTACGTACGACACTCCTCAAAAGGGATTTGATCCCTCGTATAGCGCGGTGGTGGCTGACCATTCAAGATTTTGATCTTCAAATAGAATACCGCCCCGGAGATCGCATGAGGCACGTGGACGCGCTCAGTAGGAACCCTATTCACAATGAGGTACTTATGATTGAGGAATCTGACTGGTTGCGGACACTTCAGATGCAAGACGACGGTTTGCAAAGCATTATTAGGCAACTGCGCGAAAATACCACTAATTCTGATATAACATGTAACTATCTTCTAAAAGATGACGTCTTGTTTAGGAAAACCCTATCAGGGCCACGGTTCGTGATTCCTAAACTGGCCAAATATGGACTGATTAGAAGGTATCATGACCAGGTAGGGCACCCGGGATTCGAAAAATGCGAAAAATCGATCAAAGCCCAATTTTGGTTTGAAGGAATGACTCGGTTTATTCGTAAATATATTAACTCTTGTTTACAGTGCGCTTACGGTAAAGGGGTTTATGGCAAATTAGAAGGGGAACTACATCCGATTAGTAAAGCCGCCGTTCCAATGCATACCCTTCATGCTGATCATTTAGGCCCTTTTGTCAAAACTCGAGCGGGATACACTTACTTGCTTGTTATCATAGATTCGTTTACAAAATATGTTTTTGCCAAACTTGCCAAAAATGTCAGCTCCGTGGAAACGATTAAGTTATTTAAGGACGTCATTAACCAGTTTGGAAACCCGACTAGAGTAGTAACTGATAGGGGTAAGGCTTTTACAAGTCGTTATTTTAAACAGTTCGCCGAAGAGAGTCAATTTAAACATGTCATGAACGCAATAGCGAGCCCGCGATCTAATGGTCAGGTCGAACGTGTTAATCGAACTCTTCTCAACGGACTTAATACAACGGTTGAAAGTGAATGCTCATGGGATGAGAAGGTGGCTGATGTTGTCTGGGGAATTAATAACACCCCTAATTCCACTACTGGCTTTACACCATTTAGTCTGATGTTTGGACATAACAACACTCGGATGCCAGGCTATCCGTCGGACGCGCCGGTTGACTCTACTACCCAACGACAACAGCTACAATCTCGTCGTGAAACCGCTAAATCGCGTATAGATAAAACCATGTCGATTATGAAAAATACATTTGATAAAAAGCATAAACCCTGTAGGAAATACGTATTAGGTCAACTTGTACTATGGAAGGGCGGATCCGCTAGGGATACTCAGGCTAGGGTTACTAAAAAACTTGATGGATTGTACACGGGGCCCTATAAGATCATAAAATGTGATCACTCTTTGGATCGGTATACAATTTCAAGTATCCAAGGAATGAAAGGCTACAGACGTTTCTCTGCTGTAGTTCGAGGCGAAGTGTTGCGGCCGTACAAAACCACAATCTCTGATGAAGACAGCTCGGGTTCTGATCGCGAGGTTGATAGGGATGATCTTATTGATCTTTTAGAGAGCTAGATAATTACAGTCTTATCATGCATGTAATACATGGTTATTATATTATGTGTGTCCTCCTTCACTCGTTAGGTACCTACTATGCTTAAGTACTTTGTATTGATTGCAATTAGGGTTGATTGTTTGCTGTTAGTCTGCTGATATAAGAATAAAGTGAATAGATACGAAATATCCTTTTCTTTTGCAATTTGTTTCATTATTCAACTATATTATGAAAATAACTGTGTGAGCATGATCGATGTCACTCAAAATCTGTGTGCAACGGAGAGAAGTAAAAAGGCATTATAAACATTATTTACCTACTTACTTTTTACTTATAGAATAAAACAAATATACTTATTCAGCATTAAGAAGTAGAAGTAGCTGTGTGCTAAGGCGATTTTATACCTTATGAGGACTGTGTGAATGTCTTTGTGAAAATACTTACTATATGCACTGGGTATTCGACGTAAAAGCGACAAGTATAAAATAACTGTGTGACTAAATAGCTGTGTGACTCAAGAAATAGATACGCATAACTACCGTGCTGTGTGATCAATCGCAGAGGAGATCAATTTCAACAAAAGTCTGTGTGTCTTGCCAAAATAAATACCTAAACCCTTCTGTAGCTACATAAATCTATGTGACAGTTTACTGTGCTATGATATTTTCCATTCCAGGGCCCGGAAATTGGCGCGAGTTCTCAATCGTCCACCTCAAGAGGACCTGAGAGCCGTGGGACACGGCCTGGGCAGGATGGCCGAGTGTTAAACCAACCTTCGGTGACTACGCCATACCCTAACAAATAGACAGACCACTACATTATTACATTAAATATCATTATTTCATAATTAAATTCATATAATCAATAGTAGATATAGAATTACTTATTTATATTGAGAACAGTATTTAGTTTTGTATAAATTTAATCTCCCCGTTATTTTGTTTTTGATTATTTGAATGTGGCAACACTTTTTTTGGGGTCGAGGTGAAAAAGTTTCAATTTAACCGTCGGTTGTTTCTTTTTTGGCGGATTCGGTGCTTTTTGCTGGAGTTTCGGACGTGTGAACATTAATAAAAGAAGAACTTTACATCCTGGTTTTATTTTACTGTCTGAGAACCTCTAAAAATAGAGAAGACCGCATTCGTAATGCCGGAGGGGCAATACGAGTATTTAGCCATGCCGTTCGGGTTACGCAATGCGGCTTCCGTGTATCAGAGGTGCATAAACCGAGCTCTTAGGACATTGAAAGATACTGTGGTGTCCGCGTATATGGACGATGTGTTATGCTTCTCAGAAAACGTCGCAAAAGGCCTACAACGTCTAGATTCGGTTCTATTAGCTTTGTCGGAAGCCGGTTTCTCTTTTAGTCAAAAATGTAAATTCATGAAAACGGAAATCAGCCACTTGGGCCACGTGATACGCGCTGGTGAAGTCAGACCAAATCCTTTGAAGATTCAGGCCTTGATTGATGCGCCTATTCCTTCTACCGCGACAAAAGTCAGGCAGTTTCTGGGCCTTGCGTCTTACTTTCACCGGTTCATACCGAATTTTGACAATTTGCTGCTCCTCTTTATCCACTAACCAAACTAAAAGGTCCAATAACCTGGACAGATCAGCATATCGAAGCACATAAGAAAATAGTTCAAATCCTAACTTCAGAACCAGTCCTCACTATATTCAATTCAGATATCCCAATAGAGCTACACACTGACGCAAGCGCTCAAGGCTGTGGCGCTATTCTTATCCAAAGATTTAATGGAGTACCTCACGTCGTTGCGTATTTTAGCCGGCGAACGACTGAAGTTGAATCCAGATACCATTCGTTTGAACTGGAAACGATGGCAGTCGTTCGTGCGGTCGAGAATTTTCGCCATTACCTTTATGGCCAGCATTTCACGGTCTACACCGATTACAACTCTTTGAAAGCATCCAAATCTGAAGTCGACCTGTCGCCGCGGGTGCACCGGTGGTGGGCGTTCCTCCAGGCTTACGATTTTGATGTCATTTATAAAGACGGCCACAGTATGGGTCACGCTGATTTTCTTTCAAGGAACCCCCTGCCGGCTGCTCCAGTGGTTTCAGACAATTGTGATCACGGCGAGCTAAATACCCCTCGTAAGGTGGTGCACTTTGTAGAAATTCACGATAGCTGGTTGAAAGTTGAGCAACAGAGGGACTCGGAAATTCAAGACATCATTCAAAAGCATGAAAATAGGGAACAACTCCCTGAGCAGTATATATATGTATGTTCTGGACCACTTTTGTGGTGGAGGATGTGACGTAGTATGACGTGTGGTGGAGGATGACGTAGTATGACGGGTAAGAGGATGACGTAGTATGACGCAGTATGACGTAGTATGCTAATAAAAGTAAAGTAGCGCAACGTCGTGAGGCTTGAAAAGGAGAGATAATAGATGGAGTATTTTTCTCTAAATAAGTAACCAATATTTGTGGGTTCCAGATTGGTGGTTTTTCAGGTTTCACTGATTTATTAGCTATACCTTTCAAGGCTTGTTTCACTAAGGTATGACTGCCGAGATCTCTATCTAGGTTGGAAAATTTTGACACTACTGACTTATGAACGAGAATAGTTCTATAAGCTAAGCCAACTTCAGTGTGTAGGTGAATACGATATTTTGCTAACAGTTCCGGAGAATAACTTTTAAAGGAAAAATCGTTAAGCTTACACCAAGAAAGCCAGCGATCCCAGGCTTGTTTATAGGTTTTCAACGTAATGCATTGCGGGGGTCTGCTGGTTCGAGTATCCACTAGTACACGGCAAAGATTCTTGATCGTGTAAGGTGCTGCCGTTGCTCGTTTCTTGAGTTCTGTCCTCCAAAACACGTTTTTCCATCTCGGACAAACTATGATGAACGTCCCCGTGGCGGTGTTTAGCTTGGACAGGACTTGTGGCATGAGACAAGGAGGCGGAAATACCCATGCTAGACGAAAATGCAATTCCCTGCTGAATGCGTCTATAAAGCTCACATTCTTGTCTCTTATATCCCAGGAAACGTAGCTCGGGACCACATGAGCGTGACCGGAGGCTAGAAGGTCTAATTCGGGAATACCCCATTTCTTGAAAATTTTTTGCGTTGCAGAAGGGAGAAGGTGCCATTCTGCCTGTATTTTGTTCCTGGACAAACAGTCCGCTATTGTGTTGAGTGGTCCCGGAAGATAGTGTACAGACAGCTGTATCTGCTGGTTTTCTACAATGTTGTAGATCTTTCTTGTTATGTGTAACAGAATTTGGGAACGAGTTCCTCCTTGTTTCCGAAGATAAGCAACGGCAGATACATTGTCGCTCTGAATGAGAACCGTGGATTTCCTTAAAGTGTGTTGGAATTCTTGCAAGGCAAAAAGAACAGTTGTCAGTTCTCTGGCGTTGCTGTGCATTTTTGCTTGTAACTGGTTCCACGAGTCTGCTAGATGAATGCCGTCGACATACACTCCCCATTCTGATTCCGAGGCATCTGTCACGATATAATGTGCACAGGATCCGGCCACAGCTTGCTTGTTTTTGTCAAGTTCTTTAGCCACCAAGTCATGTCGCAACGGGCGTTGACTTGCAATGTTTCCACCTTCTTCTCCTTTAGAAGAGAGTTGAGTAGAATCTGTATATTCCGGAGGTTTAAGTAGCCCAGCGGGACGACGTAGGATACAAAGTTCAGCATTCCGGTCAACGTCTGTAGTTCCAAAACATTCCAGGAGTCTTTTCTTAGTGCTTCTTGTAACAGCAGTCGTGTTTTGGTGATCTTCTTCGTCGGAAGAGATTTCAAATTGTCCTTCGTATCCCAAATAATGCCCAGATAATCGATCTGCTGAACAGGGACTTTGGACGATTTTTCTCTGTTTATGACCCAACCCAAAGTTACCAGAAAGGAAACAGCGGTTTTGAACTGGTGAGTTAACTCCAGGGGATCTTGGCTTACAAAAAGAAAATCGTCTAGATAGACAATTACTCGCATACCGAGCTCTCGTAGTTTTTGCGCCATCCAGTTGGATAGAGTGGCGAAGGTTCGAGGAGCGCTCGACAGTCCAAAGGGTAGGCAAGTCATTTCGAAAGCGTTTCCATTGTAACCAAGTCTGAGATATCGGCGATGTTGTGGGGCGATCGGTATATGGAAATACGCTTGTGAGAGATCTATTTTCATCATCAAATTTTGAGACTGAAGGAATTGCGGCAGGCGATGCATGTTGATGAGTCGAAATTTCTTGTCTTCTATGTAATAATTCAGGTTCTTCAGATTGAATACAGGCCTGAAAGTTTAATCCTGTTTTCGCACAAGAAATAGGTGAGAAATGAAACCTCCGCCCAGACTGGCATCTTGAAGCACGCCCTCTTGGACCATCGTCTGAACTTGACGAGTCATCTCTTTGGAGGAAACTGTTTGCAAACCCTCGCTTAGTTTTAGAATCGTGGGAGGTTTGGATATGAAAGGAATTCGATAGCCGGATATAATCTTTAATATATGAAGTGGAGAGTCTAATTCCTGCCATTGCTGTTGATAGTACAGGAGTTGCCCGGCCTGAAAACCCGTGTCATTGTCGCTTGCGCTTGTCATTGTCGTCGCGTCTGGAACGGTAGGCCTGGCTTTTTGCTGCAGCATAAGGGCGCTTTCCGGCCAAGGATTTTCCTTTTGTAAAATCACGCGGGCGTGTATTTGTTGCAAAGGAGTTGCAGAGGAGTTCTGAAATGGTTTCTTTACCACAGGATCAGATGATCGCCCTGGCAAGACCTGGCCACCTTCAGCAGATGGATACGGTCTTTTAAAGAAAACCTTTGACGCACCTCCTAACTTAGCAATAGCTTCATCCAAGCTACTCAGTTGGAACAAATATTCTGAAGTGGGTGGAATGCGGCGCAATATCACCTTGTTGTATTTGTCTTTGACGTGTGAAAGTAGTTTATCACGTCTTTGTTGCAGCACATCTGCACGACGGCCACAGACCACTTGCATCAGATCTTTTGAGACGGTCTTCAAATTTGAATTGTCAGAAAACAATTCGCGTGTTTTTCTTGTGACAGACGACGCCGACAAACTCGTATTTTTGTCATTAGTCCATGACAAAAAATTTTTCGTAGCGATTCTCTCTGTGTGAGCAACATGTTAGTCAAAGCTCCAAAAGTTTGGTCCAGTGATTTCAGCAATACTTGCTTGTCCTCAAACTGTCTCAATAAATCATTAGGTTCTAGATTAGTACCTCCCGGAGTAGATAAATATTTTTTCTGAACATCAGCATATCTGACGTTAGTCCAATCGGAAGAATCAAAATGCTGCAACTTAACAATCTCATTAAGCCTTTCAGGCTTTGTTTTAGGCAAGGTAGACTCATTCAAGACAGTATCATAATCTCCGAAAATTTCATAATTATCTGAAGATTTCTGTTTAACTTAATTTTGAAAAGCTTCGGAAAACAAAGAGTATGCACAATCAAATGACAAAGAAGGTGATACCGGAGATCGTCTTTTATCAGTAATCAATTTAGTCAGTGATTAAATTTGCTTTTGCAAATAATCAAAACGGGAATCTGACTCACATGACACATTCTCGCAACGTTCACTCCTTCTGTAACGTTTAGGAGTTTCAGCGTCAGATTCTTCAATGTCCGCCTCACTTCCCTCCGGGAATAATCTACGGGTCCTTTTGCGTGACATCCTTTCCTGGTAATCCTCCTCGTTCTCAGCGGAAGGGCCGGCTAATACTTCGATGTCGTTATCCATACTAACAATCGTATATTCTGAAATATAAACACTTTTATTTATATTTTATGGTAAAAATAATAATATACATTAAAAATTTCAAAATAAAAATATCATTAAAAAAGTAAAGTAATAATAAGTAACACGCAATACATTTTTTTTCTCCAGAACCCCTGGAATGTAGTGTAAAAACGTCAATGTCTTATTCATAGTTGACTGCAGCATATTATTACTGACTGCAACATGTGATGCGTATTGCTTGTTAAGCAATATTACTTTTATTTGAATATAATTATAAGTATCACTTCTTATTTGTACCTTTTACGAACAATACATACATCATGTTCCAAATAACTGTCTTTCTTTGACTCTGTCACCTACGTCCCTCCTAAGGGTGAATCTTCAGAATCGAGAATTTTGATGTCTGGGGGCTTAAATCCTACGTTTCAAATTATAAAGTCAATAAAATATGTTTTAAACTATAGATTAAGGTGTTATCTACTTGGGAAAATAAAAATAATACATGAATTCAAGTCGAAAGGTATTTAAAAAATAGTTCAAAGCCCTAAAAATTGATTCCACTGACGTGTCCGCTCTCCCGATTTATTCAGAAAACCTTAAAAATCTTTTTATCATATTATACACTTAAAGATTCATACATGTTTTTATTTTATTATAGAATAGTTAATTATTACGCATCATAATAAATTTTACACGTATTTTACAATTAACTGAATTTCTCGAGTCATTTTAATTTTGTCCGGCACTAAAGTGTGATTACCTTGGCACGTCACTAAATCGCGCATACGACCCTAGTCAACCCATTTGGATAGGCACTGCCTATTTTCACGCGAACTGTGAGATGCATTTTATGTATCGAGGGGGTAGATTATGCGTGAAGTTGTACCGTACCATTCACGAAATACAAAGATAAGTATCTGATTCCCCTGGCTTTGTTCTGTACGATCATTGATTACTATGTTCATGTTTTCTTATTAATTTTGTACTACAAGACTAGCTTGATATAGCTATGAATAAGCGCATGGGTGCCCATTATCTAGCCTGGAAACATCATTACGCTAGTTAAATCCAATTTATGTAAAACGACAAAAAACCGATATTTCTTGCTTCTACTGGCTTGATTCCACTGGTTTAATGACCAGACCATACTAATAAAATCATACAGTTTGCTTAAATAACGGTTTATATTGATTTCTAAAAATAGCGTTATGTGTAATAATGTTTGATATTATTAAAAAAACAGTTTTCCACATGAAGGGAGGACTTTTCAAAGCTCGGTCACCTATTTAAAGATTTTGAATTAGCAACTTCACAGCAACTTGTATTAGTACCCAATAACATTTTAAAGCCTAAATTCGAAGGTACGTTAACTGTTTTTAATTTTATTTAACAAAATTGAAACTTTTTTATACTTTATATTGCATTATTATTGATTCCCCTGGGCGTAAATTTTTAACATCAAATATCTTTGGATCCATACATAAGAAATGAGTGCCTATTCAAAATATTTGTTTATTGACCTCTCTAATTTGTAATTTTATTCTCAATTTAAAAATAAAATAATATTTAAATTTTACCAGTGGAATCAACTAAAGAATCCCAAATCGAAGAAACACCCCTAACATAGTAATTAATTTTGTTAACAATTAAATACCTTCAGCAAAAGAGTACCTACCTTCAGCAATGCTTTATGTCTATTTAAATACTTTGCTCACGTCATTGTGGTGGCGATTTTATTTTTTAGTGTAGTACTTTCCACAGGGAACATTGATGTTCCTTGTACAGCATTCTTTGCACGATAAGTTATGCAAAATAATTTGGCGTATATGGACGTGTCGCAGCTTGCTCCAGTTTCGCGCCAAAAAGGTAAGTAGGATCATTTTGGTGGTTGGGGACAGAAAAAATATAATTTTTGTGTATGCTATAATTTCTAAATTGTTAACTCTGGGAAATTGATAATTTGATATATAACGTATTTTATGGTTATCTTTTTATATGGTTTTTTTGATTAGCCATACAACTCAGTTTTTATTTTTTTTAAACTTACTGGTTCCTCATTCATTTCATTTCGGGGGAATTCATTCAAGGGAATTCATTTCGGTGAATAAATTCACCGGAATGAGACACCACAATGAGAAACATCCACCACAATGAGACTTACAGCGAAAATGACATTTGGCGTAATTTTTTTTAGAGTTCCTCATCATTATTTGAACATAGTTCATAGTAAAATTAATTTTTGTAGTCAGAATAATTTATAACGAAATTGAATGTTTTGCATATTATGTGTGATAATGTATGGAATATTATAATAGGTAAGTAATACGCGTGTATGACGTTGAATGGAGTGCTATGATAGGTAAATAATACGAGTGAATGACGTTGTATGGAGTGCTATGGTAGGTAAATGATACGGGTGTATGACGTTGTATGGAGTGCTATGGTAGGTAAGTAATACGAGTGTATGACGTTGTATGGAGTGCTATGGTAGGTAAATGATACGGGTGTATGACGTTGTATGGAGTGCTATGGTAGGTAAGTAATACGAGTGTATGACGTTGTATGGAGTGCTATGGTAGGTAAGTAATACGAGTGTATGACGTTGTATGGAGTGCTATGGTAGGTAAGTAATACGAGTGTATGACGTTGTTTGGAGTGCTGTGGCTATATATGAATGCTTTGTATTTTGTTGTATCTTGGCGTTTTAATTTAATTAATGATTATTTGGCAAAAGTCATCACTCATATTTATATCAGATTAGCGTTATCATTTACTTTAGTTAATTGTATTGTTTTAGAATGACCTAGACTTACACGATAAGAGATACTTGAAAGAAAAAGAAACTGTGAAAGACGAAGAAAAGAAAGACTCAAGAATAATCCCGAAACATGTCAAGTTATGAAAAGAAAAGCAAGGGAAAGGTATTTGAGACAATAAGCTGCAAGATTAATTGTTCCAAGAAGTCAGTTACCTCCAAAGGAGTTAGAAGCGTTACGACGTAGAAATAGAGAATGTGCCCGAGCTCGTTATCAAAAAAGAAAAGCCAGAGCGGCCTTAAGACAAGAAAAGGAGAGAAATGTACGTGAAGAAATGGAGAGAACTGCACGTGAAGAAGGAGAGATAGTTACAAGCGAAGAAAGTGAGGGAAGTCGCGGAGACAATAAAATTTTCCATATCCAAAACAATTCGCAGAATATTGAAGATCTTCAACAACTTAACATTGGTTCTACTCCCACCACTTCGCGTTGTAGAAATCGAGATGCATCTACATTAAAACCTACATGGCGCAGTTCCCGACTAAATAATCCACAGTCCACTGGATCAAAACATACTACTGTTCCATTATATTCGAGTAGTCCAAGAGAAACGCCACCAAAGTCACCTTTTTCCGCACTTAATGTTAGCAGCGTAAATTCTGATGACGAATCAACTCTTTGCCCTAACAGTCCTGCGTCTGATTCAACTTTGTGTCCAAACAGTCCTGTCTCTAACTCATCGATTGCATCTGCAGATTTTAAGCAAAATTTTAAGCAAAAGTTCCGACAATACCAGAGATCAAAATTGATAACCGAGTTTTTGAAGACAACGAAAACTCTGTTCTTTGTCCAGGTAACAATGACACAATTACGAGGAATGGTGTTAAAAAACAAAAAAGACAGAATGGATACGCTGACAAATTTACATAAAAAATATTTGATGTCCGGTTACCCACCAATATCGTACGTCACATTTACGAGGTTTGCTCCGTTTTGGATAACGACACCAACTGTTAATTCAAGAAATACGTGCCTTTGCACAAAACACGAAAATATGAACTTGATCGTTACTGCTTTAAAGAAAGGCCGCATAATTACGGAAAACTCAACTGGCAATATCCTGGAAACTCTATGCTGCAAAGAACAAAATATTCAATGTCTTGAAAGAAGATGCGAACTCTGTAAAAAAAGCAGATTTTATATCAAGAATTTGATAATTCATTAGACGTTGCATATTCAACTTGGGAAAAACAACAAACAACTTTACTTTTCTTTTAGAAATATGCTGTACCTTTTGTAAAACTTCTCTTTTTTTCTGTCTTTATGTACTATCATCATACAATAAACTGTTAAATAAATAATAATAAACAACTTACAAAAAAGATGGCGAGGAAAAATCTGCTGTTACAGTGACCAAAGAGAAATATACCGTTAGACTGTTAGAATAATTAAAAAGATTTGAAACGTCATTGGGACCCTTTTTGCAGCATTGCGCGAACATCAAAAATCAATGTCGGGCTGTGAAGGACATAAAAGAAAATTTTAATGAGAATGAAGCTTTAATACTCGTTGATTTTTCGGAGAACTACTCCTCCAAGTACTCCTCTAAGATTCAGTCTGTCCACTTCGGAGGCAGCCGACAACAATTCACCCTACACACAGCGGTATTATATTTCAAAATCAACCGGCTTTCCAAGACACAGGCGTTTTGTACAGTAAGCTCGTCACTACGCCATGATGCTTCCGCTGTGTGGGCTCACATCGTACCAATTCTAAAAGAATTGGAAAACACTGCAAACCCTATCAGCAAGCTTCATGTGGTTTCAGATTTCCCTTCTGGCCAATATAGGAATAAAAAAGTTTTTTATATCATGTCGCAGTTACATTCCTACTATCCAGCGCTCACTCTTGTCAATTGGAATTATCAAGAGTCTGGGCATGGAAAAGGGGCCCCAGATGGAGTAGGAGGTGTATTGAAGAGAACATTAGATCAACAAGTTGCCTATGGTAAAGACATTGCAGATATGAACACTTTGATCGAAAGCTTAAAGTCATCTGTTAATGGAGTTAAAATCGAAACTGTAGAAGACTATAAAGTGACCGAAAAAGATTGGCTTTTGCCAAATAATTTAAAACCATTTTCTGGGACCATGTAAGTTCACCAGGTAATATTGAGAAAATGTAGAAACCAATTGGCTCTACGTCGCCAGTCCTGCCTTGAAGTCGATTGCTTAAACGATGCCATTCAATGTCCCCATGGAAAACATCCAGGCTTTTACAATTTACCGAGCAACCAAACAATTGGCAGTGGCAAACTATCTTCTGTGGGTAGTAACTACAATTATAATCTTACACCACAGCTTCCAACGATTACGATGAGACGTAAAAAAAATAAAGCCTCAAAAGCCAAAATTTTGGCACAGTTGCGTCCAGTTTTGATGACAGATAAACTCATTTTGGGTCCACAGCCCTCCACTTCGAAAGATCCACCATCATTATCACACACGACTTTAGATGAACAATCAAAACTAGATTGCCAACGAGAAGTCATTATACCAGAACCAATGGATTCGATTATACCAAAATTAATGGTGTCAACTAGTGAAGAATGGGTTGAGGGTATTTCGTCAGCATCATTTTTTGACAACATTGATTTCAAGATACTTGCAGAGTTTGAAAAGAGTCGAAATTCTGAAAATCAAAAGAAAATGCAGTGGAAGATATATTTTAATAAGATAAGATAAACATTAATATTCTTAGTATAAAGTAAATATATAGTAACTATGTGTATGGTATATATTATAAAGCTTTTACCCGCGACTTCGTCCGCATAAGTTTTTTTGTTTTCTCCCGGCTGTAAGTCCCCCTGCAACAATGTCCCTCTATCGTGTTCCGGTCCTCAACTTCACATCAAAATTTGTTCAAAAGCAACCTAAGCACATAATGGATAGCTCCGAATGTTTCCTTAGTAAATATAAAAAGTAAATAATGTAAATCGGTTTAAAATACTACTAACTATACCTACCTGCCAACCCCCGATGTATACAAATCAGATCAATAGTTTTGGCGTAATGTGATTCTAGACAGAGTTTTAATGTTGTAGATAGGTAGCTATGTATACGTTCCTGTGGGAATGAGATATTTTCCCGAAGTAAAAAGTAGTCTGAATTTTGGTACCTTCCTACCCTATAAGTTAAGTAGTGTGATGGAATGTCGCTAAGTTTCTATCCAAGTAAAACTGTTAAATAAAGACAGTTGCATCAAAATTTTATCATAAATTCCATAAATTATGGCGCCTACCTACCCTCTAAGTTAGAAAAGTGATTAAATACTAACTTGAAGTCTTAGTAACACTCAGTTTAAAAAAAACATCAAAATCATTTCAGTAGCTATGGCGTCATGCGCTTCTTAACACGATCACGCTAGATTTCCGCGGGAATGAGGTATTTTCCCGCCGTAAAAAGTAGCCTGTGTCCGTGCCTAGGATTCTATCTTTAAATTAACCAAGTCTTATAAAAATCCGTTCAGACGTTAAGGCGTGAATGAGGTAAACTTTTAAAACAAACGATTAAAAATCACTAACTCAATTCAGTTTTCTGTCTACTTCCTACCCCCTAAGTACGATGACGTGATCATTTTGATCTTATATCCGTTTTTAGGTAACCATCTATTACCTTACTAAATTTCATCAAAATCCGTTCAGCCGTTTAGGCATGATAGAGCAAAACTCCCAGCAAAAACCATAAAAAAAATCACTAACTCAATTCAGTTTTCTGCCTACTTCCTACCTCCTAAGTACGATGACGTGATCATTTTGATCTTATATCCGTTTTTAGGTAACCATCTATTTATTACCTTACTAAATTTCATCAAAATCCGTTCAGCCGTTTAGATGTGAAAGAGCAAAAGTCCCAACAAAAACGACTAAAAATCACTAACTCAATTTAGTTATCTACCTACTGCCTACCCCCTAAGAACGATGGCGTGATTATTTATAGCCATTTCTAGGTTATCATCCATTTCTAGGTTATCATCTATCACCATACCAAATTTCATCAAAATCCGTTCAGCCGTTTAGGCGTGAAAGAGTAACAGACAGGCAGACAGACAGAGTTACTTTCGCATTTATAATATTAAGTATGGATAGTATGGAAGTATGGATTTAGTATTAAGTGCCTAAATATAAAGTTTCATGGTTTTATCTTTGAATAATGACGATCTCTCATACTAACTTTCATCCCTTATTACCACCCCCTTAAGCCTTTTTTCGCGACAAAATATAGCCTATGTCCTTTCTCAAGGTCTAGACAACCTCTCTACCAAATTTCATTGAAATCGGTTCAGTAGTTTAGGCGTGAAAGCGTAACAGACAGACAGACAGACAGACAGACAGACAGACAGACAGAGTTACTTTCGCATTTATAATATTAGTATGGATTAGTATGGATATATAGGGGGGCAAGGGGAGAACAGTTACTAAGATCTGACACTGGCCCAAATGTCAACCTCACCTGCCCGCGTTCGGTGGTTCGTTACGAATAGCCGGCGGCGGCGCCTTCTAGCGTCGCGGTGCTCCCTGCTAGATAACAAACGAGGCTCTGGCGACCGAGCAGTGGCGGTATAACCACACACCCGACTGCGGTCGGAAGGGGCTATAGTAGCCTTGGGGTCTAAATAACTCCAAAAAGGACTAGGGCAGAAGGCAACGGGAAACCACTGCTACTATTTTCCCAAGAAAGTCAGCATGGAATATGAAAGCCCAAAGAATTGTTGATTTGTCTGGCGATCCGGCTGACGCCCGGCGCCATTCTACCGGGACGAGTGGTGTGAAATATGCTATCGGCCATGCGCTCTTGGCTCTTCAGGCGCCGCATGGAAAATCAGTTACTGATGAACCAAAGCAAAAGAAGTCAATCTGCCACCCCCACCGCATTGGAACATGGAATGTGCGTGGCTTAAACCAACCTGGCAAACTTAAAATTGTGGAGACCGAAATGGAAAGGAAAAATGTTTATTTGCTAGGGGTAAGTGAGACACACTGGAAAGGTCAGGGTCACTATACATTTGACTCTGGTAGTACAGTATACTTCTCGGGCCCAGATGACGAAAGCAGCAAAGGAGTGGCTTTCATCGTGCCACCATCTATGAACAAGTACGTTCTAGGTTATAATCCAGTCAGTGATCGGATAATCACACTTAAACTGAACACTTCACCATGCAAGTTTAACATCGTGCAGGTATATGCTCCCACGGCTCAGTCAACTGAAGAAGAAATAGAGGGCTTTTATGATACACTGACTGCGGCAATTAAACAGATACCTAAACGAGAAGTTACCATCATCTTAGAGGATTTTAATGCCAAAGTCGGTGACACCAAAGGTGACGATCATCTTCGTCGCGTTGTAGGGAAACATGGTATCGGGATACGAAATGACAGGGGTGAGCGTTTATTACAATTCTGTTGTGAAGAAAATCTTACCATCACCAACACTTGCTTCAACCATCATATCCGCAGACTGTACACTTGGATATCACCTGGCGACAGATGTAGAAACCAGATCGACTACATACTGATAGAAGTTCAGTAACGAACGCCACAACTTACCCCGGTGCTGACTGCGGCTCCGACCACCAGCTTCTTGTAGCAACAATTCGACTACGGCTAAAGAGCATTAAAAAATCTAAAGTAGTTCCGAACATGCAAAGCATAGATCTCAATGGCTTTGGGGAAGGTCTTGAGCAAAGAGTGAAAAATTTTCCGAGTAACATCATAGACAGCGATAGTAAATGGGACCTTTTTAAGAGTATGATTGAAAGGACAGCCAACGAGAACAAACTACAAAAACCCGTCATGAAAGACTTCATTACACCTGAGACGGCGCAAATCATACTTGAAAAACGTGAACTCAAAGAACACGGTTTAAGTTCACCAGAAGATCAGCAACGGTATTCAGACCTTAACCGCCAAGTCCAACTACGTTGTCGGAAGGATTACGAAAATCATATTAATGAAATTTGTCTAGAACTCGAACAACACTCCCTAAAGAACGAGTCAAGATATCTCTATCAGAAGGTTAATGAGCTAACTGGAACGTGCAAAGCGAAAACTTGTGTCATCGAGGACGAAAGCGGACGTTTACTCACAGATCTAGCTGACGTAATAGAGCGCTGGAAAACCTACTGCAAAGAGTTGTACCACACGAACAACTTTAATGACGCTGTGATTACATGGTCGACAGAAGAACCTGACATCTTACCATCGGAAATTGAGCATGCGATCAAGGCTCTTAAGTGCAAGAAGTCACCAGGCAAAGATGGTATAACAGCCGAATTATTAAAGAGCCTCGGTCAAGAGGGCGTGAAAGTTATCACAGATATATGTAACACCATTTGGAAAACAGGAAAATGGCCTAAGGACTGGACTGAATCTGTGTTCATCCCATTACATAAGAAAGGATCTTCGAAAGACTGTGGAAACTATAGAATACTAGCGCTCATATCACACGCGAGTAAAATCCTGCTCCATATCATTAACCGACGCTTAAACTACTTTTTAAGCCGACAGATGCCCGAAGAGCAGGCAGGTTTTGTTAAGGGCTAAGGAACGCGGAAACAAATATTGAATGTCCGGCAAGTTATTGAGAAAAGCAGAGAATTTAACAGCCCCGTGATCCTTTGCTTTATAGATTATACAAAAGCTTTCGACTGCGTAAAATGGGATAAACTATGGATTGTGCTACTGGAGATGGGAGTCCCTAAACATCTTGTTGCTTTAATACAGAATCTGTACACAGAAAATCGATCTTTCTTGAGGATAGGTGCAGAATACTCTAGCATGTTCCAAACGAAAAAAGGTGTAAGGCAGAGTTGCATCCTGTCCCCTGCACTTTTCAACATATATGGAGAGTATATAATGCGGAAGACTATCGAAAATTGGGAGGAGGGATTTCCTGTAGGCGGAAAAAGATTGTCTAATCTACGATATGCTGATGACACCGTTCTCCTGGCAACATCCATGGAAGATATGTTTGAACTGTTCCAAAGACTCGAGACTGAAAGTGGCAACATTGGCCTTGCGGTCAACAGAGCGAAAACTAAAATGATGATGGTGGATCGAGCCGGAACACTAGCAAATGTCACCTGCAACATTCCTGGCATTAACATCGTCAACCGCTACATTTACCTTGGTTCCCAAATCTGTAACGATGGCAGCTGTGTCCCTGAGATTAAAAGGCGTATCGGGATGGCTAAAGATGCAATGACCCGTTTGAACAAGGTCTGGAAGAAGAGAGGAATTGGCATTGAAACTAAGATCAGATTAGTGCGAGCCTTGGTATTCCCGATCTTCCTTTATGGTGTAGAAACGTGGACAATCTTAGCCCGGGAACGACAACGGATCGATGCATTCGAAATATGGTGCTGGAGGCGATTGCTCCGAGTACTTTGGACTGCAAAGCGCACCAATGTGTCGATCCTGAATTAACTGCAAATAAAAACCCGCCTATCGACCACATGCCAACAACGCATTCTATCTTATTTCGGTCACAAAGTGCGCAGAGGCGATGAAAGTCTGGAGAAATTGATTGTCGTTGGAAACACCGAGGGCAAACGATCGCGCGGTCGTTCTCCAACCAGATGGACCGATCAAATAAAGGACTCATCGTCTTCTAAATTCTATGCGGTGGTGAGAGACGCGCTGGATCGTAACCGATGGAGGCAAATCATACGCTCCAAATGTGGCTCTGATGCTGACCACGATCCTCAGACATGAGGGACCGATGAAGAGAGAGAGATGGATATATAGCATATTATATTCTAAAGTAAGTGAGGATAATTGCAAATACATAAACATATAAACTAAAATACTACTTACATCAGCTGTGCCGCTTGATACCTAATATTTTACAATAAAAAACTGATAATAACAATTTAACACTTTCAGGGGCGGAACGTCTATACACGGTGAAAATGGAGCTTTTAGTACGCCACAACGCATATACACGTTCAAACAATTTTTGATTTGTACGACGGATCGTTCAGTTACGCCAGTTCTCTTTGATATTTTCCTCTTTCTACATCCTTGTGTCACAACGTATCAAAATCTCAGTATTGTAGTGTCACGCGGTATGAACTTATGTGAAGATAAAGTAAAGGCTGTAGCGCGGGGGGATGTAGGTACATTTTCTGAACACAACGTGTATTCACGCCCCCCGCGCTACCGCTGCCCGAACAATCAGTACGGCTGTGTCAACGTGGGAGGGTGCGCGCGCGCTTCGCGTCGGAACATCGCGAATCATCGCGATATAAATGATAGTAAAATGTAAGTTTCTTTTAATTTTCCATTGTATTTAGCGTTTTATTGTATTGCTTTGATATAGAAATTAAAAATTATGTATCTATAACCTCTATTTTTATGTTTTAGATGGAAAATCGTAAGCGCAAAGTACTCAAAATCTTCGAAGATTTGTCTGGTGAGTCGTCGGAGGATCCTTACCGGGATGATGGGGAGTACGGATCGGACCAAGATTATCAGCCTGGCGGCCAAGAATCAGACGGCGATCATTCTAGTGAGACATCTCTTCTATCTCAAGGTAAAAGAGCTCGTATTAATAATGCATTACAACGAAAGAAGGTAAAAACATCTACTTGGCAACATCGTCTTAAGACACCGGCGGCGACGGGCTCAGTACAGTCTTTAGGCTCTGAGATGGAGTCTAGTTCGAGTTCAGCGGCGGAATCTGATTCGTCTGAGAATAGCGACACCTCGAGTTCGGACGACGATAGCAGTGGCAGCGAGATTACACAGATTTCGCCAAATAGGGCTAGTAAAATGTCCCAGCCGTCATGTGTACTATCTTCTAATGAGAATCAAGATAACTCCGCTTATAACTCAGATTCGTCGTTAGAGATTTTCCCATTGGCTAAACGTTTAAAAAAGTTCACTCAACAAAATGATTTATTTCCACAATCGAATGAAGAGGTGATATGTCCAAAACAGATTCAAACTTATTCATGTATGCCAGTTCTTTCACCATCAAATATTGAAAATATAGCCCAGAATCAACAAAACCAAACGGGTATTATGCCAAACGACCTACCAGTAGAATACTCACAAAGCAACCAACCTCTTTCAAATAAGGTAATGTGTCCAAGTTCCGATCTATCTAGCACATCTCAAGATGAAATGGTTGTTACTGTATCAAACCAAAGAGAACTTCAATCTGGGTCTAGTGAGTGTAGCTTATTGAAAACTAAAACTGGTTTATTTATAGCTGATTCATCTTCTTCGACTTTTGAAATAAGCAACACGAGTTCTGAGGTATCCCAGCAAATAAATAATAAACAGATTCAAGAAGATCCTCAACAATTATCGCCGTGTATATCGCCAATAGAAAATTTATACATAGAATCAAGTCGTCTGTGCCTACAAGCAACTGATTCGACCTCAACTGTTACTGACCCTAATATTGAAGTACCTGAGCCTATGTCGATACGTGAAAATATAATCATGGAGTCGAGTTCTGTATTGCCTCAACCAGAAAATGGTTCTTCTCACTCAGTTACTGTAGATCGCAATATAACACAAGATGAACCTGAAATCGGCATATTAAGCGATACACAAGATCTTGCAGACTATGGTAATCCATCGCCAGGAAATTCTTTACCTAATCCTAATAATGATATTCAACCGCCTGGCAATAATATTATGCCTGAATCATCCATACCAAACTCGAATGTGACATCTAATGCAAGAAGTGACAGAGTTACTTCACAGGCTACAACTGAAGATTGGCAGTCAACGACCAGACCTATACCAGAATTTAGTTTTAACCATGATACGTCTGGGGTTCAGTTTCCTATTGATGAAAATACTTCGGTGTCTGATGTATTTGATTATCTTTTTCCAGATGAAGTCATTGACTTTATAGTTGAATGCACTAACGCTTATGGTGAAGAACTATGCAAAGTTAATAGACCAAAAACAAGAAATAGCCGATCTCATTCTTTTAAACCTACAAATCGCGACGAAATAAAAAAGTTTATAGGTTTATGCTTGTTGGCGGGTCAGGTTAATATTCCAGAGAAAAGAAAACTCTTCACTTTATCAGATGTTCTATACTACCATCCAATTTTCGTTTCTGTAATGTCAGGAAGAAGATTTGAACAAATTTTGAGATGTTTGTACGTGGCTCCAATAAATTCTAGTGGGCATGATAAAGTAGCGGAATTCATAGATGCTATTACTCGAAATTTTCGTCTGTGCTTTAAACCTGAAAAAGAACTATCACTCGATGAATCTTTGTTGTTATTTAGAGGCCGCTTGTCATTTCGACAATATATCAAATCCAAAAAATCAAGGTATGGAATTAAATTCTACGAATTGACAAGTTCTAGTGGATACGTTTTGAATCTGATTATGTATAAAGGAAAAGATGACAACGTGGAGAAGGGAAAGAAGATAGAAAAGATCGTGTTAAGATTGATGAGACCATACCTCCTTAAAGGACATGAACTTTACATGGATAACTACTATAATTCAGTGAGTTTGTCTGATAAATTACTTGACCTCAGGACTCACACTACCGGCACACTTAGAGTAAATCGCAAAGGTAATCCTAAAGACATGTTGAAGAAAAAGTTACGTAAAGGCCAACACGTATGGACGCGAAAGAACAGAGTCTATGTATCAAAGTGGGTAGACAAACGATCTGTGTGTATGATAACTACTAAGAATCATCCTAAAATGGTTGATTTTACGAACCGCCATGGCCAATCAAAAAGCAAACCGGAGGAAGTTCTTGTTTACAATGAATTCATGTCTGGTATTGACCGTGCAGATCAGATGGTGTCATACTATTCATGCCCAAGGAAAACACTAAGATGGTACAAAAAAGTATTCTTCCATCTATTGGACCTTGCTGTGTGGAATAGTTTTTATATTTATAAAAAATATTGCAAAGCCAATAACAAACGGTATGGGTTTCTTACCTACAGAGACGAACTGATTAAAAGTTTGACAAAGGTCAAGCCGGAGCTTAAGATAGAGTCTCTGATTAACCATTCCAGGTATGATAACCGCATTGTAGAAAGAGAGGCAATGCCAGGACCTTCGTCAGCGCCAGTCAACATTGATGAGAGTGGACATTGGCCCGAGAAGATCCCTTTACCATTCGGGTCTAAAAAGAAATTGAACTACTTGAAATGTAAGATGTGTTCGAAAAAGAAGCTGCGCAAAGAAACTGGTTTGAGATGCAAAGGCTGTAAAGATCATCCCGCACTGTGTGCCTTATGCTTTGAAGAGTGGCATAACCAAAGCTAGTTACCTATTTGATTAACTTATAAGCTTCTATAATTACCTATTAAGCTATTTAATGAAACTTTTTGTTAAGTCTAAAGAAGACTGATGTTTGTGATACTCGTAATTGTAGTACAAAAACATTTTTAAAGATAACACCTACGTAATTAAGATTGAAATTTGTTATGTTTTGATTTACTTATTATATGCAGAAATTGCATGTCTTTGTGTTACCTTTATATTTTTTTTATTAATACAATGGAGACTGAAGTCTATAATAAGAAGTTAATTTAATTAAAAGAAGATATTTTTTTGTTATAATGCAAGAGTTGCATTTTCTTTGATTTAAAGTTAATTTTGAAAATAAATAAATAGAAACTTAAGTTGTGTGCTATGTTCAAAGATCATACAGGGACATTAAGGAGTTAATTTTCCTTATTTTTTGTATTATTTCTGTCAAAAACTTATGAATATCTAAGTAAGTATTTAATTAAACTGAAAGTTTTGATTGTATGTAGACTGATTTGATACATAAATAAATCCTGTTCTATGTATATTGTTTTTTATTTCTAAAATAAGAGAAAGGGCTTCAAAATCTGTAATTATTACAATAGTTTTCATTGACGTTCTGTCATTTCCTAATGATATATTTATTTAGAGTATGAAAGTACGTAATGATACGCCATCGGATATAGACGATGTAAAGCACAAAGCAATTAAAGGTAGTAAGTTTGTGACTGAACGTTTCCATACGTTAACGTGTATAGTAGTCGTGTCATAATTACTGATGTTAGGTGGCTTATGTGTGACGGAACGGATCTGTACGTCCGACGTCAAAAGACGTTGTGCTCCGATTAATATTAAAAAGAGTAAATTAAGTGACAGAACGTATCAGGACGTCGAACGTCATAAAACGTTGTGTCATGTTTAGTAATAAAAGTGGTAGCAGATATGACGGAACGCATCTCTACGTCTGGCGTAAAGAGACGTTGTGTCAAAGCAATTGTCAGAAGAGAATATCAGATTTGACATAACGTATCCTAACGGTGACGTCACATAACGTTGTGACTTTATTGCCAATAAACACAACGATCGTAGGTGGCATACCGTAAATATACGTTGACGTGTACTAACGTCAGTGCTTCGTGGCGTACTAACTGCAACTCTGTATGTTTATCAACGCACATATACGTCGTGTTTGAATGTATGGGAAAATGATGTGCCCCGCTCGAAAATTTTGTAAACCACTAATGTCCCGGAAAGTGTTAAGTACATTCTTAAAAGCAAACAGTATAGTGATTTTACAAACTTAATTAGATTATAGGTTAATAAAGTATTTTATAATACATAAAAGATACCAAAAGTGCCTGTATAAGAAGACTGATTAAAATAACATGTGCGATTAATGAATCTACATCAGCCCATATATGTCCCCACCGAGGGGCACGAGCCTACTCTCATACAGAGAGTGATTAGGCCGTAATCCACCACGCTGGCCAAGTGCGGGTTGGCGGATTTCACATACACCTTCGAATTTCTTCTCCGGTGTATGCAGGTTTCCTCACGATGTTTGTTACGTAAAAGGGCCTTCGACACATTTTACGTTTTTAACGCGTACCGAGCCCATGTGGTTCATCACGTGTGAATTCGTAGAGTGTCCACGTTAGGGAACTCGAAGACCTTTCCGCGGAACGGGCTTTGGAGGATTGTTAGTTAATTTCTTTCTGATGGCAAACATTCATATGCGTTCAAAAGAACTATGAGTTGCTACTGCAACAATGTGAGTCCACCAGGACGAACAGATCACGAGCCTTAATACAATATGAAAGGGGATATTGTGTTACACGAGCGTAAGCTCATAGCGTCGTCGATTCCATTTAGTTGGAACAACAGGTCTCTTGCATTTATGTGAGTGACTTGTATTGCTGGGGAATATAACGGGGAGGGTTTATATTACGATGTCGTCCCGATTGACGGAAGTATAGTGTATCAAATCAGTATACGGAGGTCAATCTATTGGGATGTAAAATTTTGTTTCTGAGGTTTTACACTACACTGTGTGTATAAAATCTTGGGGACAAACTTTATTGAACACAGGTGTGGAGTCTCTCTCATTCCGAGTGTAATTGATATTGTTCAACCAACACGAAGTCTGAGTGTTGACCCGCTTGAAGTTCATTTCGGTGCGCGTCATCGCACTACGTGTGAGCGAGAGCTATATGTTGGGATATACATTGGCTTGAGTGCGAGCATGCAAAATAATGGCGTTTATCGAAAATAAAGTATTATGAAATAAAACTTGCGTTTTATTTATTATTTAATTAGTTTAGTTCAGTTACAGTACTAAGTTTCTGATGTTCTTTAAATATTGAAAAAAGTGTTTTAATTAAGATTGTCAAGAGTTGCGACAAAATATATTTCAAAAATTAATCTCAATGTGTGACTGTGTGTTTTAGGTATGTGCTTTATTTTGTAATTTCTACAATTTCTTATACCTATTTGATAATTAAAATTAATAAAACATATCTTCTAGCTACTTACTTTTGTTTTGTAGTTTCCTTATAATTACAGGTTGTAACTAGGGTTCATTCCCGGGTATTCTCGAGCCGAGAATTCCCGGGAAATCGTTAGGATTTGCTCCCAGGAAAAATAGCTCGAGAAAAGTCGAGAAATCGTGTACCTATCAATTTGCTTGGCGCCGGCGGCGCAGGTCAAAGTCAAGCTTCCAAATTCAGATAGAAAAAACAATTAAAGCCATTTCAACAAATGAGGAGACATGTTCAGTGGCAGTCTCAAAATCTTTATTAAAGAAAGAGTTTTTTTCTTTTTGAACAGACTGGGAAGAGGTCACCAAATAACAGAGCATTGCTTTCAGTTAAGCCTACTTCAACTGAAAATGAAAGAGTCTTTTCAATATCAGGAAATATAGTAAATAAAATAAGAAACCGGCTGTCTGATAAAGCTATAAATGCTTTAGTTTTTCTAAAGACATATCTCATCAGACAGAGTAAGCTGACCTAATTGTTATGAATGACCCATTGATCTCTAAAACTTTTCATTTGTTTTTAATCTTAATTTTAATTAACATGCCATAAATGATGCTGTGATTTATTATAATTTACTATTTTTAGATTCCTTTAAGAAGTTTTCTTTGATTTTAAGAAGTTTTATGTTATTATTTTTTATTTAATAGAGGCTATTTTTGTTTTTAATAACCAGCCAAAAATAATGAGAAGTATCCTACTGAATTTGTTGACGTTATTTGACGTTACATTGAAAGCAAATAATATGAGAAATCGTACGTAAATTTAAATTTCTCGACAACCTGAGAAGACCCGAGAAATTAGCCTCGAGAATTCTCGAGACCCGAGAAATCGGAAGGCTCGAGAAATCATGAACCCTAGTTGTAACACAATTAGAAACAAATACTTAAACAGGTAGTTAGACTCGTGCTGAACTTAACGTAGGTAAGGCACATAAAGTTATAGCCTACAAAAAAAAATACTTCCCACATGAAATAGAAAAGTAGTGTGTTAAAGTGAATCTAATTACTTGTTAAGTCTTTGTATCCAATAAGACCCTACCTACATGATTTTTTTTTAGGTACGGAACCTTGGTACAAATAAAACTTGCGCTTGGAAAGTAATATTTTTATCATTTCGGTGTAAATGGCTCATTCCGGTGAATTTTTCTCATTTCGGTGGTGAATTATCATTTTGGTGGCGCTAAAAAAACAAACCCCTATACTATATTTCAGACATCTTTCATGGGGTTTCTGCCCCCTGAACATAATGTTGCTTTTGATGGCCAAAAGTATATTTTTTCATAAAAAAAACTTTAGAAAATTGTAGTGTATTGTTGTTGAAATTCACCCTTATACACTAAATTATTCTTTTTATAAATATGTGACGTGTACATTTTAATATTTTTTACCAATAAAAAATATCTATGTCTATGTCTATGAACCAGGATCCGTTGAATATAAACGTTCTTTAAATACTGTATAATTTTAATTTTTTTTTTTAGATTTCCCAAGTAGCCGGTTACATATTTTAATTGTGCCATTATTCTTACATTCAGTGGCGTGCCTAGGACCTAAGGACAGGGCAAGCCAGAGATCCTAAAATGAACTTTTTTTACTCGATTTCGTAACCGATCGTAAAAAATCTGTTTTCGTACCTAGGTACCTAGTTTCGTTTTCAACATTTGTCTTTTCTTCTTTTAGCACTATGTTCATTTTAGGCGGTTGGGTTGGGAATATGAGAACGATGGGTAGATATATCAAAGCACACGAAAAGTAGGAATACTAACACTAGACAGAATTAAATTCATGTCATTGACAAAAGCCGTTTGTTTGATTGTGTGGAAGAATAGATAACCTCACTCTTGCTCTGGTTTGAAATGCACGAAAAAGAAGGCACGTGAAAACTAAAAGAAAGCTTGTTAATCAAACCGCCTATCTTTCTGCAAAAAAGATTTTATTGCGTTATCGTAAAAAGTTGGTGACTTACTTAAATACGAGGTTGGCTTTTCAAAACGATGAGCTGCTTCTTTTCATAAAACTCAACGAATTTACTTTGCGTCGTTTATCAAAATTATTTACACATTTCAAACCTTCACAAGGCCTCACGGCCTCACTATCACTGCTCATTTTCGTAACGAAAGTCAATTTATTACAATAAATCTATGAAACAAGCAAAACTTTTCATAAACACAAAAAAAACAACAACAATGACAGACCGGCTGGCCACTGATAAATAACTTGAAGTTGGTCGCAGTTCACAGTCCGTCCGTCTCGCAACTATGCTCATAGGCAAACCCGGCTTAGGTTTTCATACAAACTGATGTAATTAGCCGACCAAATTATGATGGTTTTTAGGTAATTTCTCATACATTGGAGTAGTACAAAAGCAAGCCACATAAGAAGCCCATGAGTGCGAGCGAAACAGAATATAGACGTAATCGTAATTCGTTTTACTTGGCATGTTCATTCAAGATGGCGCGCTTTTTGGGTTCATAAAAATGTACAGATTTTACTTTTTTTTTTGGCTTGGGGTCTTAAATATAAAATCTTTGAATTTTTTATAAGAGTAAATTGTGAAATGAATTTGTTGATGATTTGTTGTTTGGTGATGTGATATTTTTGTAAGGCAAGCCCGGCTTTTGGGCTTGTATGGACGTACCGCCATTGCTTACATTTCTTTTTTTAGACTCAAATCTGGATATGTTTAGATTTGAAATATCATTCACATCCACTTCACAGCTTAGTAAAGTGAGTAGTCCACTTGCAAATACCTCTACTTAGCAAAATCATAAATTTGAGTAAACGGGACAAAACGTTCTAGCTTGGCTATGGTTCACCAATTCTCTACAAATATATTAGAAACCATTTTTGTATGAAATTGATGTAAAAATAAAACAAAGTCCCATATAAGTAGTAATTTTATTTTTTATTCAATTATCAAAGTAATATAGCAAGTTCTGCAAGTCAAATGACAAACTAACCAGTTTTGCAACAGAAACTTTTAAACATAACAAGTTTTGCAGTATGAATCAAACAAAACAGCCTAATAATAGGTCTTTACCTACGAAATTGCCGTTTTACAGGTACCTACTGGCCATTTCAATTAAAAATATTGTTTGTTTAGCTAAGAATTCTAATTTCAAATTAATTTCATTTTAAAAATATGGAATTCTTTTTCCAAAAACAGTCATTTGTTTATTGGTTAGTGTTACATTTTCATTGCATTTCAATCATTTTCGTCAACATGGATACGTTAAAAATTCGAGTAATTATGGAATATGAGTTCCGTCGTGGCAGCAACGCGGCACAAGCGGCTCGCAACATCAACGACGTGTACGGAGCTAACACTACAAACCAACGAACCACTAGTTATTGGTTTGCTCGCTTCCGTTCTGGAAATTTCGACCTGAAAAATGAACCCCGCGGTCGTCCGAAGACTTTGGTCGATGCAGACGAATTGAAGGCGATCGTGGAAGCTGATGATACTCAATCTACGGCTGAATTAGCAGCAGCTTTCGACGTTAGCATCAAAACAATATTGGTCCATTTGCGTCAAATTGGCAAGGTAAAAAAGCTTGACAAATGGGTGCCCCACGAACTCAATGATCGCCAGCGCCAAGTACGCGTCGAGACGTGCCGTGCATTGCTCAACAGACACACAAATGAAGGAATTTTGAACCGCACTGTCACCTGTGATGAAAAATGGATTCTGTTTGATAACCGTAAGCGCTCAGCAAGTTGGTTGGATCCTGGTTCAGCACCTAAACAATGCCCTAAACGAAAACTTACCCCTAAAAAGGTGATGGTTACTGTTTGGTGGTCTAGCACCGGTGTGATTCATCACAGCTTCTTACCAAATGGGGAGAGTATTACTGCAGATGTGTACTGTGAAGAATTGAACACAATGATGGAGAAGCTGGCACGTCTCCGACCAGCATTGGTCAATCGCTCGTCTCCGCTGCTCCTGCACGACAACGCGCGACCTCATACCGCACAAATGACGGTCTCCAAGTTGCAAGAACTGGAGTTGGAAGCTCTCCCTCATCCACCGTACTCACCGGACCTTGCCCCTACAGACTACTACTTTTTCCAGAATTTGGATAACTTCTTGACCGGAAAAAAATTCAATAACCAAGAGGCAGTTCAAAACGCCTTTGAAGAATTTGTTGCCTCTCGTCCAGCTGATTTCTTTAAGAAGGGCATTAATAAACTGCCACTGCGTTGGCAAAGATACATTGATTGTATGGGTAATTACTTCACTTAATACAAATAAAAATTATATGAAAAAAAATCGTTTGAATTTTTTCATACAAAACGGCAATTTCATAGGTAAAGACCTAATATTTCAAAAAGTACAATGGACTGAAAATAGAAGTAATGCAAAAAAATTAATAACTGAAAATAGAAGTAATAAAAAATAAGAAGTAAAATTAAATATTTTAAATCCTTAATTCCTCTACTTCCTCCATAATTGTATTTTCGTCATCAGTATTTTATTTTATTTATTATGGCACAACCACCGTTTACAGTCTTATTCATACACTTTATATAAATTAAAATATTATAGATTTGAGGCTGTCGACCGATGACGGTTACGCACAACATTTGATAGAAATTGCTACAGTAACAGGTACATTAATACTGAAATAACAAAATTAGAATTTAACAAACAAATTGGGAACTACTTATAAAGGTACTATTTAGTTGCAGATTTTAAATAAAAGTGTGAAGATTGGGCAAAAATATCTAAAGATTTACTATTTCTATTGTGGACTCTACACATTCGATATAAAGGATTGTTATGTGATATATTATTGTTAAGTTATTTGTTAAGCGGTGGTAGCCCAGTTGGTAGAACGCTTGCCTCAAATTCTGAGGGCGTGAGTTCGAATCCTGGCGGGGGCACGTACCTCTGAGTTTATTTCTCATGTACGGATCAATTTATTTGATTACCACTTGCTAACGGTGAAGGAAAAACATCGTGAGGAAACCTGCATACACCAGAGAAGAAATTCGAAGGTGTATGTGAAATCCGCCAACCCGCACTTGGCCAGCGTGGTGGATTACGGCCTAATCACTCTCTGTAAGAGAGTAGGCTCGTGCCCCTCGGTGGGGACATATATGGGCTGATAAAGAAGAAGATATTATTGTTACAACCTGGAATATGGAAAAGTTGTTGGGTTCGGTTACTACCTCCATAATGAAACTGAACATGGCTCAATAAATCTTCTGTATCCCATTTCCCAATAACAATTGTATATAATATAGAGAGATCATTAGTGATACGCCTAGCTTCAAGCGACCGCATTTTGAAATATTCTAGTCTAGCTTCGTATGTTGGTAGTTTTCTTCTAAGTTTAAATTTAGTACTCAAATTGCGCAGAAATCTACGTTGGATAGCTTCAATTCTATCTATGTGAGTGTGATAGAAAGGAGACCAAATTTATAGAGCAGTATTCTAGAATGCTTCTAACTAGAGATGAGTAAAAAATGAGGACACTATTTGTTTTTTTAAATGGTTTTATAGTTCTGAAAATGAAGCCTATTAATTTGTTAGCTTTTAATATTGTATTGTATATTGCTGATTGAATGATAAAGTGGAATCAAACCAAACCCCAAGATCTTTTTTAGACTGTTAATGATTTAGAAGAATATTGTTGATAGAATAAGAAAATAGTATAGGAGATTTGTTTCTAGTAAATGTTATAGAGTAGCACTTATTTATGTTTAATGACATATTATTTGATAAACACCATTTATAGAGTTTATACAGGTAATTTTCCAATGAGACACAGTCATGTTGAGTATTAATTTTAGAGTATATTTTTATGTCATCAGCATAAGCAAGGCATTTTGAAGAAATAGAATTAAGTAGGTCATTTACGAAAATAATGAAGAGGTGGGACAGATAAGTACAGATTCAAATCCGCATAAAGTGACAAGCTGAGTGCGATTCGAAAGGTATGAAGCTAGCCAACGAAGAAGAGATCCGTGAATGCCAAGGTGATTAGCTTTTTTACAGAGAATGGAACCACCTTATCAAACGCTTTAGAAAAATCTATATATATGGAGTCAATTTTAGTGCGTTTATCAAAACCAGAATTTAAATCATTAATATAAGTTAAAAGATTAGAAGTAGTACAGCGACCTGAAACGAAACCATTTTGGTTGGGACTAAGTATTTGTTTAAGTGGAAATATAGATGTTCATAGATGAGACTTTCAAATATTTAACTAAAGCAGCTAAGGATGCTGATAGGTCTATAGTTTTTAATATCCATTCGATTTCCTGATTTGTAAATAAACACTAATTTAGCTAATTTCCAAAGTTCAGGAAAAAAGCCTACACTTAGGTTTTTATTGAAAATTATAATTAAGGGCTTAATCAACGAGTTTCTACAGTTTTTTATAAAGATCGGTGGGATCCCATCAATGCCTGGGCCTTTTTGGCAATCTAATGAGTTTAAGGCTTTTAAAATTTCAGCATCATTAATATGAATAGATGATAAAGAGAAACTAGATTCAGGAAATTTGACATGGTAGTTGGTTACTTAATATTTTGCTTTTTGCATATTTCCAGAATGACTTTATATCTGTTTTAAGATTGTCTTCTATTGAAACCATATAATTTTTAAAACAAGTGTCAAACATATTTTTGGCGCGAGACCTCAGCATAGAAAAAGTATAAAAATCGCGGGGATTATTATATTTTTTAAATTTGGCATGGTATTATATCCTTTGCTTTTATAGTTTTTATAAGAGGTTGAGTAAACCAAAAAGGAAAGTGTTTATTTGACTTAGATTTAGGTGTAAATTGTTCAATTATTTCCCAGTGTTTATTATAACAAACAAGAAACAACAAAACAAAAAAAAACAAACAAAAAAAACAAGAAATTCGAACAAGAAATAGTAGGACAGACAAGTATTAAATCTAACATTCTGTTAATTCTGTTAATCATTTAAAATGTTATTTATTTGTGAAAGTTCAGTTTTTGCTAGAAAGTCAAGTATTGCTCTATGTTTACAAATTAGACGAAGTATCGCTGGAAAAGTCGAGTGTCCAATCAATTTCAGGCAATTATCATCTATCATCATTATCATCTTCCGGTAAACTTTATAGTTTACCGGAAGATGATAATAAAATGTTTTCACAGTTATCTAAAAATAATGAAAAGTCTTCGATTGTTAAATAAGAGGGCAAGTATACGGTACAAATATTTAAACTAATATTTTTTAGGTGTATAGTAATCCAAATGTCTTCTACAGAGGTTTTTCAATCTAGCCTTTCAACGTACGGAAGTGATTTTTTGACTGCAATCAAGACACCACCACCGTGTGACTTCTTATATTCATTCTTAAATTCAGAAGCGCGATCAAAGCGATACACAATATAACTTTCATTAAATAATTCTGACGATTCTATAGAGTCATCGAGCCATGTTTCACGTAAACAAATAATATCATAATTATTAAGAAATATTATTAAGAAATGTTGTTAATGTTATTTTTGATACTGCAGCGTTTAATTAAGCTAATCATCGGTTTCAATAGTGTAACACGTCATGCTCGCTTGCGCCGCTGCAGCGGTGGCGCTGTGTGTCGGGTCTCCTACTTCCCTAAAATATGTGGAAGGGGTTGATGGCTGGCACATGCGTTGAGGCCTGTGTGAAGGTGCTGCTGTGGCGGCTGGTCATGTTATGCGGCTTCAACCCAGCTAAGAGCTTTACTTTTTAGCTATCTATTTACATCTTGTGGTTTGTTTAAATGCTGCAGGATCAAAGATTCATTTAGAGTTAATAATTGTTATAAGTAATGTAAATATGTAAACTGTAAGAATTGTAAAACTTTATTTGAAAAGAGCAACCCCACAGAGTTTCTTGCTAGGTTCTTCTCTGGGGAAAACTGCGCTTTGCGAATCTAGCACTAGCTTAAAAAAAGCATATTATAATAAGTAATGTAACGGTTTCAAGAGCATTTTTTGTGCCTATGAAATAAATATATTTTTGACTTTGGCTTTGACTTTATTGAATTATAAATGTCAATATTTTTAGTTTTCATACCTCTAATATTTTGGTAATATATAGACACAGTATCCATGATTGAAATTAAAAAATAACATAAAATAGTTAGTCTTGAAAAAAAATTATTTAAAACTTAAAAAATATGTTATTATGAAACTTATTTAAAGTAAGGATTCCAATACGTTTTTATTTTTAACATGTATAAAAGCAGAAGTTTCATTTTTACGCATGAAGATGCGACCATTGCGAATCCAAACGAATTTATAAGCTAAGTCTTTAGCTTTGAGACGAGCGGCAGCATGGAGTTCCTTGTTGGTTGGAGACAGATGTTCAGATTCGTAGATAGGTACGTTAGCGCAGGAGAAGCCAATGATTGTTGATCCAAGCTTGTTCTTGGGATTTGATTTATTGTAGCGTGCGACAGCGGAGTAGAACTCATCTCTGCAGTGGGTGCTTCTCAATTTGGCGATGATTGCCTTTGGTCTTTTATTATTCTTGTCCTTCTTAGCAACACGAGTGCAGTTCAAGAGGTCGGAGTCGTTTATTTTATATGATACGGCGTCGACAATTTTAGTGACCAAGTCGACAACGTTCTCGTTCTTATTGTTATGTTGTGTTTTAATTTTGTTTTGTTCTTGTATATTTTATTGGACTGGAAATAAATATTTACTTAATAAATATTTACAGGCACCCCCTGGATCTCAATGTCGCAGTCTCTTGAGTTCTGTTCGAGCGTGTTGAGGCGGTCGGTTAAATCAGTAACCGTCGACCGAAGGTTCAGGAACATTCAGCTTTCAGATTCTGATTGTCGCTCATGATGAGTTTAGTGCTGTTAATTAAGTCATCATATTGATCATTAACGAATTTTACGAAGTCATAGAGCTCGTTAAGTCTCGTATTTATTTGCGAGTGCTCAGTACGGATGGCATTACGTATTTCAGACTTAATAAGGTCTTTCAATCCCTTGTCTATGTCGCAGCCAACTGCTTAAAATAAGCGCTTAAAATAAAATAAGTGTTGAACGTTTTAAGCGCCTCAAATATTCAATTAAAAAGCTAGCCGTGTGATTGAATGTCGTTGTTCAATTAAACAGCTAGCCCTTTGATTGAACAACGAAATTCAATCACACGGCTAGCTTTTAAATTGAATATTTGAGGCGCTTAAAACGTTAAACACTACAGCTGATTTAAAAGCCGCCGGGTAATTGAATTAGTTCGTTGCTCGCCACCATCGCGGCGCTAGCTGCGTTTTGTTTTCAATATGGTATCAACTAGCCGGTGTTTTTGATAGTTTCAGAATACTTTTCGAAAATAAAGTAGTAAGTATTACTAAATATAAGATAATAGTGCTTTTAAACATACAGAATTTATGGAGGCACATACGAGTGATACAAGTAATGCAAAATTTAAAGAAATATTCGAGGAGAAGTTACGGGAATACAAAATACATCACCAATTTTTCATGAAGGACTTAGGTCCTATGTTAGTGATTTTCTAATAAACATTTTGAAAATTTATTTTTTTATATGAAGGACTTAGATTTTATGTTTTTTTTTTTTAACCGATTTCCTAATAAATATTTCGAAATTTTAATTTTATTACGAAGGACTTACTTTCTAATTAATACTGTCGCGACCCTCTTTTTTAATAAAAGAAAACTAAGAGGTCGGTACAAAAATATATATTTATTGTTTAAGTATTAAAAAATAAAAAAAAACGGGTAGGCCCGTCTACAATTTGCTTCGTAGTTAGTTACTTCCCAAGGCTTCACAGCTGGGGTGGCTTGACTCGCCGCCAGGTCTGATGGGAAGTATCGGCTGCCAGACTATCACGACGTGAATCCGATCCCAATCTTGAACCCTTGAAATCAAAATAAATGGCGGGTAAGCACAAGTTCCCATCCTGGCTCTGCTAGGCAACACCGCGGGTTTAAGCGGAAAGCACAAAGGAAGAACCAACGCAGTAGGTGCTGTGTAGTGTTGTCAAGCAGAGCGGGTACAAGCAGATAATGAATAAAACACTAAAACTACATTTTACACATATAAAAACTTAACTTAGGTAAGCATGATAAAAAGATTATCAATTTAATGAAATCACCAGGGGGTAGGAAATGCAAAATCAGCTTAGCGTAACTACAAGCTTATGCCTAATTAGCGGATATAAAAGACGAGAAATTGCTACCTATCTAAGTATTAAAATATTTGTTCAACACTTACCCAATTAGGGGTTTTAAATCCAAGAAACCAGTTCGTTGAATTTACTAAAAGAATTACGACTGTCACTTGTAAATATTAAGTAAGTAGGTACTAAGATCGCCACAATACGTGTAGTGAAATAATTGAGTAACCCATCAAATAGGTAGGTACTAGAATGCCGCAGCGGAGCAGTATGTGTTCACGCTGGGACGTTAGAAAGTGGTGTGATGAACGGCCGCCGGCTGAGAGCCAATCGCGACGTCGCTCACAACAATGTACTATGACGCACGAACACCGTTCGAACAATAGACCGCTGACCTGGTACAATCAGTAAAGTAATACTACTTTGATTATTGTAATTTATATTTAAGTGTATATAATAATTTTAGGTTTAGTTAATTCTAAGAGTTTGTAAAGTAGGATATTTAAGAGTAGATATAAATTAAGTTTAAGTTAGTTTGTTTTTAATGTAATTGTTTTTAATTGTTGTTTTTAATGTAAATAAAATAAAAGTAACGTATTTTACGTTACATTACCCCCTCTGGTACGGAAAGGATTTTATACCTGTTAATAAAATCCGCAAAATAAAAGCTAATAATATAATAAAATATCTTAAAATATAGATTACCAGCGAATTAAAAAATAAAAAATAAAAAAATAAGATAAAAAGAAATGATAACACTTATCCTTATAATACCTTTCTATGTTTTACCTACTAGTTTTAAGTCCTTAATATGCCAAGTTCCTATATTTTTTCCTTGCATATTTTCTAAAATATATACTAGTGGTGATTTTTTTTCCACTACTCTACACTTGATAAATTTTGGGGCTAACTTTTTACTAAAATATTTATCTTTGTCACTTAACACGTACGCGCGTTTCATGACAATATCACCTATCTGAAATTCCGCCGATTTGCGGCGCAAATTATATGGTGTTGTGTTTTTGACATGAGCATGCCATAATTGTTTTTGTACCTCATCGAAAATGTTTGATAGGCAACCTATATTTTCAGCGTAAATATCTCTTGGCAAAAACACAATTTCTTTATCGAGATTATTGTCGACGTAGTGAGTGCCACAAGGAACTAATTCTCTGCCATACACTAAAAAGGAAGGCGTGTAACCCGTTGCCTCATTAACTGAATTATTTATTGCAAATTGGACTCTAGGAATGAAAGTGTCCCATGTTCTGTGATCATTTTCAACGAATGTGGATATACAAGTTATGATTGTCCTATTATATCTTTCGACTGTGTTTATCTGTGGAGTGTATTTGGGAGTAAAGAATATGTTTGGAACATTATATTTTTTGAAGAATGCGTCGGTTTCTCCACTGATAAATTGACTTCCATTGTCCATTATTACTGTTTGTGGAACACCGTGGACTAAAAACACTTGATTTTCCAGTATTTTTACGACTATATCTGATGTTGTTCTTCTTAAAGGAAAAATAAGACAGTATTTTGAGAAACAACATGTAACAACTAAGATGTAGCTATTTTGTGCACGACTGACAGGAAGAGGACCCATGAGATCTATCGAAATCATTTGAAATGGACGTGAGCATTGCTTAGGACGACCCATTTCTCCTAAGGTTTTGTGGTTTTGCTGTTTGTATTCAAGGCACTTAATGCATGACCCAATGTACTTTACCACATCAGCGTGCATCCCTGGCCAAAAATAACGTAAAGCTATCCTTCGGTAAGTCTTGAAAATCCCCAAATGACCTGCTGTAGGTTCGCTGTGATTTTCAGCCAAAACTTGCTCGCAAAGTTCCATTGGTACCACTTCTTTCCATGAGAACTCCGAAGTGAGCTGACACTTATTTTTGGTCAGTCTGTATAAAGATTCGTTTTTGATTATATAATTTGGGTATTTGTGAGGTGTATTAAGTACACCGTTATAAACTTTTTTGTACCAATTATCATTGGTAGTACTATAAGAAGTAGAGGTAACTATAGCACTTACAGGAACTGCTCTCGAAAGGGCGTCTGGAATGACGTTGTCTACACCACGCCTATGCTTTATTTCAAAATCAAAGGCGGACATACGAACTCCCCAACGCGCCAATCTACCAGTAGGATTGTTTATGGATAAAAACCATTTTAATGCGCTATGATCTGTATAAACCGTGAACTGTTTACCGTTCTCTAGATAACACCTCCAATGTTCAATAGCGGTGATGACAGCTAGCGTTTCGCGCTCTGTTATGCTGTAATTTCTTTCTGCTTTAGCTAAGGACTTACTCATGTAAGCTATGGGGTGCTCTTTGCCATTTATGGTCTGGGTCAACATACCACCGACACCATAATTTGATGCATCAGTATGCACCTCAAAAGGCAATGAGTAGTCTGGACATGAAAGAACAGGCGCTTTAACCAAGGACTCTTTTAGTTGCTGGAATGCCAAATCTGCTTCAGGTGTCCATTCAAATGGTGGCGCACCTTTTTTATTTGTAGTTAATTTATTTAAGGGACCAGCTACAGTACTAAAATTGGGAACGAAACGACGATACCAGGTTGCTGTACCAAGAAAACGTTTGAGTTCTTTGCGACTAGTTGGAGATGGATAATTAAGAATTGCTTCGACTTTCTCTGGATCGGTCCGTAATCCTGCACTGTCAACGACATAGCCAAGGTATTTTAGTTGATTACGAAAGAATTTGCACTTCTCGAGATTAACAGTTAAATTTGCCAGTTTTAGTTTTTCAAGGACCCGTAACAATAAGGAAACATGGCTATTAAAATCTTGTGAAACAACAATGATGTCATCAAGATAACAGAATACTTTAAGGTCAAATTCCCTAAAGAGAAGATCAACAAGCCGTTGTTGAGTTGCTGGCGCATTAGTGAGTCCGAATGCAGTACGTTTAAACCGTAACGTGCCTCTGCCAGGTACATAGAATGCAGTTTTATCTCTATCATTTTCTGCAATTGGTATCTGCCAGAAAGCCTTTGACAAATCAATGCTTGATAAATACCGAGCATCTCGAAGGTTGTCGAGAATTTCGGAAACATATGGAAGACTGTATGCATCTCGTTTCGTAATTGAATTCAGCTTACGACTATCAAGACAAAAACGAGGTTGACCGTTCTTTTTAGTAACCAGGAGGACAGGGGAAGACCATGCGCTTTCACATGGCTCTACGACATCTAAAGATAACATTTCATCAACTTGCTCGACAAGAATACGTTGCTTTTCCGGTGACATGCGATAATAACGCTGCCGTATTGGTTGAGCATCGCCTGTGTCAATGTGATGTGTTATGATGTTTGTTTTCCCTAAGCCTATCCGCTCTGAAGAGATGTCCCTAAACTGCTCTACAACGTTATCCGCTAGCTGCCGTTCTGTTTCGCTTAAGTTGTCATAACCGTGTAAATGCTCTTCCATATTTTCGTGCTTAAATTCACCTTGGATTGCTGTTAAATGTATACTGCTTAAGTATTTTTGGCAAATTTTAAAATCTCGCCAGAAATCGATGCCTAGTATGAGGTTATCTGTAACTTTTGGAATTATAAACGCCTTAATAATGTGACATTTGCTATTAAACTTAATCGGCAAATAAATGAAACCGATACATTGCAATAATTGTCCACCCGCCGCTTGCACTCTCATACTGGTATCATTTTGCATTTCTAGACCACCTTTTAATAATGGCAAATGTGCATTGTTACCAATTATTGTAACTGCCGAACCTGAGTCAAGTAGACCACAAATTTTAATATCATTAATGTTAACAGAGACATAAGGTCTATTATCATGTTCGGGTTTTTTATTCAGAATTGTGTTAACCCTGTAAGTCTTAAAGAAGTTACCAATGGTTTTAAGCCATATAATCCATTCTGTTTTTTCAAACTTATTCTTACTGGGATGGTCCACACAATTCTGATTAATTAGTTTTTTGTAGTTGAAGACGAGCTTTTGTTTTTATTACAGTCGGGACACTCAGGTGTCTTGACGTCTTTTCGACCACAAACGAAGCAAACGATAATGTCCTTACTAGCCGTACACTGACGTAAGTTATGTGTATTTACGCGACAACGAGGACAGTAACGCTTCTTGGCGTCTTTAGTGTTTGTATTAATAGCATCTAAGTATTCATATTTTGTATTATTATTGATTTCATTATTATTATTGTTTTTAGTATTTGTATAATTTGATTTATTTTGTAAATTTTTATTAGTATTAATACCACCAGTATATGCAAACTCTGGGGCTAAAGTATCTGCCGTTGGTTTGGCTGGCTCATGAAAGTGAGCGACGCGTGACTGGTAATTTTCATAATTACGACATATTTTCCTTAGAGTACCTATATCTTTGATCTCTGGTACTGCTGCTAACGTGCTGGTGTAAGCTGGTCTGATATTATGGAGAATTATTTCTAATTTATCCTCTTCTGACAAAGGTTTTGATAATCGAGCAAACATACCCGTCATTATGGAAAGGTAAATTATAATGTTCTCCGTCTCACCTTGTGTGCGCGAACGTATTTCAGAAAGGAGCCTATAATCATAATCCGCCTGATCAAAATCCTGTTTTAATAAAACTACCAAACTATTCCAATCATTAGCATAGTTTGTAACGCTTCTATACCAATGGAGAGCGTCACCTGTAAATATTTCGGTACAATACGAAAGTAGTTTTGAGTCGTCAATGTTTCTTGCTTTGCAAAACTCTGTGACGCGTTCTATAAATGTTCGTACACACGTCTTGCCATCGAATTTGAGTTTAGTAATTTCACTTGAAATTCCTCGATCACAAGTTACTTTAATGTTCATAGTACTATTAGCCTCCTGATCGCTACCTTGTACGTCAAGGGGATCAACAACACTATCCTTAATATCATTATATCGTTTATATAATTTTTTATAATATTTTATAAATGATTCAATGACTGATTTATTTTGTGCATCATCGTCTATTTGTATACGTTTAAGACGATGATAAACGTGATGCAACAAATTTTGACTACGTAAAAGAGTACTTTTGTCCGGCAACTGCTCTGATTCTAACACGGCTGAAATTTTTGTAAGGACGGTGTTTATGCCTGATATATCAGTTTTAATCTCTAGACTACTGTTCAAAATATCCTCTGATGGGTATAGAGCTGATAATTTTGAAATTTGCTTCCGTAACTCTTGCACCGTACTAGCTGGAGTTTCGCCGCGAATAGCCACCTCGTATTCCAGTTCCGCCTTATTAAGTGACAAAAACTTTATATGGTACGACATCTTTCAAATGACAAGTTATTTTGGGTAAATGTTGAACAAAACGTGTAAATACTAACTTGTTCTATTTACTTCTAATGCATATTTGCTACTTATGATTGAAATGTAAGAAATACTAAGACTACTAATTGATGTTTTCCCTGCTCTGTTACAATAAGCGTTAATATTTAATGACGTTCTTGTTGTAACAAGAGTATAATCAACTTAACTAGGTATCTACTTATTTAATGTAATCTAACTCCAAACTAAAAAAAAACTAAAAAAAAATAAAAATAAAATAAAAATGTTAATTTAAAGTAACTATTTCGCACTTGCACAATTAAAAAAAAAAAAAAAACATATATAAAAAAAAAAACTTTCTTGGCTTACTGTACTTTTTGAAGCGCGAACTAGTTAGACAGAAAGATAAAAGATACAAGTAACGTCTCACAAATTTGGTTACACCATAATAAAACACATGCACACTAACTACGTACTACAGAAGCAAAAGTAGACCTTGAAACCACGTTGTAGGCGCCAATGTCGCGACCCTCTTTTTTAATAAAAGAAAACTAAGAGGTCGGTACAAAAATATATATTTATTGTTTAAGTATTAAAAAATAAAAAAAAACGGGTAGGCCCGTCTACAATTTGCTTCGTAGTTAGTTACTTCCCAAGGCTTCACAGCTGGGGTGGCTTGACTCGCCGCCAGGTCTGATGGGAAGTATCGGCTGCCAGACTATCACGACGTGAATCCGATCCCAATCTTGAACCCTTGAAATCAAAATAAATGGCGGGTAAGCACAAGTTCCCATCCTGGCTCTGCTAGGCAACACCGCGGGTTTAAGCGGAAAGCACAAAGGAAGAACCAACGCAGTAGGTGCTGTGTAGTGTTGTCAAGCAGAGCGGGTACAAGCAGATAATGAATAAAACACTAAAACTACATTTTACACATATAAAAACTTAACTTAGGTAAGCATGATAAAAAGATTATCAATTTAATGAAATCACCAGGGGGTAGGAAATGCAAAATCAGCTTAGCGTAACTACAAGCTTATGCCTAATTAGCGGATATAAAAGACGAGAAATTGCTACCTATCTAAGTATTAAAATATTTGTTCAACACTTACCCAATTAGGGGTTTTAAATCCAAGAAACCAGTTCGTTGAATTTACTAAAAGAATTACGACTGTCACTTGTAAATATTAAGTAAGTAGGTACTAAGATCGCCACAATACGTGTAGTGAAATAATTGAGTAACCCATCAAATAGGTAGGTACTAGAATGCCGCAGCGGAGCAGTATGTGTTCACGCTGGGACGTTAGAAAGTGGTGTGATGAACGGCCGCCGGCTGAGAGCCAATCGCGACGTCGCTCACAACAATGTACTATGACGCACGAACACCGTTCGAACAATAGACCGCTGACCTGGTACAATCAGTAAAGTAATACTACTTTGATTATTGTAATTTATATTTAAGTGTATATAATAATTTTAGGTTTAGTTAATTCTAAGAGTTTGTAAAGTAGGATATTTAAGAGTAGATATAAATTAAGTTTAAGTTAGTTTGTTTTTAATGTAATTGTTTTTAATTGTTGTTTTTAATGTAAATAAAATAAAAGTAACGTATTTTACGTTACAATACGAAGATTTTTTAAGATAGTGGTTTTGTTGAAAGATAAAAAACATTAACGAACACATGATATATTATTTCATAGTTCCTATTTTTTTTGTAAATTTTTGCTTGGTGCAATAAAAATATATAATGTTTTTTTTTTTCATTTTTACTTATTTCATCAAACTTGCGGTGACCTCTTAAACTTAATTCAAGAATAATATCCCAAGTAATTAAAAAAAGTTTACCAATTCTTTCAATTTCCATACTAACTAAAGTAATGATCACCCTTGTTAATTTTCCGTTTAACCAGTTGGCGAAGCGTCGTCTAGCTGTAGTGTTGAACGTTGCAGTCGACAAGACGGCTAAACGACGTATAGTCGTGTGATTGAATGTCGTTGTTCAATCAAAGGGCTAGCTGTTTAATTGAACAGCTGTTTTAACCTGCAAGCGGGCGCGCGTAGTCGAATCGACGCGTTTAGTACATTTTCATTCATATTACATATTACCCACTACATTTATTTGTCACTTCTAGTAGCCTGTCGCTATGTCATTGAGAGTAAAACAAAGAATAAACCGTCGCTCGGGGCGCTCCCCCCACTCCACAAATCGCAATTGTTTTAGTTCCGGCGCAGTCGTCGAAAGGACTACACGCGCCTGTCGTCGAAAAGGTTACGCGCGACGCTTAACGTGACATACCCTCGTTCACTCTCATAGTAGTTCTTCGGCCATCATTCAGTATTATTAAATTAAGCTTGGATATTTTTATATAAAATGAGTCGTGGACGGTTATCAGAAAGTGCAATACTCGAGTTACTAAATGAAGACGAAGAAGAAAGTGAATCGGAGCTTAGCGAACAAGTCTCTGAAACTTCCGACCACATCGTTGCAGAGGAACCTCTACCTGCTGAGGAATCAAACTGTTCGGACTCAGAAGAGGATGAATTGCCACTTTCAGAAATAAGTAGCTGCTTTACAGGGCGCGATAAAGTAACGAAGTGGCAAATATATAAATATAGTGAGGCGTCAAGTTCAAAATATTCTAACCGAAGATGCGGGTATTCGTAGAAATGATGTGGGTGTGACGACATTTACGCAAGCCTGGAGTTTATTCATTTAAGAGAATATTATTGGACAAGTTGATAGACATACCAACGAATTTATTAAAAAAAAAATGCCATCGTATACGTGACTGCAAACCGACAGATGCGGTGGAAATCCGAGCACTTTTCGGATTATTGTACATAGCGGGATCCTTGAAGACATCACACGCTAATTTAGAAGATTTATATGCAACTGATGGGACAGGTATACCTATTTTTCCTACTACTATGTCAATGAAAAGAATGAAATTTCTACTGAATTCATTGCGGTTTGATGATGGTACTACGCGACAAGCTCGTCGTACCCTAGACAAAGCTGCGCCAATAAGAGAAGTTTTAGATATGTTTACACAAAACTGTCTTTTGCCATATTCAGTGGGAGAGAATGTTGTAATCGATTAGATGATGGTTGGCTTTCGAGGAAAATGTCCTTTCCGACAGTACATGAAATCAAAGCCCGACAAATACGGCATCAAACTTTATCCACTAGTAGATGCTGCTACGTTTTACGTCCTAAATATTGAACTTTATGCTGGCAAGCAGCCTGAAGGCCCATATCAGTTGAGTAATGCTGCATCAGACGTCGTGAAAAGGCTAATTACACCAATTTCTGGCACTGGGAGAAACCTTACCGTCAACAATTGGTATACCAGTGTGCCGCTGACGAATGATTTGGCCAAGGATCATAAGATTTCTGTTGTGGGTACCATCCGCAAAAACAAGAAAGAAATACCTCCTTGCTTTATAGATAAAAATAAACCTGAATATTCAAGTCAATTTGGATTTTCAGATACAGCAACTCTCGTATCTTACGTACCTAAAAAGAAAAGATCTGTAGTTCTAATATCATCACTTCATTGTGCTGCAGAAATAGACGAAAGTACAAATGAAAAGCGCAAACCCAGCATCGTTACTTTTTACAATACAACAAAGGGGGGTGTCGATGAAGTCGATAAAAAAGTAAAAATGTATTCGGTGTCAAGGAAGAATAATAGATGGCCATTGACACTATTCTTTCGTCTTCTGGATATTGCAGGAATAAATAGTATGGTGATATTGAGGGCAAACAATGTGACTCTACGGAAAAGACGAAAGTATTTACGGGCACTAATGCCCGTAAATACTTTCGTCTTTTCCGTGCCTAAGCACTGAATTGACGAAAGAGTACATCCAAAGAAGATCAACGATGGCAGGCCTTCCAAGAAAACTAAAAAGAAACATAAGAGAGCATTTGAATATGGAGGTTGGTGCTGCTGATACAGAAGCAGTTAGTTCTGGCACATGCAGAGGAACTTGTAAAATATGTCCAGCCAAAAAGAGGAGGCAATCAAAAACGCAATGTGTGAAATGTATGAAAAATATTTGCAGAAGTCATACAACGTTTATTTGCAATCAATGTAATATGGACAAAGAAACTGATTCTGATGAAAACTAAACCAAAGTTGATTCTTTTTTATTCTTATTTTGTATTTTTTTATAATTTGACTAGGTACACCAACTAGTCTGAGACAGGTAAAAGGGTTTTGTGTTCCTAATTTTTGTTTTGATCCAAAGAATATTTGAGTTATGTTAATTAGTTTAATAATTGTTTATTTTTCATAATTTTAATTACTTTTTTTGACAAAATAGACTTTAAAGACAATGATAATACATCTAAGTACAAATAAATAAATAATTATTGAAAAATTAGTGCTTTATTTCTTTTATTCATCCCAAACGTCTTTTCGGTTACGCGCGCCCGCTTCCGTTACAAATGACCGCGCGCCCGCTTGAAGGTTAACCAGTTGGCTGCGACGTACATTGGAAAGCAGTTGACTCGATGACACGGAGCCGTCGGGGGCGGCCGGGGAGGCGCCACCGTTACCATTGTCGTTGTCGCCGGCCGCTAGCGCCGTCAAATGACGATTTCGAAGTGTTCATACAATCAGACATCTTAGGTGATGGAGTAACTGCTTTTTCAACCGGGGACTTGGCAGTAGAGTTGCGTTTCGTAGAGTTGGTAAGGCATATTGAGCAGGTCCACTTTGTTTTACGATCATTGTTTCCAGCGCCATAAAAACTAAAATAGCGCTTTTCAGAGACATTGGCACATTTAAGATCGAAGTTACCATTGCATATGCAACAATTGAGAAATTGTTTATTTTTCAATCCGCAGTGACATTTTTCATATACAGCGCTGTTTCATGTATTTCCTGCCATAATTGAAGCAGTTGGCGACATCTATCGGAAGTCAATAACAATTGGTGCTTGAATATTTTTTATGTATTGAGTTAGTTTGGTGATATCGCTAAAAAAAGATAGATGGCGTTGATTTCATTTATGAAATTCTAAGTTTCTAAAGCGGATTAAAAATAACAGTAACCACACGAAATATGACTTGTTATTTGCAGAAGAAGATTAACATATTAATTTACTGTTCAGAGGAACTTTATCAGATGAATTACTAAATGTTTAACAGGTTTAAATGTAGGAAAACTGTTCACTTTTGAGGTTATAAAGGAGAGTTAGTTATTGTTGATTAATTTACATTTTTGCTTTTGTTAAGGTATTGTTCATAATAGTAAACACTTTTTAGTTCTTCCAGTTGTTTCACTAGTACTTGCAAATACGGACGGCTGTAGTAAAAACAAAGTTATAGCACTGAGTAAATACGCACAGTTAACAGTTTTACTAGGTATATCAGGGATGAAAACGTCTACAAACACTTTCACAGGGTATTTGGAGCACTATATCCAGAATTACGTTAGTTTTAACTTACATTAATGAGTAAATCAGTTAAAATTAAAAGTCGAATAGGATAGGTTAGGTTAGGTTAGAACATAATTTTTGCATCCCTGATTGCTGCATGTGTGCATGCCTGCATGCTAGCCTGCATGCATGCTTGCCTGCTTGCCTGCATACTTGCCTGCATGCCTGCATGCCTGCATGCCTGCATGCCTGCATGCCTGCATGCCTGCATGCCTGCCTGCCTGCATGCCTGCATGCTTGCCTGCATGCTTGCCTGCATGCTTGCCTGCATGCTTGCCTGCATGCTTGCCTGCATGCTTGCCTGCATGCTTGCCTGCATGCTTGCCTGCATGCTTGCCTGCATGCTTGCCTGCATGCTTGCCTGCATGCTTGCCTGCATGCTTGCCTGCATGCTTGCCTGCATGCTTGCCTGCATGTCTGCATGCTTGTCTGCTTGCCTGCATGCCTGCTTGCTTGCCTGCATGCCTGCATGCTTGCCTGCATGTCTGCATGCTTGCCTACATGCCTGCATGCATTTTGTATGTTGCTTACCTCTTGTAAAAAAATAAAAGTCTTTAAAAAATGGTTTAGGTAATGAATGTTTGGACATACAATACTTCGATCAAACGTTATTATGACCTTGCATAACTTCAGTCGAAAGTTTTTCGACAAAATAAAACATCGGAGTAAAGAAAAAAATCGAAATGATAATAGGTCAACTAAAATAGTGGCAAACGTGATTTCGGTAAAGTAAAAAAAAACGAAACGAAAATAGTCGAAAAGTTTTCGGTCTTTGGATAATCGGCAAAAAAAAATTCGAACTTAAGATAGGTACCCCCTCAGGCAATACTGCCCACATTTTCTACCTCCAATTTTGACAGTTCATAAAAAAACACAAAAAAAAACTAGACTAGACATTTCTCGATTATTCTGCCACTATTCGAAACTTATAAAATACTTTTTACAATATTATTAGAGTTATTTAATTATAATTATTTATATATCTATGTATACTTATACAAATATATTTTAGCGTATAGAATTGAAAAAAAACAATCTAACAATAGTTACTTAAAGCTACGTTAAAAACGTTATGTGTTCTGTGTCTAGGTCGCCTTAGTGGAACATTTAAAGAAAATAAAGAAACTAGCGTAGAGCAGTCGATGCTCGCATTTACAATATCATGCAAAAACATCATGTCCAAAAGGCTTCTCCTATTACTCAAGCTATTTAGTTTATGATGTTTGCACGCTTCTTCATAAGACTCGAAATTACTCTTAGTTCTGTAATTTAGGTGGCGAACCAGAATTTTCTGTACACGTTCGATTCTATTCACATAGGTGTCATAATGAGGGTTCCAAATAATGGAGGCGAACTCTAAAACACTCCTCACATAAGCAAAGTACGCCATCTTTTTACAGCTGACATCAGAAAAGGGTCTACACACTCTCAAAACAAAACCTAAACTCTTAAAAGCTTTATTAACAACTGCATTCATATGTTCATCAAAAATAATTTTACTATCTAAAGTGATACCTAAATCTTTAACCTTATTTGCTACAATAAGGTTCTGGCCACTAATTTTATAATTAAAAGACAAAGGATTTAATTTGCGTGTGAAAGTAATTTGGACACATTTAGAGATATTGACTGAGATTTTGTTTTTTATATAGTAGGCAGATAGTCGATTAAGATCTGATTGTAATTTATGACAGTCTTCTAAAGACTCAATTTTTAGGAAGATTTTTTTATCGTCTGCGTAGAGTAGGTGTTTGGCGTGTGCAAAACATTCACCGATGTCATAAAGATAGGCGTTATAAAATAAAGGCTATAAATAAGTAGGATAAATAATTTCATAGACTAATTTTTCGAACACTTTGGAGATGGTGTTAAGTATTGAGATGGGTCTATAATTTTGAATGTCCGATTTGGCGCCTTTTTTATGAATTGGAACTATGTGTGCATCCTTCCAGATATTAGGAAAGATACCTTCCCTAATTAATCTATTGAACAGAATCGAGAGTGGTACAGAGATTGTAGAGGCTGTTTTCACTAAGAATATAGACGGCAAACCGTCGCTACCCGCTCCTTTCGTGATATCTAATTGATTTAAGTATTTGGAGATTTGGGTATTGCTGAACTCAACTGTATACACTGTACAATGATCACTCTCAGGTCTGTGTCTAGAGACTGGTTGAGGCTCTGAGCAATCCGGACCTCTAAAGATGCTATAAAAAAAGCTATTAAAGCCACGACAAATCTCCTCTCCTGTACTAAAGGTATTATTGCCATCGGACATGTTGTTAGGGTAACCAGAGTTACCACGTCGACCACGTAGAGTGCTAACGTACGTCCAAAAATGTTTAGGGTTCCGTTTTATGTTTGATTGAGTATGTGCAATAAACTGATTATAGCAACGGTCTAGCATGCTTTTTTGTCGACTACGTAAAAGCGAGAAATCGTCATAATCTCTAGGATTGTTAGTAATCTTCCATTTCTGATGCATTTTAGCTTTTTCTTTGATTACTTTAATCAGAGCAGAAGAGTATCATGTCGGATAACTAAATGAGCCATAAGTGATAACAGATGGAACGTAACTGGAAATTATGGAGAATCTTGTCATAGAAGGTTTTTACAGCATCTTCGACAAAACCGTTGTGTAATAATTGCTGCCAGTCTATTTCGTAAATCTTGGCGTTTATGATAGAATAATCTGCTTTATGGAATCTTAATTTGGGTAACTTAGCTTTACTCAGAGGAGGAATAAAAATGTCACGCGTTTCTAGTTCCAGAGTGGTGTGAGATGGATCCTCTTTAACCAAAGGTGTTTGAGAGACTGTAGCAGTGACAAAACAATAAGAGAAAAATAAATCGATTGTATTTCCACTAGCATTGAGGCACTTATTATACTGTTCAAATCCGGCAATATTAAACTCTTGTATTAGTTTATTAGCAGCATCTTGAGTTCTAGAATAGCCTTCTGTATCAATGATAGGATAAGCTAAACTCCATTTGATAGATGGCAAGTTAAAGTCTCCGGAGACCATAATGTAGTCATTGGGGTAAGTGTTTTTAACAGTCGACAATGAATTAAGCAAATTATATATATGAATATCTTGATCAAATTTGCCTCCGACTATGTAAGCAATACAGATGTGTAAGTTGAAGCCTAGCGGTTTGAAAACGTGACTCGGTATAGTAATCCATAGAAATTCGGAAGGGGAGCAAGACCACTCGGAACGGAGTCTGGCTTGGAGCAGTTTCTTGACACAAATCATTACACCTCCACCCTTTGTGGTGGTAATACGGTCGCTTCTAAAAACATCGTATCACATCATTCAGAGTCCAAAATTCCGTCGTGAAAGCCATGATTCGGCTATTAAAACAACATCAAAGTCAGTATTAAGTAATTTAATACTGAATTATGTTGGTTATTATGTAAAATAGCTAATTAACTATTATACATAACAACCAAATTGACCAGATAAAGTGATTAATTAAGTACTTTAGCCAGTCATTATTCATAATATCCGACCCAAACTAGCCAAAATAATAAATATGCTTCAACGAGTTGTTACCTCTTCCCTCCCGCTCTTTATCCCGTCTGTCACAGGCCTATTTTCTGGGTTATCATAAAAAAAATTACCTATCCATAGTCCATAGTCGAAACGTCAAAAGAAACGAACTATCGTCGGACTATCTTTAAACCTCGTTTTGTAATAAGGAGGCTTTTGTCTTTAATAGGTAGGTATATACTAGGGATGTAACGAATTTTTGCATTCGCATTCGCGAATATTTGCATGATGTTTGATATTCGCATTCGCATTCGAGAATATCTTTTGAATGAATTGCGAATATGAAATTGAACAAAATACAGAATGTTAAGACAGTATTTAGGTAAATTTAAATGAAACAGAATAGTATTAATTTATTTTCTTTTTAATTTTAAAACGTTCGAACTCTAACATCTTTTTTCTTTTTAGAATTTAACTTTTTTGTATTAATAAATCACAGTTCTTATGACATTACATAACAAATAATACTGTGTTCATATTAAGGCAGTCTTATTAAGTAGGTAGAAAGTAATGCTTCGTCTTCGTCTTGCCTACACCTACACATACTTTAATAATTATTTAAACTTAAAAATAACATAAACTTAAACTTCTTGATATTTTGCTTCATAAGACATTAAATTGAACGAAAAAACAAAAAAAAATCTTTACTTTCTTTTTAAAAACTAAACAAAACCTTAACCATCTCAAATTAAAACATTTTCAAAAACAAAATAAACATACACTTTATCTTAATTTTTTATAGATTAGTTTATAATCAAACCTGAGAATTTCTATTTTATATTTCTTTATATTGCTTTTCTGCAAAAAGCATCTATTTCTTTCTAAACTTCTATTTTGCTTTAAAAGACTTTGTTCTAAGAAAGAAAAATTAAAACAAATCTTTTTCTTTTTAAAACTAAACAAATACTTAATCTCCTCAAATAAAAACTTCTAAAAGAACAAAAAAAAAACAAATCTTAAACTTCTCAAAAAAAAAGTAAACAAACACTTTAGCTTTTTTTTTCTATAACAGTTAATAATCAGACTTGAGAAGAGGAATATTGAACTTTAAAAATAAAAGCTTGTATGCCTTTTCTCCTTCAAGTCTGCTTCGATGCGGCGGCGTATAAATAAGGCCAGCACCACTGAACACACGTTTACTCGGGACACTCGTTGGTGGTGTGACTAAAAATTGCTTTGCAATAGGCCAAATAAGCCCGTACTTTTCCTGGTTCACTTTCCACCAAGTTAAGGGGTCAATGTTATTTTCAACGCGCCAAGTATTGTAACTAGCACCCTAAGATATAACAATTTTAAGAAATAAAACTTAGAATTTAACATTGAAAGGTCTAAAAATTATAACTTTTAAGAAGGAGAAGTTGTTTAAATAAGCTAAGGAATATTTTGGGTAAAAAGTTTTTATAACTTAAAATCGAAAAATGATTTTAAGTCATAGTGTTCTAAGACGTTGGTAAAGCAGAGTAGAGATCTATGTATTAACTTGTCTCGAGACGGTGGAAATGTTGAGAGGAGATCTATGTATTAACTTGTCTCGGGAGGCGAAAAGGTCAATAAGTGATCTTGTATTAAGATTTCCTGAGAGGCGAAAGGGGAAAGAGGCGTTCTTGTATTAGAATCCTGTTTGGAGGAAAATTCCAATTATCTCATGAGTGGAGGGTCCAATTGGAATATAAATTGGTTTTAGGAGATGGTGTGTTGCATACTCTAAAATAATTAAAAGGAATTTTTCAAAAAATCGAAAGTTTAATTTTCAGGTGTAATTCAGCGGCGGCTCTACGTTAAGTAACGTCAGTATACGACTCGTATGTATGGGAGACGACAGACCGAGAGGTGGGTCGGAGGTCAATAATGTCAAAGTAGTTCAAAGTTGATTTGAACACTTGAAGGTAATGTTTGGTGATGGTTTATAATTGTTTTATGGACTTTTGCCGAATTTATCGCATTTTTGCATATTTTAGACCTTTTTGGGTTCTGGCTGAAATATGTATGAAAAATTGACTTCTGTCGGTCCGAAAGTTACTATATGTAATTTTCAATAGGAAATTAGTCTTATTGGACTAGAATCTGTGGAAACGGATTTAAAATTAACTTTTAAACTTTATTTCTTTTAAATATATCAAATTCTAGTGCGATTTATCGTACATTTATAACGCTATAATCGATGTCCGGGCACTATTTGACGATTCTTTGGACTCGGGGTATGTCGAATATGTTGGAAGATCGATTGTTAGTGGTAAATCTTATAATATGAGCGGTGGGAACTCATCACAGTTGGGTAGCTCATCTATGAATGTTGCACTAGACAGGATGCAGACTACCATGGCTTATGTTATAGATGCAGTCGCAGTTAGTTACGGCCGTCATGGTAAGAGCTAGCCACGGTTAGTGATTGACTAGTGAGATGCATCAAACCAGTGTAAAAGCGATTGGAGGGTCGTGGATGACAGTTTACGCGGAACTAGATTCCAATGATAATCCTTTTGCATCATACTATAAATTTACATTATAAGTGTGACTGAGGAGGATTCTAATTGCAATGAGATAGGAGGTTCCTATCATCGATGAAAGTCCTTGGACTGGAGAAAGGTGGATATCTCTGAGTCATTCAATGGAATCAGCCGATGTCTATTATAATGGAGTCTTAGTTGAAGGCGCGTTGGACGATGAAACTAAAATCACTTTGACTAATGTTAGATTGTGTTTCTAATAAGAATAATGTTTCTTACTAGTAGGGAAACATCTTATGGAGCGAAACTAATCTGATGATATTGGAGCAGAGCCAAAGCTGGCTATACTGCAAGACAGAATGAAAATGTAAAAGGATAAATGTGGGTTATCCTAAATGGAACGCAATTGGACAGGATCACTGTGTGAGGTTGACTCGAACACGTTGCATTTAACTATTTTTATCACAATGAGGGCTTCGGCTCTGTGTTTGATTGGAGAAATTCAATCTATTAAACACACACTTCGATCGGCTTATGCTGATCACTCGAACGCACGACAATCTCGGTTATTGAAACCTTAATTTAATAAGTAACTAATTGATTGGAATGAATCCGAACCAATGGTCACAATACGCTGAGGTTCGCCTCACACTATTGATTGACTTGTTGATCGTTCGAACGCACTACAATCTCGGCATCTGTAATAGCCTTGATGTTGCTTCTATGCGGAACGGATTGTATCCGGTCTAATGGTCGCAATTCGCCGAGGTTCGCCTCGCACCTTTGGTTAACTCGTCGATCATTCGAACGCACGACAATCTTGGTTAGCGGTAACCTTGATTCCTTGTGACTATGCGGACGGGTTGTATTCGATCTCTTGGTTACAAAAGCTGAGGTTCGCCTCACAACATTGATTGACTTTGTCGATCACTCGAACGCCTTACAATCTTGGTTAGTAATGTAACGACCTAAGGCTAGGCCGTTAGTTATTTTCGATTCCTTTCCTCTCCAACTATTATGAAATATAATTTTAAGTAGGAATTGTCGCAAAGATTGGCAAGGCCAGACATCAGGTAACTAGTTATAAGTACCCGAACATGTGTTAGGGTGGAATGGTTATTTAGAATTGCATCATGGGAAGTCAAGTGACACAAAAACAAAAGGGATGGTTGTAATACTTAAGCGTGGGATGGATGGTTGTAAGGATGCGTTCTTGGAAGGTCTGAAACACTTAGGGCCGATAACGGGAGAAGTGTTAGTTTGTATAAGATTTACGGGCTTTGAGAAAAAAAAGGTAAAATGAAGAATTGCATGTGGAGGATGAGGTAGTGAGTGTTCAACAGTGGTGAAGTGCAGTGGTCTGGGTGTTGAGCGTCGAAGAACGACCTGCGTGGAAATCAGGAGTCTCTGTATTGTCTGTAAGTACTAAGGTGCTACATACTATCCGGTAAGTGACTATCTGACTTTGTAGAGTTAAGTTTACCCATGTAATATAAGACATCAGGTTAAGATGAGTTACTCTTAGATGTGTTTGCTCGGGTCTCTATTTCATATTGTATTATGCATCATACACTATATATTGCACTATCAAGGCTTGCTTATTCCTATGTATAGTTCGCATTAGCGCATCTGTTTATTAATAGCACCAGTAGGAACTCACCAATGTCCTGACGGGGAGATCTCGTGCAGTTTTAGCATATACTAATTATTTTTGAAACCAATGGGACCGCGGTCGCGAGGGTGACGGATCGATGAGATGTAACTCACATGACGAGGGAGTTCCCAATTCTGTGTTTGATGCTCCATTTCTCCTAACCACCTTTCGTATGTCCACGGACGGAATCTATGCAAAGGGTGTCTAAGCTAGGCTCCCCAAGTCAGCTGCCACACACAGACATAGATTTATCTATGTCTACAACTTCTACCACCTAAGTTAGTTAAGTTAGTCATAAGGTATTTATATATGTATATAGATCACAAATACATTTACACACAACTCAAAGTCTGTGGCCTAACATAAAGCTAAGCCCTTTGGCACATGGTCGTGTATTATACGCTGAGAGCTAGAGTTTATTGTGTTGTGTAAGCCTGACTCGTTCGCGTTTGAGAATGTTATATGTAACGTATCTCTAAATACACTACTCTGTCAGTTGCTCAGCTTGCATGCATCGACATAGGCACTTGGCGATAGAGACCGTAATCGTGAATCATAAACTTGTAGGCGTCGAGTTTGCGATTCATGAGGTAACAGTTGGGTTGTTAATTTTGAAGGTTAAAGTTAAGGAAATTCTCAAATCAATTTTATTCTAATTACATTGCACTAGACTCTCCTAAGGAAGCTTATTATTAGACTTTATTGCCCCTTTTGATCATCCTCTCGTAATGCATGCTAATTTGCCCTTGGGTGCATGTTTTACCATAAATGGCGGAGGGATGTCCAGTCAGGGACGAGTCTCACGGGGTGAGACAACATTCCTATTTTCATAGATTGCAGCGATGCAATCTAGTATTATAAATCGCAATCTAGTGTTATCAATTTGCAACCAAGTATTATCAATTTACTCTTTTATTTTAATATTACTTAAAATAGAAGTGTTGTCGGCGCGGTGGCGGGGCGCACCCCCCTCTTCAAAGGCCAAAATCCTTTAGATCTAAGCTGAGTTTTATATTTGCATATTTTTAAAATTTTCTTTAGGTAGGGGTTGGGTTAGAACGTTACAGTAATAACCTCGATTCTTTTAAAGTGTTTATTTGGAAGGATTTATCCGACCTTACAAAACAATTGAGGTGTGCCTCGCGCCTCCGATTGGACTAGCCAATCAATCGAACGCACTACAGAGCACTAGTGGCTCTTCGCTCCGTTTGAGTGGATTCCGATGATTCCGTTTCCCTCAACATACACAACCGACTGGTGAATGCTGGTCACTCGAACGCCTTACAATCTTGGTTAGCAATAACCTTGATTATATTAGTGTTTATTTGGAAGGATTTATCCGACCTTATAAAACACTAGAGGTTCGTCTCGCACCCGATTGGATTAGCCAATCAATCGAACGCACTACAGAGCACTAGTGGCTCTTCGCTCCGTTTGAGTGGGTTCCGATGATTCCGTTCCCCTCAACACACACACTTATCAAATGCAGTTGGCGGTCATGTTCGTTTATCGAACTTTCCGTTCTTCTCATCGGTTTTGGACGTGTCCAAACATACAATCACCAGACCCAGGTCATCGACCTCTGTCTGACGACTTCGGTCGTATCCTCAAACGGGAATGGTATTGCACTAGACCCGCAACGATTCAGCGGTTTATGCTGGCAAAACCTCCTTGTGGGGGAGAGTTGTTGACGCACCTGTGCGTTGTGTTGAGCTCACCGTGAAAGGCGATGGTTGGGGCCTTCCACACATTTTACGTTTTTAACGCGTACCGAGCCCATGTGGTTCATCACGTGTGAATTCGTAGAGTGTCCACGTTAGGGAACTCGATAAAGGAACGCAATAATTTCTTTACATTTAGAAACTCTTTCTCTATGCTAGAAAAACAGATTATATTGGAGAATTATAAAGATTTTTTTTTTTTCATATATAATACTTAGATTTTGATGTTTTTATTTTATTTTATGGGTCTTCCTTTAGACATACACTGTTTTGTCAAAATAAATACTAAAAATCTGCTGCCGATGTTGCAACAAAACACGTTTTCGCTAATAGTGAACGTTTTTTATATAAAATTTATATTTTTTATTAAACGGCCTGTTTAGTCATAATTAAACCTACGACTATTCAAAATTTCAAATTCCTCCATCATCTAATTTAAAAGTTATACCTAGAGAAAAAACATTATTTTGTTTTAAACGGCGCTCACCAAAAACATACATTTTCAAGATACAGTGTATTGTTATCACACGGCAGATGTGGTTCATCACGTGTGAATTCGTTGAGTGTCCACGTTAGGGAACTCGAAGGCCTTTCCGTGGAATGGGCTTTGCAGGATTGTTAGTTAATTTCTTTCTGATGGCAAACATTCATATAAGTTCGAAAGAACTATGAGTTGCTACTGCAACAATGTGAGTCCACCAGGACGAACAGATCACGAGCCTTAACACAATATAAAAAGGGATATTGTGTTCACACGAGCGTCAGCTCAAAGCGTCGATTCCATTTAGTTGGAACAACAGGTCTCTTGCATTTATGTGAGTGACTTGTATTGCTGGGGAATATAACGGGGAGGGTTTATAATACGATGTCATCCCGATTGACGAAAGTATAGTGTATCAAATCAGTATACTGGGATCAATCTTTTGGGATGTGAAACTTTGCTTCAGAGGTTTTACACTACACTGTGTGTAGAAAATCTTTGGGACAAACCTTGTCGAACACAGGTTGGAGCCTCTCTCATTCTGAGTGTGATTGATATTGTTCAACCAGCACAAAGTTTGAGTGTTGACCTGCTTGTAGTTCATTTCGGTGCGCGTCATCGCACTGCGTGTGAGCGAGAGCTATATGTTGAGATATACATTGGCTTGAGTGTGAGCATGCAAAATAATGGCGTTTATCGAAAATAAAGCATTACGAAATAAAACTTGCGTTTTATTTAATTAGCTTAGTTCAGTTACAAAGGCGTTTCCTTGTTAAATGTGGATCACATTGACTACACTTCACACAAGCTTCAAAACGTGTTGAAAGAAGGACTAAAAGTGCAAGAGACAGTCATGGCTGCTATAACGAAATGTAAAAAGATCGCAACACATTTTCACACATGTAATTTACAAAAAAGATTTAACTAAAAACCTCTAAAGATTATTAAAGAGTGTATCACAAGATTTTGCATGCTCGCACTCAAGCCAATGTATATCCTAACATATAGCTCTCGCTCACATGCAGTGCGATGACGCGCACCGAAATGAACTACTAGCGGGTCAACACTCAGACTTCGTGCTGGTTGAACAATATCAATTACACTCGGAATGAGAGAGACTCCACACCTGTGTTCAATAAAGTTTGTCCCCAAGATTTTCTACACACAGTGTAGTGTAAAACCTCAGAAACAAAATTTAACATCTCAAAAGATTGATCCCAGTATACTGATTTGATACACTATACTTTCGTCAATAGGGACGACATTGTATTATAAACCCTCCCCGTTTTATTCCCCAGCAATACAAGTCACTCACAAAAGTGCAAGAGACCTGTTGTTCCAACTAAATAGAATCGACGCTTTGAGCTTTCGCTCGTGTAACACAATATCCCTTTTATATTGTTTTAAGGCTCATGATCTGGTCGTCCTGGTGGACTCACATTGTTGCAGTAGCAACTCATAGTTCTTTCGAACTTATATGAATGTTTGCCATCAGAAAGAAATTAACTAACAATCCTCCAAAGCCCATTCCACGGAAAGGCCTTCGAGTTCCCTAACGTGGACACTCAACGAATTCACACGTGATGAACCACATCTGCCGTGTGATAACAATACACTGTATCTTGAAAATGTATGTTTTTGGTGAGCGCCGTTTAAAACAAAATAATGTTTTTTCTCTAGGTATAACTTTTAAATTAGATGATGGAGGAATTTGAAATTTTGAATAGTCGTAGGTTTAATTATGACTAAACAGGCCGTTTAATAAAAAATATAAATTTTATATAAAAAACGTTCACTATTAGCGAAAACGTGTTTTGTTGCAACATCGGCAGCAGATTTTTACTATTTATTTTGACAAAACAGTGTATGTCTAAAGGAAGACCCATAAAATAAAATAAAAACATCAAAATCTAAGTATTATATATGAAAAAAAAAAAAATCTTTATAATTCTCCAATATAATCTGTTTTTCTAGCATAGAGAAAGAGTTTCTAAATGTAAAGAAATTATTGCGTTCCTTTATTAGGCTGACATTTTTGAAAATTGATTTGTTTTTATTTACTAATTTTTGAGTTTTATTAATATACCTATTAACTTTAACATATTTCTTCAATTTGTTTTTAACCCCCGACGCCAAAAGAGGGGTGTTATAAGTTTGACGTCGATGTCTGTCTGTGTGTGTGTGTGTGTGTGTGTGTGTGTGTGTGTGTCTGTGTGTGTGTCTGTCTGTGGCACTGTAGCTCCTAAACGCGGGGACGGATTTGGATGCGGTTTTTTTAAATATAAAGCTGGTATTCCTGGGAGTGTTCTTAGATATAAAATATGCAAATCGGTTCAGCCATTTCAAGGTCATCGGCTCTTTTGTCAGCTGTGGTAGGATTGTAGATCCAATATAACAGCAGATATGTCGTGTTTGGAGTCGTTTTAATCAGTGTTTAATTCTTACTATAATGCAATGGTGGCAACAGATGAGGAGCTGATGATGGAGTCAGAATTTTCAGCACTCCATCCATTCTCGAAAAATGTAACAGCAGATATGTCGTGTTTGGAGTCGTTTTAATCAGTGTTTAATTCTTACCATAATGCAATGGTGGCAACAGATGAGGAGCTGATGATGGAGCCTGAATTTCCAGGATTCGATTTATTCTTGAAAAATGTAACAGCAGATATGTCGTGTTTGGATTCGTTTTGATCAGTGTTTAATTCTTAATATAATGCAATGCTGACAACAGGAGGAGCATATGATGAAAGTTAAAAACTTCGAAATAAAAATTAAATTAAAAATTTAAAAAACCCCCGACTATAAAAAGTAACAAATAAGTAGATAATATTTAACTTTCATACAAATTTCATTTTGTCGGGGGACCGTTAAGTAGTTTGGTGGGTGCGCGAATGTAACATAATATCATATCATAAATAATAATCATAATGTGATAACAAAATTTGAAAATACCTGTGAAATGTTTTAAATGAATTGATAAGTATAATTTAATATATTCGTAACAAAAATAAAATGCGGTCCCCTGACGTAATGAAGTTTGTATGAAAGTTAAATATTATCTACTTATTTGTTACTTTTTATAGTCGGGGGTTTTTAAAATTTTTAATTTTAATTTTGATATCACCATATGATTATTACTAAGACTTAAGGACATTTTTAACCCCCGACGCCAAAAGAGGGGTGTTATAAGTTTGACCCCTCTGTCTGTGTGTCTGTCTGTGTGTCTGTGTGTCTGTCTGTCTGTGGCACTGTAGCGCCTAAACGCGTGGACGGATTTGGATGCGGTTTTTTTTAATTTAAAGCTGGTAATCCTGGGAGTGTTCTTAGATATATTATATGCAAATCGGTTCAGCCATTTCAAGGTCATCAGCTCTTTTGTCGGCTGTGGTAGGATTGTAAAATTAATATAACAGCAGATATGTCGTGTTTGAATTCGTTTTGATCAGCGTTTAATTCTTAATATAATGCAATGGTGCCAGCAGATGAGGAGCTAATGATGGAGTCCAGCTCTCCACCCATTCTTGAAAAATGTAACAGTAGATATGTCGTATTTGGATTCGTTTTGAACAGTGTTTAATTCTTAAAATAATGCAATATTGACAACAAGAGGAGCTTATTATAATAATATAATAAAGGTTTAAAAACTTCAAAATAAAAATTAAATTAAAAATTTCAAAAACCCCCGACTATAAAAAGTAACAAATAAATTAAGTAGTATTTTGTCAACTGAACATCGCTTAATATTTCATACAAATTGACAACTTTCATACAAACTTCATTTTGTCGGGGGACCGCTAAGTAGCTATACCTAGCTTGGTCTACTAGGTAGGTACGCCTATCATAAATAATCATAATGTGATATCAAATTTTTAAAAAAAACCTGTGAAACGTTTAAATTAAATCGATAAGTATAATTTAATATATTCGTAAGTAATAAGTAAAATAGAATGCGGTCTCCCGTCGAAATGAAGTTTGTATGAAAGTTGTCAATTTGTATGAAATATTAAGCGATGTTCAGTTGACAAAATACTACTTAATTTATTTGTTACTTTTTATAGTCGGGGGTTTTTGAAATTTTTAATCTGACAAGGTGTTTTATTACCAGTTAGATCTATAGTGCTTACATTAGAGTGAGGTCAGGTGGTATTCATTGTTGACGGAGAACCAATCAACTCATCGAATAGTGTCAGAGTCTGAGACGCTTGAAAATCTAGTTTAAAGCAGTCCAATTCGGAGATTTGTCTGTGTGCGTCACGAAGATTAAGTTCCAGAACATGAATGCGACTGAGGGCAGCCTCAAACTCACTCCTATCCCGGTCAGACTCATCTACTAGTCGCTGAAGTTGCTCTGATTTTTCAACATAATGTTGTAATTGCTTATGCATATCAGCACACTCACACTTAACCCGTTCGTACTTGTTTAAATTATCTAAGACTTCCCTCTCGCTATCCTCTCTTTCCTTTAGCAGTTGCTCGCTCAGTTCCTTGGATGTTTTTAGCTCAAACAAGGCAAATTGTAGTTTTTCCTCAAGCTGACGCGAGGACATGGTACGTGTAACAGGAGCCATAGCTGATAAGATGATAAAGTAACTCGTTATGTGGTTAATTAAAACAAACAAAGACAATAATACCCTTATTTGTGTTATTTAATTTTTGAAGAACAGTCTCCATAATTTCCTCAAAAATATCATAGGAACCGTTAGGATTTCTATATACGCTTATTACAACAAGCCGCTCCAATTCTATACAAGTCATCTCAACGGTACGTTTAACCGATAGATTTACAATATCAGTGCGTTCCTTGTATTTTAAAGAATTTTTAATAATAATTAAAGAATCTCCAGAGTCTCTAACCGCACTATTTCTTATGAAAGAACTGCAAACATGGTGATTGTCAAAACTAAACATGAGTTGGTTGTTGTTGAGCCAGTGTTCAGTAATGCAAATGACGTCAATTTTGTCACAGCTCAAGAGATGTTCCAACTCATGGATTTTACTTAACATGCCCTGAATATTTTGAGAAATAAGTTTTAAATTACAATCATGTTTCTTAGTATTTATCATGGGCATGTCTATAGCAGCATCGAGAGAGACAACTGTCTCTGTTGTCTGGTCACTTAATTTAAATGCTCTATAGGAGCAGTCAAATCCGCCAAAAGAGCGGATGGTTGGTGTTGACTACAATAATTATGACTAGAATCACAGGAGGGGTATATATAAATAATGTCATTACTACTACTCTGCTCAATAGAAGCAATCGTCAAATTTACCAACAGATTGGCAGAATTTAAGTAATAGGACAGCGACAATGCTATCTGTTTTCGATTGAATCGATTAAGATAAAACCTTCCTCAAATTGAATGATATTTCTTAATAATCGAATTAAAATCTACACAATGGAATTTATTATTATAACATGTTAAATTATGTAGCATCATATTCTGATTGTGTCTTATATTATTATTATCATCTCTAGCATTAATGCAAAATGGAAATGTAAACAAAATTATATTTTTAATGTTAGTAATCGCGTCTAATCTTGAAATATATGTCGCTAGGTCCTCTCTGTTTACATTTCCAGGTTTACCTATTAAAATTACCAGTACTAAACTACTCTCAAACTTTGATGACAAAATTGTCTCCAAAATCCAAGAACAATCCGCGCCTGGCATACAATTGTTTATTACCTTATATTATTATAATATTGGCTAAGGTAGCAACCCATATTTTTACCTATTTCATCACTATAAGTAATTAAATTTCACTCACATAAATTAAATAAAGTCACTCACATAAATGCAAGAGACCTGTTGTTCCAACTAAATGGAATCGACGCTTTGAGCTGACGCTCGTGTGACAATTGTGAAAAAGGGATATTGATCCCCTTTTATATTGTGTTAAGGCTCGTGATCTGTTGGTCCTGGTGGACTCACATTGTTGCAGTAGCAACTCATAGTTCTTTCGAACGTATATGAATGTTTGCCATCTGAAAGAAATGAAAAGAAAACATCTGAATAACTTGATATTCAGGTACAAAAAACCTGAACATTTACCGTAGGAAAGTGTACTAAAGTATCTCAGAAAACTCAGGGTCAAAATTGTCAAAATTTCATTACACTCCTCATCCAGATACCCTGGATGAGGAGTGTAATGAAATTTTGACATGTTTTTGTTCAGGGTTTTTTTTATTTAATTAATTTAGCGATTAAATGAAAGATGCGTCTTTAAGCTTTACTTAAACATGAACTTTTTCAATTTAAACATTTTAGCTAATTGTTAAATTCATATGATTTTTTGGTCTGGATGGTAAATCTGAACGAAACGGTGGAATCAGCCATATCATCAGTCACCCTTACAATAATTATTAATATTAATTATCAATCACACAACAATCACAATAACTCTCGCCGCCTTCATCTTCTTCACCTTCTCCCTCTCTTCTCCTTTCCTGCACCATCGTCCATCTTCCGAACGTCACACCAGAACCGCAGAATGGCAGTATATTCTACTAGTTAGTCAATAGATGGCGCTGTCAGTATTTTTAGTTATCCAACACAAAGGTATTATAACTGCGGTTGGTCTTTAAATGGCGTTTTAAGTAATTAAATTATCAGATTTATACAAAAATGTCAACACAACCGGGTCCTTTCGGGAACCATTGCTATATGCATGTGTTTCAATTAAGAATGAGTTTGCCCATAACAACGATAGGATTAATTTGTTTATTGAAAAATAGCTGAATAGGAAGATATCAATGTAAAAAAAGTAAATAATAAGAATATAAGCAACCATTACATACTTACTTACCTATAGGGATTAAACCTGTACTTGTATTTATTTACCTACCGTTGTAAAGTAGCATACCAATAAAACATCTGCAAGAAATAGTCATATGATTGAGATGGTGATTTTTCCTCTGAACAAAAAAATCTTCGAAAGAAAGGGGGGAGTGTGACGGAAGTGGGCAGACGCGCGGCCACACCGCAACTACCTGCCACAGACTGACTGGCCGGACTATTACACCCCTGTGCCCGCTCGCATCCCGCGTTCGCCCGGCACCGTGCCTCCGCGGCCTCCGCGCCTACCGCGTCCCGCGTTCGCCCGATGACGAACATCGCACCCCGCTCAGCTACGTTGACGTCAACCACGCACGACGCGCACCGCACTCCGTCGCAACCCCGCACCGTTTTCGCACTGCTCACAGCCTATATAAGGCGCGATCCTGCAGCCACTAGCTCAGAGTTTTCCGTTTAAGCTCTCCGAGAAGAGCTCTCGCAATACAACTCTCTCTCCCTTTCCCCTTGGGTTGATTAAGACCGCGTACCTGCTCTAGGATTGCTGGACCAACCCAATTCCTCTCCCTCCTATCTGGTTAATTAAGACCGCGTACGTATCGCTGGACCAACCAGGTCCTGTCTTCCGAAATATCAAAATAAATCACGTAGAGAGTTTATAAATCGCAATTGCAGTGTAAGTAATAAAAAATGAAAGACACTACTTGGCATCGTCTTCAAATTATTAAATATTTAATTATTAAATTGTTTATGTTTCTTTTAATCATCACTAATAAACTCGAAGAATCTGTAGAAGTTAAGTTATTTTCTACTTTTTAGTTTCCGTTTTGAAGTTGGTTTTTTTTTAACGGGTCAAGTTAGTGCTATTCTTAAGTATCTTAAAAACTAGGATTCTTTGCTTGCTCACTCACGAGTCTGATTCGGACATACTTTCGCTACACCCATCACAAGATTTGAAAAGTTAGTAACAAACTTTCGACCGAACCATGCTTTAGTAAGCTGAAAATGGTTACAAAAGTTGAATGCAACATTAACACTAGTTTGATGAATTTTGTGCGGTGGTTGAAAGTACACCGGAATCGAGACTTCGCTTGTTTGCGACAACAACGGTATATTTCCGAAAAGTCATTTTTTTTTATTACATTATTAAATTCGCCATCTTGCGCACTTTATACTGCAAAAACGCAATATTTTCTATCCCTACTAGAAGTAGGTAATTCAGTAGAGAAACGGCAAATGTGACATTGTCGCACTGTCTCATCTTTGGAGGTGTTTCACTTCAAGAACGATACAAGTCGGTTGTTATCGGGTGGTCGAAGAGTGAGGTGCTCCCGGGTTTCTATAAAAACGTGATAACACGACAATATCACATTTTTACAGATAAAGGTAAGTAACACAATACTATATTATTTTATAACAAAATAGTGATATAAGGATAATATTGCGGTTTTGCTGAAATATCTTCGAAGGTTTTTTTTTACATATTAGCTAAGTAACATTTTTCTTGCAAAAATTAGAATTTTTAATGTTTTAATTTTTTTGATGTTTTTACGGCGTTGTAGATGATAAACCAAATATGAAACTATACTTGTTTATTTGTAATAATTGTTAGATAACAACACACTGTTTTAGAAAAAATACTTGAAGAGGGTGGAAAATGTATCATAATGTAACGTTATAATGATAAACGAAATAAAAAACACACGAGAAATCCTACACTCTCATGGTGGAAAAAGTGCAAAAGAGATTTCTACGCTTCCTGTATAAGCAGAAGTATGGGTACTACCCCTTAATGTATCCTACAGCTTTCCTGCAAGGGACACTCGGGTATAACTCCCTAGAGGTACGTCGACTGTATGACCAGGTTATTAACATCTGCAAAACGTTGAGAGGACGTCAGGAGTGCATTAACCTGCATGATCAAACATGTCGACTATATGTTCCACAAAATGCAACCCGCTTTCGTAGAGGAGTCATTCACCTCTTTGCCGCCCCATTGACCAGAACTGTCGCAGGCCGCTACTCTCCGGTATGTCGAGCCTTGCACGTGCTAAATAAGTTTTTGGATATTGATACCCAACTTGATGTGTTTGCGGATGATTGGCCCTCTATACAGCGAAAGATACGAAGTATGTGTGAGAAAGTATGCATGGGTGATGATAGAATGTGAAATAAAGTCCATCCTCATTTGAATTACGCTAATTAATTAATTATATATTAGATAGGCACAAATTATTATTTTTAAGTGTATTATAATAAAATTGATTTATTCTTTTTTGTGACTTAAATGATATGTGATGTGTTAAATGTAATGCCTTAGATAATTTTTGTCTGTAAGTTACATTTAATTATACTGTTATAAATAAATAAATAAATAAATAAATAAATAAATAAATAAATAAAAAAACTGTAATAATATTTCTTGTTACCTAAGTTTTTTCTTAATAATCTATCATTACTTGTTAATAAATATCATTTTTGCAGATGTAGTCAAGAAGCTGGAAAGTATTAGGGTTGATAAATATCGAAATAAAATTGAAGAAACGGAGGAGCACCCATGATTGACAGTATACATACACCCGGATGAAAATGGAAATGAAGGTCCAGAAATAGTATTGGTGCAGTTCAACGTCGTTATTCTACTACCTACTTCTATTAGCTCAGATACGAACGAATCATCTGACAATAGGTTACCTTTCTATGAGGACCCGGACGGTTTTGTAAGAGATCCTGACTTTAAGATTTTGCCTGTTGATAGTTCTGAGAAAGAGCAATATAAGAATAAAAATGTCACCAATGCTAACTTTCAACCTGCAACGTTTGAAACCGAGAATAATACATTCGCTAATAGATGATCTACCCCGTCATTTTATAATAAAAACAGATTTAATAATCCAGTGTAAGTTCCTTCTCGACAGTCTAAACCTAATATTATATTCGTAGATAGAATATGGAGAGTACCAGTACCCAACCGGATGGAAAAATGCCACATGCCACATTGCAAAAAAGTACCAACTATCACTGGTGCTTTCTATGTGGTCAAGACTGTCGGGAAGGAACTTCCATTGACTTAACTACTTCATCGTAAAATGACGGGGTAGATGATCTATTAGCGAAAGAACATAGGTATTATACTCGGTTTCAAACGTTGCAGGTTGTAATTAAACATTTTCATTCCTATATTGCTCTTCATCAGAACTATCAACTGGCATATCAAATCTTAAAGTCTCTTACAAAATCGTCCAGGTCCTCATAGAAAGGTAACCTATTGTCAGATGAATCGTTCGTGTCTGAGCTAATAGAAGTAGGTACTAGAATAACGACGTCGAACTGCACTAATACTATTTCTAGAGACTTCATTTCCATTTTCATACGTTTGTTATGATTATACTATAAAAGAAGATTATTTATGCGTTGAATACGCCATTTAGTTTTATTAAAAGTCAGATTTGAGCAACATAGTATGCATAGAGTATGCTTAACCCGGCGTCAGCATGGTAGAAAATAGGTACAACAAACGCATGGTGGATCATATCGACCCCGATTTTAAACCGTAGCTGATTGTTACATTCCGATGATATTAAAAGCAATTTTTTGTTAAACTTGAAGAATAGTTCTTCTATTATAGTATTTTGCAGATTAAAATTTAAAAAGAAAGTTAAATAACAATCCTTATACGTATTTACGAAGTCAGTACAAAATGAACAACAAAAAAATCAACTTCTAGAATTTGACCAATAGAAAAGCAGAATAATGCTAATTGTCACTTATTTTTAATTTTTTGGAATGACAAATGTAAAATCTTTAAGAAATTCTAAACGTAATCATCTTTCTCGGTTTTCGAAGAATTTTCTCTTTCTTCAGAGACGCTTTCTTCTAATATTGCGAGATTTCGTTGCTTTTCGCGTTCCTATTTATCTATTAATTAAATAAAACCTAAAAATATCAAAATATAATGTGATAAACATAATATCGGTACAAATAAATAAACAAAATCATTAAATAATGAACTCACGTAATTGGCACGAAATTGTAACATCGAATGCATGGTTGGGTCAAATTTACCTTTTTGCTGTTTGACTGCTTATATCTTCCTATTTTTGCGTAAACTGTCAAATTGGAGATATGAAACTAGAAAATTGAGGTGCTAGCTGCAGCTACTAAGAAGCGTAGTGCTGTGAGACTTTTATTTTCTAAAATATACACATTTAAAAACGTCACGGGTCATATTGACCCAACCTAGCAGACGCCGGGTTAAATTAAATTAGAATATTTTTAAAAGAAACCATTACAAAATCATTTTCAAATTCTTTTTTAGAGTTTCGTACCCAAAGGGTGAAAACAGGACCCTATTACTGAGACTTGGCTGTACGTTTGTCTCACTGTCTTTGGTCTGTCTGTCTGTCTGTCCGTCTGTCACCAAGCTGTATCTCATGAACAGTTATAGCTAGAGCGTTGAAATTTTCACAAATGATATATTACCGTTGCCGCTATAACAAAAAATACTAAAAATAGAATAATAATAAAAATTAAAGGGGGCTCCCATACAAAAAACGTGATTTTTTTGCTCGATATCAATAGGAAATGGTACGGAACCCTTCCTGCGCGAGCCCGACTCGCACTTGGCCGGTTTTTTTAGGTATTTCATTGAAGTTTAAAGGGTTTTTAATGATAAATAATAATTATAAATGTTTTTTTTGCCAAAAATAGTGTGTTTTAATGATATAAAAATCCGATTTTAGCAAAATGTCCCACAACTACGTGATAACTGATATTGTTGCACGAAAAGTATTATTGCTTTTTTCTGCTAAAACGTGATAAGTTTGGGTTTTACACATAAAATATTGTTTGTTAATTAATCAATAGAAATATTAAGTTATTTACAGTAATATACACCCCCTAGCAAACGTTTCTCCTAACGACAATATTCTTCTAAAACGTGTAACGTGGTTTCCCGTGGGAAAACCACGTACAATGCTTTTGCTAGCCCACAGTGTTGTCACTGGATGTGCTCGAGGTCCAGCGGCTCGTCTGAGGGTAGCGAGGGAGAGTTGTAACAGGCGTCAGAGGCGAAATGAAACACGAAACTGTGTGACAGGAAACGGTATATTGTACTTCAAAGGTATTTACAGGCGTCTAACTAATGACCGGGACCTAGGAGGAAATATGCCGGGAATAGGCGACCTAGCTATGGCTTGTCGGGAACCTATCCGTGTGGTGTGTTTTAACGGTAAAAGTACTTACCGGACCGGACCGCTACTAACAGGGAACGTAAAACGTTCCACAAAACGTTTACCGGGAAAATCAGGAACAGCTCCTATGTGGTTTGCTAAGCACTCGCGATACTAACTTATACGGTAAAACTATGATCACTACACTTTTCCGGGACGCGCGACGCCGAACTCAATGGCGGCCTTAGGTCCGCTTTAAGGTGACGTACGGCGCGGGTTGGATAGAAGGGGTAGACGGGAGATTCCCACGGGAAGAGGTTGGTCCGCGATCCAGGCAAAGGCAGGTACGCGGGCTTGAAACAACCTCAGGAAGACGGGATAATGGGTTGGTCCGCGATCCAGGCAGAGGCAGGTACGCGGGCTTGAAACAACCCTCGGGTTCAGGAAAACGGAATTTCTGGAGTTTGGGAATCAGGGATCTGGTTGGTCCGCGATCCAGGCAAAGGCAGGTACGCGGGCTTGAAACAACCTCAGGGGTTAAAGGAGAGGAAAGGGGTATTGCGAGAGCTCTTACCTGAGTGAGCTGACCGAAACTTAATAGCCGCAGGCTGCGGAAACGCGCCTTATATAGGCGTGTGCAGGCGAAAACGGTGCGGGGTTGCGACGGGGTGCGGTGCGTGCCGTGCGTAACTGACGTCACGCGGAGGCGAGCGGGGTGCGACGTTCGTCATCAGGCAAGTACGGGTTGCGGTAAGCGCGGAGGGTGCCGAGGCGCGATGCCGGGCGAACGCGGGTTGCGCGCGGGCGCAGGGGTGCGATGGTCCGGCCGGTCAGTATGCAGCGGGCAGTTGCGATCAGTGTGACCATATGTGGCAGGATCCTGCCTTTTTGGCAGGTTTAGTGCTCTATTTTACTCTCTGGCATTTTAGTTTGACGTTTTAGAAATCTGGCAGTATTTGGCAGGATATAGCAATTTAAGCTGGCAGATTTGGCAGTACAGCCGCTATAGACTATAAAAAAGTAGGGTGCATCGAGAAAGGAAAAAACAGTAGGTAGGAATTCAAAAATGCCGGTGGTAACACTGGCAACGCAAAGGCCTTTGGTTTGGGGATTTCCCAAAACAGCTCTCGTTGGATTTGCAGTTCATTCCATTGTAAACCTTAAATAAAGTGCTGAGCAAAACGTTTATAATAATAGTGTCGTATATCAGTTGTTTTGTTTTTATTCTAAAAAAGTTGTCGGAGACACCACAATTCCATTTCTGAATTTCGTGTAGTGTGAATGTTTTCCATTCCTGATTTATCATGAAACGTAAATATGAACGATTATATCGTGTAGAGTGGGAGCAGGATCCATCACTTTCGTCCTGGATAACAAAAGCGAATGATGAAGATGTTGCATGGTGTAAAGCATGTAACACTAAGTTGGTGCCTAGATTGTCTATCATAAAAGAACATGCATCCACTACAAAGCACAAGAAGAACATAATCGGATATAGCGGGCAGTCATCGGTGAGTACCTATACATTGTTACATTTAACAGGAAAATCGTAGGGAGTATTAGTAAGTTAGTTTAAAATTTCTTTATAATTTCAGGTGCAAAAGTTTTTTAAAACGTCTTCACTAGACGATCAGGTGAAAAAAGCAGAACTCAACATGTGTGCTCTGTCGGTAGAACATAATTTGCCCTTTCGCGTCATGGATCATATGAGTGAAATCATTTCAAAATGCTTTACCAATCCAGAGGTTGCTAAATCTTTCTGCTGTAAACGAACCAAAGCAGCTGCGGTAACATATAATGTTATGAAGCCGGAACTGGAGAGGGAAATGCAGGCAGATTTAAGATCATGTCAGAATGCTTGTACCCGTGCACCAGTGTATTCTTTGATTATAGATGAGAGTACAGACGTTTCATCGACGAAAATGCTTGTTATAGTAATTAAATACTATTCTGAGAAATCACTAGCGTTAAAAACGAAATTTCTAACAATGGTAGATTTAGAAGGGGAATCGGCAAATAATTTGTTTGAAGCTCTTTCAAAGGCTTTACGTGATTCAAACCTTGATATAAAAGATGCAGTTGGTTTCGGAGCCGATACTACCAATGTAATGTTTGGTGAACATGGTGGAATCATTGCTAAAATTAAGGATGTGAATCCGCATTGCTTATTTATCAAATGTGTCTGCCATTCCACGGCTTTATCTGTTAGTCACGCAAGCAAAGACACATTACCCAGAGCTGTGAATCAAATAGTCAAAGAAGTGTATGGGTATTTTGCTCACAGTAGCAAGAGGAAGAGGCAGAGGGAATTTTCGGAGTTTCAAGAATTTGTAAATACAGATAAACACAAAATACTACAACATTACGATATTCGTTGCCTATCATTCCACTCCTGTGTCAACAGAATTCTCGAGCAATGGGATGCGCTAAAACTTTATTTTCAAGGCCAATATTTGCACGACAAAAATATATCCTCTCAATTTTTATACGAGAGCTTCAATAACAACATATTTAAACTATATTTTTACGCACTTGACTATATTCTGCCTATTGTTAATAAATTAAATACGGTATTTCAAGGGGATTATACGACTGTACACTTGGTTTATAAAGACGTCTCTGAAATGTTAATGTCATTGTTAAGCTGCTACGTGAAAGTCAATTACATTAAGAGTACAGACCCACTTCTTCTAGAACCGACGTCCAGCGTGAACTACTTACCATTGAAGGATTTGTATTTAGGTGTTAACGTCAGCAGGGAAATCACTAATCTAGCAAGGGATATAAATCTAAAACCTGCAATACAAACGTTTCTTGAGCATATGCAATCATTTCTTATTCAACTTTCAAGTCAACTTAAAACACGTTTGCCATTAAACAACCTTTTTAAACAATTACAGTTCTTAGCTCCTCAAGACGTTGTATACAAGGAGTTTTCCTCGATAGCAAATATTATTAAGCAGTTTCCTAATCTTGTTGATGAACATACAATTCAAAAAATTTATGATGAATACAGACAATTAAAACTTGACAAAGATGTTAGTGATTTGTTAGAATCAGGTGGAAGTAACGCAAAGCCAATTACAAATGTTGATACATTTTGGGGTGCCATTGGCAAAATCCGAAATTCAAATGGAGACTTAAAATACGTAAGCGTTTCCAATTTTGTAAAAGGTGTGTTGTGTTTGCCCATGTCGAATGCCGCTTGTGAAAGAATATTCTCACAAATCAACCTTATAAAAACAAAAACGCAGAATAGATTCATTAATAAACATGTCGCCGCTATTTTACATGTTAAACAGGGCATTAGTGAACATGGAGACTGCGTTTCATTCCAGCCAACTAAAGAAATGATAAAACAAATGACAAAAGCGATGTACAAGGAAAGTGATCAAGAAGAATACGATGCTAATACGAATGTATAATTTGATTTAATTTTTGACTTATCAATTATTTTAAATAAAAGTCTATAAAATGATGTGTCTATTTATTTTAAAATTTTAAAATATATTGGCATATTTCGGCATTTTTTGCTTTAGAGTTTGGCAGGATTTGTCAGTTTTTTGCCTAAAGTGGGGCAGGATCTCTAATTTAAAGTTGGTCACACTGGTTGCGATGAGGCCGCGCGTCTGCCCACTTCCGTCACACTCCCCCCTTTCTTTTGAAGATTTTTACTTCTAAAGTAAAAATCTCCATTACACTGGATGATCACATTACACTATGACAATCCCTTTATGGGCAAATGTATGAAATTTTATTTACAATCGTAAGTATATTCAGGTTAAAGTTCGTATCCCGGTTGGCAAGTATATAACGGTAACTTTTATCTTAGCTGTTTACTTTATCTAACTCTTTATATTGTTTTTTTTTTTATTTATTTTCCAAAGCTATCGTATAATGTTTTACACCATGTTCTTAAAGTCCCCTGTGATTTCATATCGATTACCTACTAGTTCGGTTTCTTAATAACGGTAAGGTCGAATGCCTTATGAAATTGCATTAGCAATGTTTACTACGCGGTGAATAGGTATCATATTATTCACAGGTTCACAGTTTGTATGGGAATTATATTTTTCATTTTTTTTGTTTTTACTTATCTATATCGGGTCCTATTTCTATCTAATTACATTTTATGGTTAAATCTAACGGATTTTTATACTACGGATGCTTAACTATGTTTATTAAATGTTAAAACTCTGATATCTTAAATTACTATCAAATGGCTGGTGGGTAGGTACTTATTATACTACTACATTACGGTTTAAGTTAGTATATTATTCTATTCTTAGACTTATATGCTTTTTTTTTTTTTACTTCGTAATAGTTCGGTACTACGGAAACTATACTATAAGTATGTAAGTTTTTATCAGTTCTAAGTGGTATATGTCTTCATACAATTAATTCGGCTTAAAGAAAAATGGCGGTAGTTGTTGATACGAAAAGATGATAAAGAGAAATATAGGTTCCTAAAAAGATTTGGTAAGTGGGCATTGATTAGGTTGCCTAACTGGCCTAATTGCAAATTCCCACAATCTATATTATTTTGCATTTCAGGTATTTTAAAATATTTCCTGTGTTCGGTTTACTCGGTATCAATCGGAAAACAATGACTATAACAACCGGTTATGAGATTAGTTTTAGAAAAGTTAACTAGTGTTTCGGCAATGGTTTAACTATGCGCGTTGCAGTTTATTACTTAGTATTAAATTGGAATCCCATCGGATATGTGGGGTGATTTGTTTTTTTTTTATATCGGTGTGTTTAAAAAAAAAGGTTCGTTACAGTACTCATAGTTAAACCAGTGATTACAAATGTGAATATAATATGGTGTTATAATTTAGTGGTCAGTTATGAAGTGTTTTAGGTATCACTTTATGGATTTGGATAAATACATTGGTACGGTATAGAAACATAAACTACGGGTTTGCGGTATGTATTTTAATCTAATTATAAGTATTGCTAAAAAGTACGGCTAATTATTTTTAACTACATAGGTTGTTATTTATATCTAAATTAACGTTTTTTTTTTTTAAAGTCTACTCGGTAATATGTAAAAATCACATCAATTTTTTTTATCGCGGTCCCTACTTGGTTCTTTCTTCTGCTCGGTGTAGGTATGCGAGTTATTGAGAGATCGGCGGTGTCTTCTTCTGGACTTGGGTTCATCACCTGGTAACGGAGACGGTGATAACGGTGCACCACCCCGCCCACGACTTGAACTCACCCCCGGTGGCTCGGTCGTCGTCGGGCTGGTTGACTTGGTTTCGATTGTCGTTGTGACCTTCGGCGGTTTTGGTATTCGCTGGGGAATTGGCGGTTTGGTTGATTTGTCGGAACATACAATGGGTGGTTTGTATTTGTTCGACGATTGCGGTATTTTGTCCTTGCAGATCATGCAATTCCTCACGAACTTAGAGACATCTTTATACATACCGGGCCAGTAGTAACTTTGGGCGACGTGGTTTAGGGTTTTAGCTGTGCCCAAGTGTCCCGTTGTTGGCTCATGGTGGTACTGTTTTATGATGCTATGTCTTTCGGAAGCCGGTACGCATAGTTTCCATTCGGTGAATGTTTCTTGACGTGGTCCATATGCGTTGTTTTCAATATTTCGGTATAGTTTATTTTTTTCAATCTTGTAGTCCTGGTTCTTGGTTAGTTTGACTTCATTAATTTTTCTTTGTATCCAGTCTGAGTTTCTGTTTTCTGGTTTAATTTTCGGTTGCTCAATTTTCCGGTGTGTTATTATAGATTTGTTTTCTGGGTCCATAATTCGGTTATTTAATTTTTCGGTGGTTATTTTCGGCTTAAATTCTTTCTTGTTTTTCTGCATCAAAGATGGATTGGTTTCTACGGTTTCGGGTCGTTTCTTTTCGGATGTGTACAGGGTATCAATGAATCCTACTTCGTTTATTACTGTTTTGTTTTGTTGCGGCCATTTTAGTTGTACTCCTAAACGTGTCAATATATCCATGCCGATAAGTATTCTTACTATCCGTGGGTGGTAGAACATTCGGTGTTTTATTTTCCTGCCGTCGATGGTGATTTCGATCGGTAGTACTTCGGTGATGTGCACTGTCGATCCGTCGGCTACGATTATTTTCTCATCGGTTTTTATTGACTTCTTACCGGTATTTCTGAATTTCTGGTATATTTCTTTAGTTACAAAAGATCTTGTTGAGCCGGTGTCGATAAGTGCTTCATACTGTATATCGAACATAGTGATTTGTTTAAACGGACGGTTGTCTACCTCCATTTGGCTTACAACCATGGATTCGGAGCTTCCCTTTGGTATCTTACAGCAGTTGGTACTTTTAATTCCCAATTTGCCACAGGTGCTGCTGAACAGGATTTTTTTGCCGGAACAACTTTTTGACGAGTGTCCTTGTTTGCCACAACTCCAACAGTGGGTTTTCTGGTCGTACTGGTTTATATATTTTGGCTTTGCCTCTTTTTCGGTCTTATTTGCGGTCGGTTTCTTCTGATCGGTTGTTGTTTGTTTGTCAGATTCTGAACTTGAGTTTTGTCGTATACTTGCTATCCGGTCTGAATTAATTTTCTCAAAATCGGCTGCCAATGTTATTAGGTCGGTAATGGTTGCGAAATCATGTCGTTTAATATAAAATTTATACTGGGTGTCCATGTTTTCATAAATTCTTTCTTTTTCTTCTTCCTTTGTCATCCGACCATACCTTCTCATGAGAGTTTGTATCTCAATCAGGTAGTCAATAAACTTTTGTTTATAATGTTGTTTCTTCGCTACGATTTTGCCTAGTAGGTCGTTGTCGTAGTTACTCGGTAGAAAGGTCACTTTAAAAGTTTGCACGAAGTCTTCCCAGGTTTCCCATGAATGCCTGTTGTTTCTGTGCCATAGTAGTGCTTTACCTTTCATGAAACGGGGTAGTAATTTCAGTACTTTATCTTCATTAACGTCGTCCGTCGCTATTAATTCATCAAGTGTTTCTAGAAATTCTACGGGATCTTCGTAGGTGTCAAAACTGATGTTCCACTTCGATATAATGTGTTCATGGTGGTCTGTTCTATGGGGTGAACTTGACCTTGACGTTTTACCTTCACTGTGAGACATGTTTGGGTCTTCGTATTCGTCGGTGTCGGTATCTTGTTGTTTCTCAGTTTTTAACTGGCCGGTTACGGTTTGAGAGCTACTTGAAGTCCCTGAATTGTCGGTAGATGCCACGGGGGGGGTGGGAGGGGTTAGCCGGTTCTTTGGACGTTGACGGAGCGGTGGACCTTATCTTCCGTACTAGTTGCTTACGTAACTCTTGAACGGTCTTCTCTTCGGTGACGATATTTCGTTTCTTGCACTCCTCCTCTAGTTGCGGTTTCTTAAGCGAGTACACCCAAGATGATGTACTTGGCATTTAATATCTATTACGGTATAACTTATTCGGAATTACTATTGTAATTATTTACGGACCGGAGGTAAATAAATCTAACTAGGTAGGTATTCCTATTCTTACAATTTTTTTTAACCTAATCAATCTTTGCTACCTAACTACCCACCTACCAAATGCTTCTTTTATTTTTAAACTTTAAATAATTATATTGCCGGAGTTTTATTCGGTTAAAATAATAAGAATAGCGGAGAAAAAAAATAAATGACGGTTTCTGTAGGTATGTCGATTATAGCTGGTTTAATAGAAGCATGTGTAAAATATTAAGCTCGGCTAAATTATAAGATGGTTTTATGAAGTCAAGTTAAAGGTGGATTCTTTATCATAAAAAAAAAAAGAATTGTTTTTAAGATTAAGAAGCGGCTATGAAATGTCTGAAATATTTTGGTAATGTTCATAAATAAAAAACACAATTTGCAAAAGGTATACGGTAAAAATAAAACAAAATGATGGGCCCAAACTACTTAATACCATGCGTTCATGCAATTTCAAAGGTGTGCATGCTGTTGGTGTATGCGAGACGAGATACGGTGGTTGCTAATAGTAGGCAAGTTGAATGTGACGTCACGCAGCGGCAGCGCTCTGCGACGAGGCAGGCCGGCCGACCGGTTCGAGAACAATCGTCTTATGAGTAGTAGCGTACTATTAGCTTTGTAAATTATTACTATAATTATTAGCTTTGTAAACTTATTTTATAACTATGATGATTCTTTAACTGTTTTTACTGCTGGGTTTAGTACCTAGATTTTTGCTTTTTTTCTAAATTCGACGTTCTGTGGTCTACCTTAATGCTATTTTTTTTTATTTAACCCTTTGCACGCCAATGACCACTTTAGTCGCAAATTGTTCGCGTGGCTGAGACGCCGCTGACCACTTAAGTCGTCTAAATTTGGCCATTTTTATAACAATAATTTTGTTTTATATAAGATGCCCTACCGCCTGTTAATTGATTTTTAAGCATTATAAATATATAATCATACATCCTAGAGTAAATTTATTGTAAAACCTTTAGTTCCTAATATAAAAAATAGAGTGTGAAGTTATCATTTAATTCCTATAAAAACTTCACTTCACACGACGCCGAAGACTACTTTAGATGTCACCTAGTGATGGGATAATATCGACATTATTATAGCAAGTTGTTTGTGGGTAATTAAATATTATTATTATGGATGAATTAAATAAAAATTCGTTTGGTTATATGCAGTTATAATGTAATAAAAATTGATTTTAAAAAAATCTATGTTCTAAGTATGCTTTAATATTCTGGCGACGACGACGGGCGAGGTGACTGTAAACTAGGTTGTCCTCTAACCTCACGAATTAAGTCAAGTATTTTGATGTAAGTTAGTGAGCGATCCTCTGGCTGTACCTTTTCCATTTCAAATGCTATCAAAGCAGCAAAATATTCATTTCGTGGATCACGATCATGACTGCACGTATATCGTCCTCACTAACTTTAACATATTGTACATAGCCATCCTCTGTCTGTGAAGCTTTGTCTTCTACTGTCGTTAACTTTCGCTTCTTGGTGTACAAAATAGATGGGGAACTTGGGCCGTCCTCCTGACTGTCTTCTATAATATCAGGTTCTTTTTCTGAAGACATAATGATTTTAATACACTTCACTAATCTTGTAATAATGTACTTGAACAATATTAGTATATATCATAAAAATACACTGAACCACAACACAACAGAATCACACTGAACCACAACACAACCTCAACTCAAAAAAATATTGTTTATTATTATCGTATAGCCTTGTAGACGTTTCTAGATTTATGAAAATCATTGCCATCCCTACGCCGTGGGTGACTATAGTCGCCCGCTTATGACGTCACAAACGAAGCCCGTAAACTAATAGTGCGGTGAAAATGAGGGTAAGTGAATATATATTTTTTGTAACTACTACCTTATTTAAAATTAATCTTCATGAATATTTCTTTGTTCGGTTCGGAAGCAAATTTGTAGCAAAAACGTTTTATTTTGTGACAAGAAAGTCAAAATTATTAACTATGTCTGAAGCACAAGAAATTATAGATATTTTAGAAGGTGTGGAAGAAGATTCGCAGTTTGACTCTGATTCGGACTTTGATAATAATGACTTGGATGAGGTAAGTACTTTTTTCATTAGAATTGCATATATAGGAAAGAAGCAAGTTTTTTATTTACCCAATACATAGTCCAATGCATTTCGCACCTAATTTTGTTACTTAGATTTCGTAGTTTAGGTTACTGTAGGTGTATACTTACACCTACCACCGTCTCGCACTTGGTCAGTTTTTATTTATTTTACAAGTCAATTAGGTATATAAAATGTATTTGTTAACTTGCACATAAAGTAGATATATTTAGGAAAATGCAATTACTTTTCATTTAACTTACACTTCAGTAAAGGTGATGACGTATTTCTTTTTAGGAAGAAGATATAACTTCACCATCAGAGGAGGGCGCTGCTGAGGAATCATCACGGTTTCAAAAGGAATTTGAGAGTCTTAGACAACAAAATTTCGAGTGGAACAGTGAGCCATTTACACCTGATGTTAGACCTTTCGACGATTTTTCTTCTGGTATTTCACCATCATTAAATCTTTCTTCGACATCAACAGAATTGGAGATATTTGAGTACTACGTGGATGTAGAATTGATTCAAAAAATAATCGAATATACTAATAGATACCAACAATATTTTATTAGGAATTCAGATATAAGGCAACATTCGCGACTTCAAGCTTGGCATGATGTAACCATATCCGAAATGTACATGTTTTTAGCTGTTACAATTCTGATGACTCAAAACAGTCGTCACACAATCGAAGAACATTGGTCTACTGATTCTTTATTGAAATCAGATATATTTCCTACCCTTATGTCAAGAAACTGCTACTGCACTATACTTGGTATGATACACTTTAGTCAGCCAGGACCACGAAGAGAAGGGGATGATGGTATATTGAAAAAAATTTCAAATGTAGTGAAGCATGCACGACAGAAATATCAAGAATCTTTTAATCCTTACCAGAAACTTTGTATTGATGAAAGTATAGTGCCCTTTAAAGGGCGCCTCGTAATCAAGCAGTACTTACCTAAGAAAAGAAACCGATTCGGCATAAAGCTCTTCGTATTATGTGACGTCCAAACTGGAATCATACTAGATTTCATTGTATATTGTGGTTTAGAGACCGAAATAACACGTTATACAGAATTAGGAGTAAGTGGTTCTGTTGTTGCTACCCTACTTGATAGATTTTATGGGACAAACAGAAAACTGTATATTGATAACTGGTATAGCAGTCCAAAATTATCATTTTTTTTAAAGCAAAAGGACATTCATACATGTGGCACTGTTAATAAAAGTAGGTCTGGAATGCCTAAATTTAAAAAATTGAAACGGGGTGAGAAAGAGGCTAAGTATTCTGAACCAATGATGGCTCTTAAATGGTGTGATAAAAAAAATATCCATATGCTTACTACTATTCATAAAGATGAAATGGGCCCGACAGAAAAAAAAGATAGATCTACCGATTTGCCTATAATGAAGCCAGAATGTGTTATAGATTACTCCAAGAATATGGGTGCCGTTGATACGTCAGACATGATGATCAGCGGCATTCAGTGTCTGCGAAAAACCATTAAATGGTATAAAAAATTATTTTTTCACATAATCGATATGCATTTATTGAATTCTTTTTTTGTATATAAATATTTGAAAACTAATGTGCCCAATCATAGATTACGTTTGAAAATATTTCAACATTCTCTTATAAAACAAATCATTCAAAAGTATGGAGGGCAGTCTACATCTGCACATAGAATTTCTCGGTCAGCTGTTGACCATCCTTTGCGTATTCTGCCAGGGAATGCCGCTGCTCATATGCCGCATTATATACCAAATAACAAAAAATTAAGATGTAAATTTTGTGTTTCTCGTGGTGTACGGAAATCTACACGTTTTATGTGCAACATTTGCAAAGTGGCTTTGTGCGTGGCACCATGCTCGCAACTGTACCATGAAGGAACACGTTTAAGCTAAATTCAGCAGAAGAAATGCGAAAGTTTGTGAGGATGTATGTAAGACTGTGTGGTCGTCGCTCTTTGTAGCGTTTCCGAGATATAGGCTGTCAAAGATAGACTAGTGGCGCCAGTATTGCAAAATGAAAAACTGTGTTTTGGTGTTATTAAATGGCACATATTGTATTGGAAATTGATACTAGAAGTTAAATGAAGGATCCTGGCTTATTTTAGCGATCCCTCTCCCTCCCCCCAAGATGCTTAGCCTATAATTCTTACTATTTTAGTTATAAATATGGTGGGAATTTAAAGCGGTTTGAAAATAAGAGTTTTTGAAGCAATTTATGTCAACTCCCAATACCAGCCTCTCTCAAATACCTACCCCTTATCTTTTATTTTGTTACTGCGCTGCCCTGTAAACATGCAAAAGGGGGTACTGGAGGGGGGGATGGTATTGGGCGTTGACATAATTTGCTTCGAAAACTCTTATTTTCAAACCACTCTGAATTCCCGCCATATTTATAACTAAAATAGTAAGAATTATAGGCTGAGCATCTTGGGGGGAGGGAGGGGGGTCGCTAAAATAAGCCAGGATCCTTTATTTAGCTTCTAGTATCAATTTCCAATACAATATGTATTTGCCATTTAATAACACCAAAACATAGTTTTTCATGTTGCAATACTGGCGCCACTAGTCTATCTTTGAAAGCCTATATCTCGGAAACGTGATTACTGAAGGTTTCATTACCTGCCGTGACTTTTGGAGAATTAAAAAAAAAAGTTGTAGGTAGGATACTCCATACTAAAATCTTCAAACCCCTTTACAATAATATAGGGTGACTTTAAATTAGTGAACGATAGAAGAGGATATGCATGTACTCGTAATAACAAACAACTTTTACTATGGGACCAAGGTCGAAATCATTCAAAAATTTCTGAACTCCCCATACAGAATACATCAGCTGATAGTATGGGGGAACAATTTCTTTTTTGTGATTTCGACCTTGACCCCGTAGTAAAAGTTGTTTGTTATCACGAGTACATGCCTATCCTTTTCTATCGTTCACTAATTTAAAGTCACCTTGTATAGCTTATACATCAGAATAACACATAGGCTACAATTAATAATTATATTTTGCACTAGCTAGTTTAAAATAAAAGTAATTGACCCTGTCGATTCATGTACCTATCTATGCCATTCACAACAGGTCGCGTTATTTCAACTCAGACGTTTACTGTCTAATTGAAAAATATTTTTTATTTATTGAACCATTTATTGTATTCTATTATTGCATTTATTGTAACCTGAACTATTTATTGTAGCTCTTAACTATCTTTCGACATATTGTAATCACAACTCTACTTTTTCTGCCTAGACACATAATTGAGACGCCGTAGACCACTAAAGGCGTCAAATAGTGTTGTGAAATTTGCTTTATGGTCACATACAATTTCAAATTAAATTTTCTGTTTTTCATGATTTTCTGTACAGTTTGCGAATAAAAATTGGTTTTTACTGGTACTAGAAGGTGTTTTATTGTTGTTTACTTAGTGATAATTATGTTAGTCACCTAAAAATATAAAATAAATACTAAATAATAATTTCGAATATCCCATCACTAGCGAAAATGTTTATCACAGACAATTTTACTAGGCTCGGCGTCCGGCGTGTATCAACGTCAAAAATGGCTGGCGTGCAAAAGGTTAAAAAAAGGTCAAAAGTTAGACGGGTTTGGGTCGGGCGGAAAATATAACGCTCTCTGCGCTGTCGCTTGTACTTGCGTGATGCGCTTAAATGTACCCACTTTTGGATTTTTATTTATGCGTTCGCGCAATGGATTTGTATTTCAATTTGGACCTAAATTTCAGGATGTAACTGAAATACAGAGGGTTTTTAAGTTGGGCGCCAAAATGTAACGTGGTTTCCCACGGGAAGACCACGTGCAATGCTTTTGCTAGCCCACAGTGTGTCACTGGATGTGCTCGAGGTCCAGCGGCTCGTCTGAGGGTAGCGAGGGAGAGTTGTAACAGGCGTCAGAGGCGAAATGAAACACGAAACTGTGTGACAGGAAACGGTATATTGTACTTCAAAGGTATTTACAGGCGTCTAACTAATGACCGGGACCTAGGGGGAAATATGCCGGGAATAGGCGACCTGTCTATGGCTTGTCGGGAACCTATCCGTGTGGTGTGTTTTAACGGTAAAAGTACTAACCGGACCGGACCGCTACTAACAGGGAACGTAAAACGTTCCACATAACGTTTACCGGGAAAATCAGGAACAGCTCCTATGTGGTTTGCTAAGCACTCGCGATACTAACTTATACGGTAAAACTATGATCATTACACTTTTCCGGGACGCGCGACGCGGAACTCAATGGCGGCCTTAGGTCCGCTTTAAGGTGACATACGGCGCGGGTTGGATAGAAGGGGTAGACGGGAGATTCCCACGGGAAGAGGTTGGTCCGCGATCCAGGCAAAGGCAGGTACGCGGGCTTGAAACAACCTCAGGAAGACGGGATAATGGGTTGGTCCGCGATCCAGGCAGAGGCAGGTACGCGGGCTTGAAACAACCCTCGGGTTCAGGAAAACGGAATTTCTGGAGTTTGGGAATCAGGGATCTGGTTGATCCGCGATCCAGGCAAAGGCAGGTACGCGGGCTTGAAACAACCAGAAGGAATTCGGAAGGCTGCGGAAACGCGCCTTATATAGGCGTGTGCAGGCGAAAACGGTGCGGGGTTGCGACGGGGTGCGGTGCGTGCCGTGCGTAACTGACGTCACGCGGAGGCGAGCGGGGTGCGACGTTCGTCATCAGGCGAGTACGGGTTGCGGTAAGCGCGGAGGGTGCCGAGGCGCGATGCCGGGCGAACGCGGGTTGCGCGCGGGCGCAGGGGTGCGATGGTCCGGCCGGTCAGTATGCAGCGGGCAGTTGCGATGAGGCCGGGCGTCTGCCCACTTCCGTCACAAACGCAAACTAAAGTTGCTAGAGGGTTTAAAAACTTTCAAATCGCGTTTTCCAAAAGTTGGTGTTTTTGAAATATCGCGTTTTAGTCGCAAACAAGCGATATATCGTTTTGGATTTTTTCTGCCGTCGCCTCTGTAAATGAAGCTTTTATTGACTGTGAATTCAAAGATTGACATTCTCTCGGGCCGATGCCTGTCATTGCTACCATGTTCCTAAAAGCCTGATAAATCAACAATGAAAATGGGTTTTTCATGAATGGTTACCAAGTCAACACATTGCGATTGTAAATAAGTTAAGTTCAAGCTTTTCTTTTGCGAATTTGAAACACTATTATTATCTTGATCACTTCTCTTTGCAATTTCTTAGCTTCTGTCATGGGTTCTCATTACATACAACTTGACCAGTAGTATACCTAAGAAATCATAGATGGCACTACGAGTAGTCGAAAGAGAAACCAAATAACCACATTTTTTTTATAAGTAGTCTTTATAAAATTTCTGACTAACGTTAGCTTACCAATGATAGCATTTTCTATTCAAATAAATATAAAAAAAACATAAAAATAAATATTGTAATAAATATTTTAATGTTTTAATTTCTGAGCCCTAGCAGAAAAAAAAGTACTACTTACCACCACCTACTGCGAATCCATGATAAATCCGCATTATTCATTAAATACATACAGATTTTGTTAGATGGCGTATATGGCAACCTATCTACTTAGGGAAGTACCTACCTATACAAACACATGGAAACACAAAACACAACAGCAATCTACCTACTTACCTACCTAAAAAATTTAAACAAATTTTACTAAATGTAATATAAATTTATGGCGATATACATTTTTATTTTACATAAATAATTTTCGAAACCGAATCGTTCAGAAGGACATTCTCCAGAATGAGAATAATGAGTTATTATTCTCATCGTCATTATTGTCATCGAAAAAAATTGTTATCTTGTTATGCGCACGCCTTTATATTTTATTATTATAGATGTACACAGAACCGCCATAGATCTTCGTGGAATAAAGAACTACAATAGGTAAATTTTCAAAGGATAATATACTCATTACGTGCTTTAAGTAAAAATGAAAATCATGATTATCGGCCGTCATTTTTCTAGGCAATTTCTCGAGACAGAAACCTACAATCATCTAGAGTGCATTTCACGAAAGAAGTCCCCCGAATATTTTTGGAACTAAATTTGACAGGTCTATTTTCCCTATTTTATAATGTTTTCCCTGATAGTTGGTAGAAAACCTCTTATTTATCTTATTAAAAATATACATTTTGCATAACAGAAATATAGCTGAATAAATATTTTTATCAAAATGTTTACCAACCTACTCATCGAAAAACCAAGACACTAGAAGAATGCGGGAAATAGTATTTTTGATTAATTACAAATGAAATATACATAATATAGTACTAGGTAAATTTTGTACTAATAAATGGCAACATTATTAATTTTGACATGCTATACAGCGCCGCGGCTGGGGACATGGAAGTAGGAATGAACCATGGAAATGAACCATTTTTTTTTTCATATACAAATTTGTCTATGACAGCGTGCCCCGATTGGCAATTGTTTGGCGCAAAGTTTCGAGTATGGGGTCACATGGTACTCAGTGGCTTACTTTTTTTCCGAAGGCTGTAACACCGCCCTCGGCAGTGTTAGGATATACCAATAGTGACCAATGTAGAGTGTAAGCATTAAATCAAATTAAGTATCTCTATCCCTCTTATAAAATATTATCTAATGTCATATCTAAATTGAAACATAATCGTAAACTCTTTCAAACAAAGTACGTACGTAACAGTTTTAATTAGCACAAGTTACAACTGTCACAAAACAACAAATTAAAAAAGAACTTATCAAACGATATACCTGTCAAACAGGTTGGTAATCTAATCACATATTTTAAAGGCACATTAATTTGTGAAAAGGTAATGAAATAAAATGATCAAAAACCAACTTAGTGATAAAAAAAATAGGCAAAATCAAAAAGTGGATACAAAACTTAATAAAAAAATTATAAGAGCATGTTCAGTTGCGACAAATCAATAGGGAAACTGTAATAATTCTGCTGGCGTGTGATACTACCCGAAAAAGTGGGTTTAGGCAGTATAAATTTCACATCATCATCTTTTACATTTGACAAATCAGGAATAGCAGGCAAATGGTATTTATTTATTAAAAGCTTTTTTCCTTAGAAAACTAATATAGTATTCTAGATTTTAATTCCTTTCTTCAATAACTTTACCAATATAAAAAAGCTTTTTCTTCTTTGTCGTAAATTGAACCAAAACATATTTTCCTTCCTCAGGAAGCTGCGACAGAGTCTTATTAATATGTTGTTCAGTCAAAATTTTGTATTTATTTTCGTTTTCTTCTTCCCAGTCTTGGTCTTCATCAGATTCTTGATAAACAACATTATCATCCAGCTCTTCTTCTTCAGATTCGCTTTGTATCGGTTTCTTAACTAATTTACTTCTTTTCTTTTTCTGTTTTTCATCATCTGAATCATTCTGCATTACTTTTCTGACACCTTTTTTTGGTTTAGCTTTCTTCTTCTTAGTTTTTGTTGATGCTTTGGCAAGTTCCATTTCATTTTTTTCGGGAGTGTCAGTGACGATCATACTGCAACCTAATTTTCTTGGCTTTTGATTTGATTTTCTTGGTCCAGCTTTTATTTGAGATCTGAATTCAAATGGAGAAATAAAACTTTTATGTCTTATCTCCAATAGCTTCTAACGGTCTCTTAGTTCTGGCATCGTCTTTTGCCAGAGTTTGTATAGGTAACTCTGCGTTTGGGGTTTGGCTGAGGTGGAGAGAAGTAGGTACCGGTATAACCTCACCACTATGTGTGTGCGATGAAATGAGTAAAGTCATGAACTGTTAATCACTCAGTTTATTGTTTTTTAATACAATTGGTATTTACGCACTAGCACAGCAAGTAATTTCATGAGTAGGTATACGCAATCGTAAATAGAAATCGGAAAGAAAACGACACAGGCTTTGCGCGTGAACATCGGATGCAGACTGACGTTCGTTCACTCAAGCGCATATACGCAGTTGCGCATCGGCCGGCCGCCGCTAGAACAATAGAAACCAGTTCAGGTAGCGCGGCTCCATATAACACATACGAGACGACACGAGATATCGGAAGCGATGATTTAACTAAATAAACTTATTATTGAATTAATGTTATTTATGTATTATTTTTGTTTGTTTATATATAGTATTATATGTAGTGATTGTAAATTAATGTTGTTTTTATATTATTTATATTATAATTAAATAAGTATATATATATATATATATATAACTGTTCAAACTGCGAGCGAGTAAAAATTAAGTAAATAGTGTAGTATAGGCCGCCACATCACTCCCCCCCAGAGACCGTCACTACGGGCGATAATAATCTGGGAAACGTACAGTACGGCCGCTACGAGTCCGCGTGATGACTTCTGGTTTGTCTGCGTCTGAAGTCGTTTTTGAAGAAAATTCCGGTAACGACGAGTTTGGAGTCTTGGAAGAAGTAGGGTCTACCAGTAGGTAGGCAGGCTTAAGACGGTCTACGGTTACTGTTAACTGTTTATTTCTAACTTGTATCTTAAATGTTTTATCACCCCGTTCTAGCACCTCATAAGGGCCTGTATAGGGTGGCTGTAAGGCTCCTCGTACAGTGTCGTCACGTAGAAACACATGACTGGTGATGTTTAAGTCTTCGTACTTAACGATTTTATCTTTAGTGTGAAAGAAGTACTCCAATAAAACCACAGGCTTGCAACAAACTGACTCGTATTTATTTATTTATTTATTGAGGTAACCAACTGCTTAGTATTTTTTACATTTCAACTTAAAACTAATATAGGTATAGATGTAAGCTATTAACAGGTTACCCTAGATACATAGTACATACAGTTTATGCGGCGTATACTTCAAGAGCATTGACTGTTGCATTCTTTAACATTACTATTCTTATATTTTAGTTAAAGGATATGTTAGGATGTATGTGTGTTGTGTGTGTATGTGTGTGTGTGTGTGTGTGTGTGTGTGTGTGTGTGTGTGTGTGTGTGTGAGTGTGTGTGTGTTGTATATTCTGTGTTCTGTAGACCCTACGACAGACATCTTGGGATCGACTGGTTACAGTCACGACTAGGAAACCAGTCATCTACAGGGGAACAGTATATTTTCTTTTTAATGTGTTCACTATCACAAACTCACAGTACGACTGACTTGATTTTAGTATCGATACCACTCCATGATTATTTTTCCTCCCACTCCAATTTTTACAACCCCACTCATGTGACCACTGTTGCTAGTATATTTTTTTTGAAAATAACTAAAAAGAGAGGTGTATCGATACCTAAATCAATTAAAAATATTAAATAATTTAAAGTAATTAGCCAATTCAAAGTTAAACGCTTACAAATTCGTCCATCCTGGCACTTCCTCACGACCTCGTGAGATAATAAATTATTATTAAAATTATGAAAAACTTAAAAGAATAAACATCTTTTTCCACATTTGATTGGGTAGTCGTTAACTAGGATGGACAAATATATATAAAAATATATTTAATAAAAAAAAAAATAACTTATCTCTACACAATAATAATTTGCAACTTAATCACTTTCATAAACATTAATTTACAATTTCAATGATACACAATCTATTAAGATACAAATTAACATTATGTAATGGGTGGATTATTTTCTTATTAATTCACTTATAAATACCATTATTAAACAAACCAACATAATTGCGTATGTATTCGAATAACATAATAATATACTCTGCTTCATTTGACAATATTTCGGGTATATCTACTTATTATTACTAGCTTATACTAGCTGTTATGTCTATTATACAATACATTTTGAACTCAAATGACCATTATCCTGTCATTAGACACTATACCATATAAACAATTCAAATGACCTTTATCCTGCCATTGAACTCTATACCATGTTAATAATTCCAATGACCATTATCCTGCCATTGGACACTATACCGATTTAATCATTTCAGTGATTATCATCCAATCATACAATACCTTAACTCTTTTACCCAATCTTTAACTACTATAAATTAATCATTTTCACACCAAATCTTAACATTTTAGTAATTATGAATCATCTAACTTACTTAAATAATCTTTGTGACACAAATTTAAATATTCGGTATAAATACTAATTTTCATTTTACAATTCAACTCATACTCTCTTCTTCATTCTCATTAATTGAATTTTCACTTACATCTATATTCTCATCGCTATCACACACACTTTCATTACCAACGCTCATTCTATCACTTTCATTCTCACTTTCATCCGTCCTACTAAAAGTTAACCAGGGATGAATCTTGTCTACGGGATGGACCCCTTTATAGGCTGCTTTTCCCTTACGTTTAGTAATTGGTGTATCCTCCACAACATAACGATCATTACTTAGGACTTTAGTTATTTTATACGGACCTAAACACTTTGACAACAACTTTTTACTCTTCCCCGGGCACAAAATTGATCTCTCTACACGAACTAAGTTGCCTATTCTGAACTTCCGAGCTTCGCAACGCGCTTTATCGAATCTATTCTTTTGCTCAACTTGGTTTTTAATTACGTGCTTATCAACTTCCTGTCTAATGTTTTCTAAATTACTATCATGCTGATCAGAGTTATCTAAAGAGGATCTTATTAATCCCTCTGTCATTCCAGTCAACCGCAACCCAAAAAGAACTTCGGAAGGTGTTCGACCTATCCCCTTATTTATTGTATTATTTAATCCCCACTGAACGTCTAAAATCTTTTCATCCCATAACTGTTCGTCTCTACCATGATTCATTGCGGTTAGTGAGTCTAATATGGTGCGGTTGTATCTCTCCACTTGCCCATTGGCGCGTGGAGTGGCAACCGCATTCATAATATGCTTGATACCTAACCTACTGAGAAATTCCTTTAATTTCTTTCCCGTAAAGGAAGAATACCTATCAGTAATTAGTCTATCCGGACGACAAAATGTGGCAAAGTACTCTCTAAAAACTTGATTTGTCGTAGTAGCTTTAGTATTCTTAACCGCTTTTAATATTATAAACTTAGTATAAGCATCGATAATAACAAGAATGTACTTATTTTTCTTTCTACTCTCATTAAACGGTCCCAAGTGGTCGGCGTGGATGGTGTGGAAGGGCTTATTTACTTTTGGAATTGGGTGCAAGTAACCAGATTTTTTTCCCGTTGGAGCTTTACTATGAGCACATTCGAGACATGATTCGACGTATTTTTTAACAAATTTCTTCATCTTTGGAAACCAGTAGGCTTCTTTTATCTTATCTAGAGTTTTCTCTACAGAAAAATGACCAATATCATCATGGCAGGATTTTAATATTTGCCACCTCACACCCTTCGGTACCAACCACTTGTTTTCGCCATCTACCTGTCTATATACGTTATTGTTCTTTATACAATAATTTTGTCTTATCTCGACAACGTTCTTACTATTAGGGTCTTGTAAAATGTCTCTCACACGCTTTATTTCGTCGTCGGCAGATTGTACGGTTTTTAGCCATTCATCTGTTATAGTCATTATTGTCGGTATGTCTGTTTCTTCTGTACTGTCTCCTACAACTGGGTTCCTACTAAGTGCATCTACGTGGCACATCCCTTTCCCAGATTTATACTTTATATCGCAATCGAACTCTTGTATCAGACTCCACCAACGAGCAACCCTTGGTATCATATCGCGTTTCATAAATGTGGCTCTTAAGGAATTGCAATCTGTTACAACTGTGAAAGGCATACCTAAAAGGTATGACCTAAATTTGATGAGTGACGCCACTACCGCTAGAGTCTCTAAATCGTATGATGAAAAGTGCTGCTCGACTGGTGAAGTCTGACGACTAAAGTATGCTACTGGTTTAAAGTCGCCAGAAGTCTGTTTCTGCATGAGTATACCCCCTACCCCCCATTTGCTCGCGTCCGTATTATTATAAATCTTCAGGGGCGTTGATCACAAAGGCCAAAGAGTAGGTAACTTTTAAATACTTTATTGCTAATTAATCTTAAACATGCACATCCTCGCTTAGCGGCCGATAACAGACTGCCCGGCTGTCACCCCAAAGTTCATTCGTTCGTTCTACTTCATTCATTCGATATTTTTAATTTTAAGGAACTGGTAACAGACGGCCATTCTGTTATAGGAATGTCCTCATTCCGAAAGAAAGCTCGGCCATCCAAGTTATGGTATGGCCTCATACATGATTCGGTATAATTATAGTGGCTTCTAAACATTGCTAATTTTATCAATCGTACATTCCAAAAATCATTAGTAAAACGTAAACAATATCGCAAATCAAATCACAAAAAAAAAAAATACAAAGTTAAATTATTATATGATTTTAAGTTAAAGAAAATTTAGAACAATTTATTTATTTTACTTGACACAAATAATTTAAGTAGAGATTTAATGATTGGAGTTATAGCGATGTCTTGTCGGTTGTGGAGTTCACTCATTGGTATTGAAGGGTGTTGGTGTTTGCTTGAAGGTATTTGGCACCATTATCTTTTCTCTAAGTTACCGTTCGTCTCCTTCGGAACACGGCCTGCTACATTGATTGGCTAGCTACCGTTTGCCATCCTCAGGACACGGCCTGCTGCGAATACTAGCTGCCGTTTGCCACCATCGGGACACGGCCTGCTTCGTTAGTTGTAGTTAACCTTAGGCACCAGTTACCGTTTGCCACCCTCGGGACACGGTCTACTGCTACTGAGCCCACTAATACTGATGGTGTTATTGGCTACCGTTTGCCACCCTCGGGACACGGCCTGCCAACAGAAATTTAATATTGTAAGTCATTACACATTACATTAAAAACCAACTCTTCTCTGTAAATATACGTACTTACGTCAAACTCCAATGTTATAAGTAGGTATTTAGTGATCTAATCAGCATCATGGTATACCGTATACATCTTATCTGACCTAATCTGTAAATGTAAAGGATAAGGAACATAAGAGGAAGTTAATGCCTAGTCGCTATCGCTAGCCTCATCGCTACTGTCATCGTTACTTGCTGGGGGAGACAAGGAGAAAGTGATCCAAGGTTTCAGTTGGTCGGCTGGATATAAGTTCTTATATTTCTTACTTGAATGACCATCAATACTACATACTTCATATCTGTCATTTTCGAGAACTGCTGTAATTTTAAAAGGCCCTCGAAACCGAGGCGCTAACTTTTTGCTTTGCCCTTTAGTTGGGTTATGATTAGGGATCATCACTAAATCCCCTTCCTTAAATATTTTCGTCGGACCTCTGGTTTTATCGAAATTCGCTTTCATTTTAGATTGTTTTTGAGCAATATTTGATTCTACTGCTTTTCTTATGCCATCCCTGTCATTACATTCTTCTTCTTTGTTTTCCATCGCTGCTTTTATAATGTTGTCAGATATACCATCCATTCTTTTACCGAAAACTACTTCCGCTGGTGACTTTCCAGTGCCGTTATTTGTGGTGTTATTTAAACTCCACTGCAATTTCGGAACATTTATATCCCAGTCTTTCTCATCAAGGCCATGATTCATTGCCGTAAGTGAGTTCAAAATTGTTCTATTGTATCTCTCAATTTGCCCATTGGCACGAGGTGTCGCTACTGCGTTCAAAACATGTTTGATGCCAATGGACTCTATAAAATTTTTGAACTCACTTGACGTAAAACTGGTACCCTGATCAGAGATGATAATCTTAGGACAACCAAAGTTTGCAAATATATCTTCCAGGGTCTTAATAGTGGTTTTGGACTTAGTATTTCGAACCGCTCGTATAAATATAAACTTACTGAACCCATCTATTATAGCGAGGATATAGGTATTGCCTCGTTTGCTCTTTACGAATGGTCCTAGAAGGTCCATATGTATGGTGTGGAAGATGCTTGCAACTTTGGGGATCGGATGGAGATAACCCGTCTTTTTACCAGATACCTCTTTATTATATGCGCAATTAATACACGAAGCAACATATTTTCGAACAAACCGTTTCATTTTGGGAAACCAGTAATCTGACTTTATTCTGTCTAGCGTTTTATCAACTGCGAAGTGGCCCGCTTCATCGTGATTAAGCTGACAAATACGCCAACGTGCTCCTTGAGGAACAACCCATTTAAGACAACGGCCAACTCGCCTATATAATTTGTCATTCCGTAAAACATAGTTGTTTTTTATATCCTTAAAGTCAACCTCGTCAGTACCCAAAATTGTTTTAATATGTTTTAATCGCGGATCAGTCATTTGGACTGTTTGTAACCAGTCATTAGAAGTGATATGTAGAACCTCAAGTTCTTCAATATCACTAGCCGGCAAAACTGGATTACGACTTAACGCATCTACGTGCTGCATGTTATGCCCGGGTTTATATTCGATATGAAAGTCAAATTCTTGTAGCATTAGCCACCATCTGGCTACTTTCGGCAAAAGGTCCCGCTTAGTTAGTGTAGTACGTAGTGCGTTACAGTCCGTTATGACTTTAAATTTAATACCGATCAGATAAACTCGGAATTTCTTTAAGGATAAAACCACAGCCATGGTTTCTAATTCATGAGAGTGCCAGAACGATTCTTCCTTACTTGTTTGCCGGCTAAAGTAAGCCACCGGGCGAAATGGGTTATTAGGGTCCGATCTTTGAAGTAGTACTCCGCCTACTCCTAACTTACTGGCATCACAATGAACTTCAGTTTCGTATTCCGGATTGTACAAAGCAAGTATTGGTCTGGTAACCAGGTTGGACTTAATCTGATCGAAAGCAGATTGTTGCTCCAGATCCCATTGCCATGGAACATCGGCTTTTGTCAATTTTGTAAGAGGTCTGGCCAGTGTAGCAAAATTATAGACGAATCGCCTAAAAAAACTAGCCAATCCTACAAATTGACGCACTTGATGAACGTTACAGGGAATTGGGAATTCTGAAACTGCTTGGATCTTTTTATTACCTGGTTTTAACCCAGATTCTGATATCTCGTAGCCTAAATAATCGACCGTTGATTGCAGAAAAGAACATTTTTTTAAATTAAGTGTAAGGCCAGCTTTTAAAAGTAGTTCCAGTATCTCCTCTAATTTAGAATAAGATTCAGCAAAATCACGACCCGTACTCAAAAGATCGTCTAGATAAGGGATGGCTAAATCAAACCGTCGATTACCCAAGGCTTTGTTAATCATGTTTTGAAACACCGCGGGCGCGTTCACAAGTCCAAAGGGCATACGGGTGTATTCGTAATGCCCATCGGGCGTCACGAACGCGGTTAAGTGACGTGAGCTCTCTGCAACCGGGATCTGATAGTATCCAGATGCCAGGTCCAAGCTAGTGAAAAGAGACTTTCCACTGAGGCGATCGAGCTGATCGTCTATGACCGGCATTGGATAGCTATCTTTCACCGTCTTTTTATTTAGGGCCCTATAGTCCACACATAAGCGGTATTCGTTATTCTTTTTACGCACAAGCACGATCGGGCTGGCGTACGGGGATTGAGATTCTCTTATTATATTATTAGCAAGCATTTCACCGATCATTTCTCTGACTACAGCCCGTTCACTAAAAGGTAGTCGATAAGGTTTATATGTGACAGGAGTATCATCATTTAAACGTATAGTCATTTCAGTAATATTAGTCATTCCAAGCTCTTGCATATTAAAAGCGAAACATTTTCTATATTTATTCAAAAGAGCGAGGAGTTTATCAATTTGCTCGGCTGTAACGTTAGGCCCTACATTGATCATATCTTTTGTTATTGAAAGGGAGTTATCTTCGGATTCGGATGCGCTTTCGGGAGGATTTATAAATTGTTCACTATTGATAGCATTGACGTTAAGCAGATTTGAATTATTCCGAGACATTTCAGTTTCTACTTTGGGAAACTTAATAGCTCTTGAGACTAATCTGTTTGCATCTAAGGTGATGGTGTTGTCCGAGAAGTTAGCTATGAGAATCGATCCATCACCATTTACAAAGTGATATAACCCTTGCATTATAAAATATTCTTTGTTTATTTGTAAACACAAACTACCAGGAACAAATAACATACCCGAATATTTTTCTTCTGTGTACACTTTGACATTCGCCAAACCATCAAAACTAGTCTTATTAGATATAATGATTCCTAATCGTTCAACATTTGTATCATCGCAATATAAAATAAGCTGCGTACTAGTCTTATACACAGTCACAGATGGCAGTTCTGTTAGAGTTTGTCCAATAAGAATGTCCACACTCAGGAGTGTATCGTCAACAACATAAGCACATACATCCGCCTCGACTGCGTCTACTTCAATTTTGACCAAGACTCGACCAATCGGAATGATACTACTTGACCCAAACCCCTTGATAATGGGAAGTTCTGACCTATCCATCACCCAATTTGATTCCTTGGCCACCTGTTCCCTTATGAGAGTACAATGACTACCAAAGTCTATGTATGCCGATTTGGATATACCGTTTATTTTAACAGTTTTAAAATACTTGCCGTCATCCGTTTTATTGTTTATTATCTGCATCACGTTCTTGGTTTCTGTCTGTTCTTGTGCTAAGTTCTTATTATCTACTTCATGTTGTTGTGGACGTATATTAGATCGAAAGCAATTAGAAGAGTCATGCCCTACTCGTGAGCATTTGTTGCATCGTTTTATCGGCTTTGCACAATTTTGCATAGTATGACCGAATTCTGAGCAGTTGAAGCAACGCGTATTTTTAAATCTATTACGGGGTGTGTCTACAGATTTAGTATTGTTATTTAGGTTACTGCTGAGATCTTTGGTGTCGTTTTGAGCTTTTAATCCATATGATGGCCTTTTAGTTTGATTGGTTTTCTTAGAAATACGTCGTAGATAAGTAAGCAATTGAGATGGTCTACTTAAGTTAGATCCTTGTGCGTTTAAGCGAATGTTATTATCGAAAATGCCGTTAATGATGCAGTCTACAGCATCCCTGCCTCTAATATTACACATTTTAACTAATCTAGCTTTGTCGTGATAATATTCTTCCAAGGATTCTTCTCTGCGGCTTTTACGATCTAGCATCTCGTAAAGTCTATCAGCGTAATTCCTATCGTCTGGAAATGTCTTCAATATTTCACGCTGCCATTGGCGCCAAGTTAGATTTATCGAGCTTCGTCCCTGATACCACTTCTTAGCATATCCACAAAGTTTGGGAATGGCATAATAGATAATTTGTTTCTCGCTCCAACCATAGACTGACGCGGTATCATTAACTTTTCTTATCCACTCAGCTGCTGTTTGCGCATTAGCATCAGGGTCAAAGTCGGGAATAACATTTTGTGAGCCTTCAAATGGAGCGCTCTTTGCTTTGCTGTTTATAATTTTAGCAAACTTTTTAAAGAAATCAGTAGAGGGCGAAGATGCTACTCGACGTCGTTTAGATCGCTCTGTTGATCTAGTGTACCTTTTCCGCTTGCGATTGACATGCCTAGACCTCTCGCGGGATCGTCTGCTAGTATCGCTTGAAAACGTTTCTATCGACGACGAGGACGATGAAGTAAAATCATGGCGAGGCCGTCGTCGATTGTCCGTACTAACTGACGATTCGCGGCTACTAATTTCAGAGCTCCAGCGGCGCGAAGAATGGCTGTGGTAATTTCTTCGATTGCGCTGCCTATTACGGTAACGGTGTCGGCACTTTGAGCGTGTAGTTGATGAGTCGCTACCCGAATCGCGACGCGACCGGCTTCGATATGTATCACGTGGTTTTCTTCGTTTTTGATTTTTATTCGATTCACTACGCCGCCGTTTATTAGAACGTATTCCGCGCACTAGACTACGAGATCGCCGCTGGTCTTGTGTAGAATGTATCGGAGGAGTATATGCTGATATATCTGACATCTTCCTAGATTTGCAACAAGCACGATCTTGGCGAAGGCTACGTTTTATATTTTATAGGTATAGATAGGTATTAGTACGGAAGAAATGCGAAGGGAAGAAGATATTTCTTATTACAACTTTAATCAAAACATTTAAAGTTTAAAATATTCACGGTGCAAAACATCAATAAAGTAATAATAAACGTACTTTAAATTAGCACATATACTAAATTATGTATATTATTTTGTAAGTAAGTAGTTGCATTGCATATTGTTAAAAGAATTCGATCTAGTAGGTAAAATCAACTAACATTTTAAAGAAATCATAAAATTGTAGGTAGATTCATATTTAATACGGCAGAGGTACAAATCTTAGGGAATAAAGTATGATCAGGAATGTGTTATTTTTATCGTTTTGTTAACTGACGACAAATACATAGAAACTCACCTAGTTAAGCAATCTTGCTTGGTAATAGTATCATTAAGTACCTATTTTCAAGTAATTATAAAATTCCATACCTTTATTGTTTCTTCGACGTTCTTACCACTTCTGATATTATAAATCTTCAGGGGCGTTGATCACAAAGGCCAAAGAGTAGGTAACTTTTAAATACTTTATTGCTAATTAATCTTAAACATGCACATCCTCGCTTAGCGGCCGATAACAGACTGCCCGGCTGTCACCCCAAAGTTCATTCGTTCGTTCTACTTCATTCATTCGATATTTTTAATTTTAAGGAACTGGTAACAGTATGTAATTCTGATTCAAGAGACGGATTATACAATGCTAATATCGGTCTAGTTATTAACCGTTTTTTAAGCTCGTCAAACGCTTCCTGCTGTTCGCTATTCCATGACCAAGATGCATTATTTTTAAGTAATGACGTAAGAGGTTTAGCAATACTAGCAAAATTTTGAATGAATTTTCTAAAAAAACTTGCTAAACCCAAAAATTGTCTAACGTTGTGCACATCTTTGGGCACGGGAAAAGCTTGTACTGCTTCAATTTTCTTTTCCCCTGGTCTAATTCCTTGCGCAGTAATTTCGAATCCAAGAAAATCGACACAAGTGTGAAAAAAATGACATTTATTTGGTTTTAGCGTTAAATTAAGTTCTCTTAAACGCTTGAAGATCATTTCTAATTTACTTAAACCTTCTTCTACAGTAATCGATGGAACCAAAACATCGTCCATATAAGCAACAGCAGTATTAAATCTAAGTGTGCCTAATGCCTTGTTTACGGCCCTTTGGAACACAGCAGGAGCATTTGAGAGCCCAAATGGCATCCTATTAAATTCCCATTGACCGTCAGGGGTAACGAAAGCTGTTTTTGGTTTAGACTCCTCCGTCAACTCTATTTGGTAGTACCCGCTAGCTAAATCTAATGTACAATAGTACCTATTTCCCGATAACCTGTTCATTTGGTCCTCCATGCAAGGCAGGGGATAATGCTGTTTTATAGTTTTTCTATTTAATGATCTGTAATCTACACATAATCTTTTATCCCCTGTCTTTTTGCGGACCAAAATGATTGGGCTTGCAAAGGGTGAATTAGATTCTCTGATTATGCCGTTTTTGCTCAATTCATCGATCATAACTTGTACTTCCTGTCTTTCTTTATGAGATAATCGATAAGGCCTGTACACTACAGGCTGATTGTCATTAAGCTCTATACTCATTTTTTCTACATCTGTACAACCTAATTCGTCAAGTGATGTTGCAAAACAATCACGATAGTTATTTATCAACTCAAGTAATTTATTTTTTTGTTCCTTTGGAATATCGCCTATGTTTAACTGTTCCAAAGTAAAAGGTTGCAATTAAGTTTCAACTTCTATTCTATTAATTTCGCAAACTCCAAATGATTCTAGTACTATTTCTACTCGAGCAATTAATTCACCCTTTTCAAACTGCAAAGGTGCCTTTGTAATAGGTATTACTGTGATAAACCCGGACCCCTTATTGAGCTGATAGATACCTTCTCTAATACAATACTCTCTGTTAGGTTGGCCCCTATAACTACCTTTAACAAATATTCCTCCAGAGAAATCAGAGTCACAATAAACATCCAAACAGTCGGTTTCACTCAAAATCGTGTCATTTGTTACTCTTAACTCTAGACAAGCAATAGGTTCTTTAATAGTATCATAACAACTAATAATTCGCAGTTCTTTATAAGTTTTTACTAATTGGATATGAGGCTGTTCGGTAAACGTTTGCCCTATCAACAGAGGATAATTAAGAAGATGGTCAGGTACCACCACACAATTAACTTTAGCAGATACATTTTGTATTATTAACTCAGCATCACAAGACCCAATAGAGTTCACTATTGAACCACCAAAACCTCTCATAGGGTAATTCACCGAACAGTCCCATTCTCCAAAAATTGCTTTCGCGTCAGATTCTCTTATTAGTGTAAGTTCGCTACCCAAATCTATAAAACATGTTGTGCTTTTCCCATTAATTTTGACTGTTTGAATGTATTTGTCTGAACTCGTCTTAAAGGTCACATTACTAATAGTCATAACCGTTTTTTCTTTCTTATCTTCTTGACTGGAGTCGTCTTTTCGAGGTCTATAGCATTCAGAACCTACATGACCGATCATCGAACAGTTACTACACTTTTTAACCGGTTGAGGACATTTCGATAATGGGTGCCCTTCTTGTTTGCAGTTATAGCACCTAATACTACTCGTAGGCTTATTAACTTTACTATCACGAAAACCTTTTTTATTAGATGTCGTAGTAAAAGGAGTATTCTTACTGGTCGCAGTTTTAACATTACGTAAATATGCTAAAAGTTTATCAGCGTCGGAAAATTGAACAGCCTCTGCCCCTAACCTCACAGAACGATCGTCAATGCCATGGATGATACACTCTACAGCTCGCCTGCCCGAAATCTCACAACGATTTAATAAAGCAACTTTCTCATAATAATAGTCTTCGAGAGACTCACCAAACTTAGCTCCTTCTCCCAACATATCGGTTAGCATTTGCCCATAATTTTCTTCAGCAGGGAAAACAGATCTAAGCCTGGTTTGCCACTCGTTCCACGAAAATAATATACTTGGCAAACCCTCATACCATTTTTTAGCGACCCCCGTGAGTTTAGGTAAAGCGTAATGTATTATTTGCCTATCAGTCCAACCATACAAAATCGCACATTCATTCACTTTGGTTAACCAATTGTGTACACTTTGATTTTTTTTTGATGGATCGAACTCTGGTACAGTCAGCATCATAAGTCGATGACCACATTCAGATTTTCAAAAGTAATATACACCATTATTAGACGTAAATCGCTTAGCAAAAAATACTCCACAGTTAAATGAACATCCAATAAGGTTCAAAATTAACTGAACATTATAGTGCCAAAAAATGCTAATCATTATTATTTTCAAAAGTATCTTCATATCTGACTTTACAAAAGTCACTGAACACTATCAAAAATGTGTTTCTTCTGTCATGTGCAATCGTTGTAAGTAATTTATACAAAAAATACTCAACATATTATACACCAAAAGTCACTAAACTGCAATTTTTTATTTTTATTTTTCATTCATAGGTAGGTAGGTAGGTATATATATAGGTAAATGAAGAAGCCTGTAGATAAATGTAAATTGTGACACTTTTATTTTAAATGGTTCCATTTTTAATGGTAGCAAATCAAAACCTAATCATTCGAGATACATAGGTACTTTATGTTATACTATTCAAACAAAAAAAAATTAATTAATAGATAAACATAATTTCAACAAAAAATATTTTTCTTTCTTTCATATCGATAAGTAGGTATATAATTAATCTAATTAAATATTGAATAAGGCTCACTCGCTGCAAACTAGATATATTCTACACCTACCTTCAATTTAAATTAAAATTTTCTTGAAATACCCACAAAATATTTTTATTTATATACTGCACAATATTATAGATATTTCTCAATACCTACCTAGATACTAGTTACCTAATTTAAAGTGACATCTGTTACACATTGTTAGTATAATTACGACTTCCTAAATCATGCCATGGATCCCGGATATCTTAATAGATTTTTCACACAATTAGAAACATAGGTATTGATAAGTTTTGAATTCGTCACATAATACATAGATGGCGATAAACAAATGTAATTAAATCGCGTTTATTTATTCCACTGATGAATATTGTTCCAGTTATTCATTCCACGACATGATACGACACGACACGATACACGAAATAGGATATTTTCGGTGCGTCGTAAAGTAATTTTCATACAATTTGTGATTTTTTTTATTGTGTTTAGTGACTTTTGTAAAGTCAGATATGAAGATACTTTTGAAAATAATAATGATTAGCATTTTTTGGCACTATAATGTTCAGTTAATTTTGAACCTTATTGGATGTTCATTTAACTGTGGAGTATTTTTTGCTAAGCGATTTACGTCTAATAATGGTGTATATTACTTTTGAAAATCTGAATGTGGTCATCGACTTATGATGCTGACTGTACAACGTTAGTATTAGAAAAATTTTCCTTAGTTTTGTTATTAAACAATTCAGAAAGCTGAAACATAAATTTACTAGCACTGTCCCTATGTGATGACATCATCTGCGAGTGTCTACTCCGAGACCTATACGAATTACGACGAGAGGTACGTGTGTGTCGTTGCCTACTCCTAGGTCTACTTTGTCGTACGTTTCTTCGATAACGAGCTGATGGACTAACACTTCTAGAACGACTACGTCTATTACTCACGCGGTCTCGTCTAGATACTGGTGTCACACTCCTGGATTCTCTGGTCCTGCATTTCACCCGGATATCAACCCGCTCTGGAGTACGCAGCTCTCTCCTGCGATGATTCCGCGAAGAACGTGCCCTGCTGCGACTCTGCCGATCGCGATTCGGTGAAAACCCAGATGTACGATCCGAATCATAGGCGTCCTCGAGCTGTTGCAACGCATTGCCGTTATTTTCCATAAGACAGGCGTTGTAATCCCACTTCTGACTTGAAAGAAGTACTCCAATAAAACCACAGGCTTGCAACAAACTGACTCGTATATTTTCTTTTTAATGTGTTCACTATCACAAACTCACAGTACGACTGACTTGATTTTAGTATCGATACCACTCCATGATTATTTTTCCTCCCACTCCAATTTTTACAACCCCACTCATGTGACCAGTGTTGCTAGTATATTTTTTTTGAAAATAACTAAAAAGAGAGGTGTATCGATACCTAAATCAATTAAAAATATTAAATAATTTAAAGTAATTAGCCAATTCAAAGTTAAACGCTTACAAGTGTGACGTGAAGCTGGTACAGGACTAATTTTATGTACCAAACGTCGTAAACGCGAGGTAAAGTCCGTTAGGTCGGTACAGTCTGGTTCTGTGGAATGAAAGAATTCGCCCGGTAAGCGTAAGGGCTCGCCATATACCAACTCGGCTGGACTAGTTTTTAAATCCTCTTTATGCGCATTACGGATGCCTAATAAGACTAAAGGCAGTGTGTCGACCCAATTGATGTCAGCATGACACATTATTGCTGCCTTGAGTTGTCTGTGGAATCGTTCCACTAGGCCGTTGCATTGTGGATGATATGCTGTGGTTTTGCGGTGTTGAAATCCGATCACTTTTCCAAGAAAAAAAAAAAAAAAAGAAAAAAAAGAAAGTGTGGATTCAAATTGCCTACCACGGTCAGTGACAATATCCGTTGGACATCCAAATCTGGATATCCAGGATAAGAGCGTCTTACCGACCGTTTGCGCGGTCATATCAGCCATAGGCATGACTTCCGGCCACCTAGTGAAACGATCCACAGCGGTAAGACAGTACCGATATCCATGAGATACTGGCAAAGGACCAATGATGTCTACATGGATGAAAGCAAACCTAGTGCGAGGTAGATCGAATGTGCCCAGCGGAGTTGACACATGGCGGTTCACCTTTGCGCGTTAGCATGCCAAACATTTCCGTGTCCATTCCCGACAGTCTTTACGAACTCCTGGCCAAACAAAGCGTTCCGCAACCAAGTGGGCGGTGGCATTTGCGCCGGGGTGACTAAGGCTATGAAGACTATCAAAAACTTGCTTTCGCAATGCTTTGGGAACGAAAGGTCTGGGTTTCGCTGTGCTTACGTCACAGTAAAGCTCTGTGTTAGTATTAGGGACCTTCATCTTTTTAATGCGGAGTGAAGATTCACCGCTTAAAAGATCTTGCAATTCGTCATCGTTTGATTGAGCTGTCGCCAGCATATCAAGTTTAATTGGTAACTGCTGCAATTCATCAACGCGTGATAAAGTATCTGCAACGACATTGTCTTTGCCGAAAATATGTCTGATGTCAGTTGTGAATTGTGCGATGTAATCAAGATGACGGAATTGCCGAGGCGAACAGTTAGTTTTTCTTTCGTGAAAAGCAAAACTGAGCGGTTTGTGGTCCGTGAACACAGTGAAATGCCTTGCTTCAAGCATGTGGCGAAAGTATTTGATACTTTCATATATCGCCAAAAGTTCGCGATCATAAGGTGAATACTTTTGTTGTGAAGAGCTCAATTTGCGTGAGAAAAACGCTAACGGTTCCCATAGATCACCTTTAAATTGCTGTAATACAGCGCCAATCGCGAGGTCAGACGCATCTGTAACAAGAGCGATATTGGCCTCACAATCTGGATGTGCTAGCAAAGCAGCATTTGCCAGACCATCCTTGCATTTTTCAAATGCGAGAAGTGAATCACCTACTAGGTCCACCGGGTGAGAAGCTTTCACAGGACCTTTAAGGAGTGCACTGAGAGGTGCTTGAATAGTAGCGGCGTGCGGGAGAAATCGCCGGTAGAAGTTTAGCATCCCTAAAAATCGTCTGAGTTGCTTGACGGTTTTGGGAGCTGGAAAGTCGCGAATCGCCTGTACCTTTGTATCCAACGGCTTAGTTCCAGCTTCTGAAATGCGATAGCCTAAGAAAGTAACTTCACTGACACCAAAAATGCACTTACCAGTGTTTATAAGGATGCCGTAATCCTTCATTCGGCCGAACAACTGCTGCAGATGGTTTTCGTGCTCTTCTTCGGTCCTAGAGAAAACTAAAATGTCGTCTAAGTAACAGTAGCAGAAATCAAAACCTCTGGTCATTTCATCGACGAACCTTTGAAAGGTTTGACCGGCATTCCTCAAACCAAATGTCATCAGCGGAAACTCGAATAAGCCGAAAGGTGTAGTAATAGCAGTCTTTTGAATATCGTCTTTGAAAACTGGGATCTGATGATAAGCTTTTACTAAGTCAATAGTGGAAAACACTTTGCAGCCAGTGATATTATGCGAAAAATCGTGAATATGCTTAATGGGGTATCTGTCAGGGATTGTGCGTGCATTAAGCGATCTGTAATCCCCACAAGGTCGCCAGCCGTTATCTTTTTTGGGGACCAAGTGTAAAGGCGATGCCCAAGGGGATTCAGATGGACGTGCAATACCACTACTAAGCATAAGCTCAAACTCTTGCCTAGCAATTTTAAGCTTGTCAGGTGCAAGTCTGCGGGGAGTGCATGAAATGGGTGGGCCGGGTGTAGTGCGAATGTGGTGAACGGTAGAGTGTTTTGGTGTGACAAAAGTGCCAGAAGGGCGAGTAATTTCGGGATATTTATCTAAAATGTTCTGATATCTCGTATCGCCTGTAATGACTTTAACAGACAGTACATTAGCTTTAGCTAAAGTAGCAATTGAATATAGAGATGTTGTTTTATCAATTAAGCGTTGATTACGACAATCTACAGTCAGATTATAATGTATTAGAAAGTCTACGCCAATTATAGCTTTAGTCACATTAGCAACAATAAACCGCCAAGGGAAGTTACGCCTTAAGCCTAAATTTAATTTTAATTCTATGAAGCCAAAGGTTTCTATAGGCGTGCCATTTGCCGCACACAATTGATAGTCGGTTTGAGAACGGCGCTCACGAAGTGCAGATACAGGATACACGCAGAGATCACTTCCAGTATCTACCAGGAACTTGACGTTGGTGCTGCGGTCAAGCACAAAGAGACGGCCTATCGAGCTAGGGCAATCGTCAGCCGCCATTACCGACCGCCCGAGGGGTTTTCCGACTTCTTCTGGTAGTCGCAAGGTTTCAGGCACCGACGCGCGTTTTCGCCATGTTTATGGTGGTACCAGCAAACTGGAAACTTGCGGTAGCTGGAGTTACTTCTGGATTTGGGATCACGCTGCAATGACGAACGTCGCGTTTGCGATCTTGATCGTCTCGCTGGATGACGAGACACGAGTATTTGCTCATCTAATTTCTTGGCGAGTCGTTCGACCGTCTTCCTCAGTTCGGCAATTTCACTGGATGAATGAGCCGCAGATGATGATGTTGCTGCGACATGGGAGGGAACGATGATGTCCTGAATGCGGTCTGCGAGGTCGGCCAGCTGCTCTAGAGAGTGACTCGCCTGCGATGCCAGTACCGTCTGAATATTGTTAGGAAGCCGGTTGCTCCAAATCGACTTTACTAGGTCCTCGGGAACCGCTGGGCCAGCCAAATCCCTTAAGTGTCGCATGAATTGCGAAGGCTTTCTGTCTCCTAGTTCTTCATGTGTTAACAATTGTTTAACCCATTTTTCATGTGACGCCGAAAGTCTACGAATTAGTTCTGCTTTTATTTTGTTGTATTTATCTGTAGTAGGTGGATTTATTATTATATCCTTCACCTCCTTGGCATGATGTAAGTCCAGATTTGTAATAACGCTGGTGAATTTCATGTCGTCTTTGGTAATTTCCAATGCTTTAAATTGGCCTTCAAGTAAAGCGAACCAAATTTCTGGGTCGTCCGGTGAAAATGACGGCACCTTTATTTTCGACATGCCGGATTGGGTAGTGGAAACGTGCTTACGTTTTATCCGGGGTTCTCTGTTCACGTGGTCCTCGTGGTCGCTTTCCGACTGCGCAGTGTCGAGTGTCTTACTGCTGTCACTCATGATCTTCGATCTTCGAATTCCAGGTAGAAGATTCACGCACGACGGAGTCACCAATTTGGCTGAGGTGGAGAGAAGTAGGTACCGGTATAACCTCACCACTATGTGTGTGCGATGAAATGAGTAAAGTCATGAACTGTTAATCACTCAGTTTTATTGTTTTTTAATACAATTGGTATTTACGCACTAGCACAGCAAGTAATTTCATGAGTAGGTATACGCAATCGTAAATAGAAATCGGAAAGAAAACGACACAGGCTTTGCGCGTGAACATCGGATGCAGACTGACGTTCGTTCACTCAAGCGCATATACGCAGTTGCGCATATATATATATATAAAAAAAATATATATATATTATATATATATAATTATAATATAAATAATATAAAAACAACATTAATTTACAATCACTACATATAATACTATATATAAACAAACAAAAATAATACATAAATAACATTAATTCAATAATAAGTTTATTTAGTTAAATCATCGCTTCCGATATCTCGTGTCGTCTCGTATGTGTTATATGGAGCCGCGCTACCTGAACTGGTTTCTATTGTTCTAGCGGCGGCCGGCCGATGCGCAACTGCGTATATGCGCTTGAGTGAACGAACGTCAGTCTGCATCCGATGTTCACGCGCAAAGCCTGTGTCGTTTTCTTTCCGATTTCTATTTACGATTGCGTATACCTACTCATGAAATTACTTGCTGTGCTAGTGCGTAAATACCAATTGTATTAAAAAACAATAAACTGAGTGATTAACAGTTCATGACTTTACTCATTTCATCGCACACACATAGTGGTGAGGTTATACCGGTACCTACTTCTCTCCACCTCAGCCAAACCCCAAACGCAGAGTTACCTATACAAACTCTGGCAAAAGACGATGCCAGAACTAAGAGACCGTTAGAAGCTATTGGAGATAAGACATAAAAGTTTTATTTCTCCATTTGAATTCAGATCTCAAATAAAAGCTGGACCAAGAAAATCAAATCAAAAGCCAAGAAAATTAGGTTGCAGTATGATCGTCACTGACACTCCCGAAAAAAATGAAATGGAACTTGCCAAAGCATCAACAAAAACTAAGAAGAAGAAAGCTAAACCAAAAAAAGGTGTCAGAAAAGTAATGCAGAATGATTCAGATGATGAAAAACAGAAAAAGAAAAGAAGTAAATTAGTTAAGAAACCGATACAAAGCGAATCTGAAGAAGAAGAGCTGGATGATAATGTTGTTTATCAAGAATCTGATGAAGACCAAGACTGGGAAGAAGAAAACGAAAATAAATACAAAATTTTGACTGAACAACATATTAATAAGACTCTGTCGCAGCTTCCTGAGGAAGGAAAATATGTTTTGGTTCAATTTACGACAAAGAAGAAAAAGCTTTTTTATATTGGTAAAGTTATTGAAGAAAGGAATTAAAATCTAGAATACTATATTAGTTTTCTAAGGAAAAAAGCTTTTAATAAATAAATACCATTTGCCTGCTATTCCTGATTTGTCAAATGTAAAAGATGATGATGTGAAATTTATACTGCCTAAACCCACTTTTTCGGGTAGTATCACACGCCAGCAGAATTATTACAGTTTCCCTATTGATTTGTCGCAACTGAACATGCTCTTATAATTTTTTTATTAAGTTTTGTATCCACTTTTTGATTTTGCCTATTTTTTTTATCACTAAGTTGGTTTTTGATCATTTTATTTCATTACCTTTTCACAAATTAATGTGCCTTTAAAATATGTGATTAGATTACCAACCTGTTTGACAGGTATATCGTTTGATAAGTTCTTTTTTAATTTGTTGTTTTGTGACAGTTGTAACTTGTGCTAATTAAAACTGTTACGTACGCTCGAGAGCACGTCAACCTTTACAGTATATATAACTATAACTACGGTAAGTACGCGTGCTAGAAAGAAAGCACACCCCTTGTTCATTGGTCAAAATTCCGCAAATAAAATTTTAGCCAATCGTTTTACGTTTCCGTAATGCGTGTAAAATGATTGGCTAAAATGGTAAATGACAAGCACCCCCCGCGTCATGTTCAGTCCTGTCATTCATCTGCTTGATAATTAGTAGCAAAATAACAACGTAGCCCGCATACGCATTTTTTTTGTTTGAATATTTGATTTTAAAAAACGGCGTCTCAACTCAATCAAATTCAGTGGCAGAATATTATAACTTTGAGGGAAAGTGACTACAGTGTGAGTGAAATTGCAGAACAAACGGGAATATCGGTAAGTTCTTTTTTTGAAGCATAATTTATGACTAGAATGTATTTAATTGCTATCCTACTTAATAGAATTATACTAAATGTGGGTGGTTGATCAAAAAGAATCTGTAGGGATTTGCAAGCGTATTTTTTTTCAAGATCTATGATTGTTTAGATTTGTTTTGGTCTAAACGGAGTATTTTTAGACTTTTTTTTTAATGAATTTTCCCTCTCACAAGTCGACACCTTGTTTCTAAATGCTTGATCAACCTCTCACAGGTTAGATTTAGAAATCAGTATCTAAGAAAGGGGGTGGGCGTGGTGGAGGAAGGTGAAAGCATCTGGACAGCACCCCTCCCCCCTTTTGTCCCCCTCCCTCTTTCGGACACTTCTCATTTCTGACCCCTCCAAACACTTGAAATATTAGCAGAATAACTATTTACACTAGCTGACCCCTCGAATTTTATTCGGCCTTAGATGCAATAAATGCGCAGAATGTTTATTTTGAAATTCGGATATAAAAAGTATTTTATTACCTTCCCCTAGTTCTTAGCTACCTCCCTATCAATTTTCAGACGGTTCAGCCGTTCTTGAGACATTAAATGTGTAACTAACACGACTCCTATTATATTATTATATATGTCGATATCGCCTTTTAAACTAAATACTAAAATTAAAATAAATTGATATTTAAGGTGGGCTTTTTTAATACACATAACAAACGAGTTTTTTTTTCGTGGATGAGTCTGACTCGCCCTTGGTAAGTTTTTTTACGAGGGGCGTTTTAAGCGTTTTGTAAAATGTAGGTAGTAATGAAACGGCTATCCGTCCAGTAGCAGCTTTTATGTTTTAATTGTCAAAACTACTTATCTATCTTGTATGAAATCCGGATAAATTGCAATTTTCAGTTTATCATAGTAAGTAATACTACATTTTATTTAAGCATCATAACCTGCTATTTTATTTTGGAAGCATTCGGATATTCTTAGGCCACATCGCCTTCGCTGCTTTTATTTACGTAATCTGTGGCGGTGGTGGTTAAGCGGGATGCGTCTTAATTTTTGCATCTTTACACTTATTTACTTCAGGATAAAGAGCAATTATTTGAAGTTTTATATATGTCACCTAAAATTATTTTCAAATTTGATCAGAACTTTTAAATTGTTTAGTAATCATTCATTTTTAATTAATTTACAATCATCTGCAACAGTTAAGTTGATACTATGGGTTGCATGCACTAATAAGATAACGTCACTGCCCTGTTTCGGTTCCTTCCACTCCTTCTATGTATTATCTGTTGATAAAACTACTGTGAGTCAAGGCCATAGCTCATTATATGAACCCGGCACCCACTCCGCACCGCCTCATCTCGTGCGGTTAGTATTCTGTATATGAACTTGTATGGATATGCGCTCACTACATCAACTTTATAACGTCATCGATCCGTTGACGTTATAAAGTTGATGTAGCATATCCATACAAGTTCATATACAGAATACTAACCGCACGAGATGAGGCGGTGCGGAGTGGGTGCCGGGTTGATATAATGAGCTATGACCTTAATGTTTGATGTTGTCACGTCAAACTATCGTCCGTAAACCGACACAGACAACCATTTTTTTTTAGTTTATTACTTTTATAAATAAAAATACGACCATAAGGCCGCGGTAACGAAATCGGCGTCCGCGGCCAGTTCCATATTTCCATACAAAACACGCCGCTACCCGCGCCGCAGTCGCCGCCCCGACGAACGCTGACTTCGTGTCCGCGGCCTTAAAAATTTATTCATATTCCAATTATTATGAGATCCTTTTTATCAAAACAGTCGATTAACCTTAAGTTGAATTGTTTCTTGAAGTCAAAAACCCTAAAATTATGTAAACAAATTATCTAATATTTAATTCCTGAATGTAGGTAGTAGTTTATTTTACTGATTTGCATAGAATAGGTTAAGGTGGGAGTTTTATTGTTTCTCTTTAGGCTAACATTAGTAGGAAACGAACTAATAAACTTTTGCCCTCAGTATACTATATCTATACCTAACTACCTACCTATACATTAAAAGGCACCCGGGTTAGTTACACATTTTATAACTCAAGAACGGCTGAACCGATTTGCCTGAAAATTAATAGGGAGGTAGCTTTTTATCTTTTTATCACTAATACTTTTTTTCACTAAAATTAGAAATCTGCTCATTCATTGCCTATTCTAATGAAAGTAATGTCTATAATAATATGAAGAAAAAAAATGCTCTGCGCTGCGTTCCATCAGGTGGCGCCGGCCCATAAAATCGTGGGGACAGCTAGAATAGCTGCGTTTCGATACCAACGGTGCGAACTATCGAACATTGGCTCGCGCGGCAGCCGCACGCAATTGAGACGCGCCGCGCCACGCGGGGCAGCCGCGTTCTGAGTTTAAATTTTAAACAAAAGTCGCGGTAGAACACGGTCGATCATTGTTCGATAGTTCGTCGCGGTATATCGAGCGCGCGTGGCTTTATAATATGTATATCTGGCTCTAATAGACATCTACTTACTATTATTTTATGTATAAATAAATCTTGTGTGAATCGGGTTTATTTTCGATAATCTACACTTGTGATATAAAACACTTTTGACTGCATATTATAATAGATAGGTAGATATTAAGATCGGATTGATTATTTTATTATGTATTATATTAATTTTTACAGGCGATTTTAGACTTAAAACTCTCATTGATTCTATTTTCGTATTTTTAGAGACCAACCATATATTTTTGGTTGAGGCGATGGGAAGAAGCTAGTTCGATTCAGGCTCATCACAGAGCACTGTATGAGAGAGCCACCACAGCCCAACAAGATGCACAGCTGGTTGCCGCTCACGTAGACAATCCTTTTTTGCCAACAAGAGCATCCTGTGCAGACTTCAATGTAAGTTATTTATTTTGATAAATTTAGCTTTAAGTGTTTGAAGGATATTGGTATAAAACTAAGACGCGGTTTATACCGACCGAAGAAAACTTTTCAAAGTATTAAGAATATAGTCTTATTAGTCCTAATATTTCAAAGTCCTATATTTCGGAAAGTATATCACTTTTGACAACTATCCAAAATACTATCGATTTATAATATTTTTCTCTATCGATTGACGTAATTTTCATCAGTAGCCGCCAACTTCTTTTTCCATACTAACTCGAATAGGGGATGTTTAGCATAATTGATACCGTTTTTTTACTATACTAGACTCCATACAAATATGTCAGATGCCATTTAGTTATATTTTCTTAACAAAGAAAACTCACTGCACGGGGTGATTTATTAGAGGCCATTATATTATTGTTAGGTATCATAAGTTTGTCTGTTTTCCTAACAATAATAATAATTATTATTATCTTAAAATTCTGTGCTACAAATTGGCAGTCTTAAATTGTTTTACTAATGAAAAGAGAAATAAATAGATGTTGTATTTCGAACGAATTAAGTAATGGTGCCCTCATTCAAAAAAAGTTTTTATCTTGTATTTTCTTTATAGTTTTCAAAGATTTGAAGATTTGATTGGAAGATTAGTTTGAATTAAATTTGATTTGAATTTGAATTTAAATTTGAATTGAATTTGAATTTGAATTTGAATTGAATTAAATTTGATTTGAATTTGATTGATTTGAAGATTTGATTTTATATAGTTATCAATATGGATCTAAGTTTCCTGAAGTTAATAAATAAACAGATACTACATAGATACTTATCTACTATAGTTACGTAAAATACATATAGCATTTCTTCGATTATACAGGATGTTAGGGAAAAGATGTCACTTTCCTTTTAACCAGATATAGTGTTAGTGATGTAGAACAAATTCCACGAAAAAACAATTTTTTTGAACTCATTTTTAATCAAATATTTCATTTTTAATAGCGCGCTCTAACGCAATGGTCATTCAACTCTCGGCGAGTAAGTAGGACGGGCGCGCGGCGCGCTCGCTTTCTCTCTCTCGCTCACTACGGCCGGCGAGCGCTCCCGACATACTTACTCACCGAGAGTTGAATGACCTTTGCGTTAGAGCGCGCGAATCGCGCGATTAATAATGAAATTCGTAATTAGAAATGAGTTCAAAAAATTGTTTTTTTCGTGGAATGTGTTCTATATCACTAACACTACACCTGGTTAAAAGGAAATTGATACTTTTCCTAACACCTATATTATCGTTTAGTTTTGTTTTCTATTAATTTGGTATTATTTGTTTCAGATATCTCGATGGACTGTCCGGAGGCGCCTAAAAGACGTAGGTCTCAAGTGCCGGAGGCCAGCGAAGAAAATTTTATTAAGTGCGGCACACAAAGAAGCTAGGGTAGGTTTCGCATTAGAATATTTGAATTTTGATTGGGAAAACAATATTGTCATTTTCGTTGATGAGAAAACGTTCCAAACATGCGAAGATGGAAAGACTATGTTTTATCGATTCGATAATGAGCGGTTTTTAGAAAAAAATACCATACCCAATCGGTCGAGCGGACGAATAAGCTTGGGTTTCTAGGGGTGGATGAGTTTCATGGGAGCGGGGGAACTTGTGGAGATAGGGGGTCATCTAAACGGCCCGCAATATATTGAAATATTGCGGGATGTTTTTTTGCCTACAGTGCGAATGCACTATCCGGAGGGCACTATATATCTCGGGCAAGATAATAGTAGTGTCCATAGCTCTGTTGTTGTCCAGATCCAAAATCAACCGGACCTACAGTTGATTGATACCGTGGTCTTCAAAGAGCCCAGATTTAAACCCAATCGAGAATTTATGGGGACGCATGATTCTCGATTGGGACTCAAGTGAAGTCAGGAATAGGGAAACAATAAGGGAACACGTCCTAATGACCTGGGAAAATCAGCGGGGGTCAGAAGGGTGCTGGAATATGGTGACTGGTATGAGGAATAGGTTGAATGCTGTGTTGGATGCTTTTTTTTTTATTTGCTATTGGCGGTCCCACCAAATACTAGCCAAATACAGCATTTAATCTATGAATCATTCACATCACATTATCCGCTTGTTAGCTTAAATGTTGAACTATTCCTGTGCTTCACTTGATAAATTTGAGTTCTTTTTGGGTCATGGTATACGCTTTTAGGTATTTCCGACTACAATTTTAATATCAGGATGCAAGCTAGTTTGATCTGGAAGACGTTTCAAAATGAAGGTAAAATTGTTTTTGTTTATATCATAGGGAATTTAGAAAGCATTAAAATATATACTACCCACGAATCGAAGCAAAGCGAAAAAAAATAAACATAAAAATTTAAACCTTAACTCCACTATGTAACGCACATATTACTCCTGAAATGTTATTAAGCATCGCGCATCTTCGCATGCCCACGATGCTTATTATTTCTGAAGTAATATGTGCGTTACGTAGTTTAAGGTTGAATTTGTTTCGTTCAGTTTTTTCACTTCGCTTCGATTCACGTGTTTTATGAGGTTTTTAAATTGCCTATGATATAATAACTTTTTCAGTAACACCTATATTTTAAAAACATGTTCCAAAACCAACTAACCTGCACCCTGGTATTAAAATTGTGATCGAAATTACGTTTTATGGGAAATGGGAGCCCTACTTAATTATTATTATTCGATTTTGAGTATTTGTCGTTATAGCGGCAACAGTTAGGTATACATCATTTGTAATCGCTATAACAATTTATGAGGTGATGAACAGACGGACAGACAGACGGACAGACAGACGGACGGACAGACAGACAGACGGACGGACAGACAGACGGACGGACAGACAGACGGACGGACAGACAGACGGACGGACAGACAGACGGACGGACAGACAGACGGACAGACAGACGGACGGACAGACGGACGGACAGACGGACAGACAGACGGACAGACAGACGGACAGACAGACGGACAGACAGACAGACGGGCGGACGGACAGACAGACGGACAGACAGACGGACAGACAGACGGACAGACAGACAGACAGACACACGAAAGATGGGTAGCCGAGCCTTAGTAGTCTCGTTTCCACCATTTGGGTATGGAACCCTAAAAACCGCACGTAGTTTTTCCATCTTCGAAGTTTCGTTTATTTTTTAGCAATATTGTTTTCTTGGTCTCTTCGAATGTTCTTACGCGAAACTTACCTAGCTTCTCTGTGCTTGTTATTTCAACTTCGAAAAATACTATATATAATATGTTATATATATCTCCGTTTGTCATGTTTAATTTATTTTTTCGAAGTTCGTGTTTTTGTTTCTTGATGTTATTATATTTGATTTTTAAATTATATTTTAATATTGGAAGACTGATTTTTTATTATTATTTTGTTTATTATGATTAAATAAATAATTAGCATATGTACAGACTACTGTACAAGTTTATATGTTTAGTATCTAGATAATAATTGTGTTAGTATAACCGCGCAGCACGCGTCAGCATTTAGTTAATTACCTAATTATAATTCAGTGAGAATAAAGCAATCATCGTGAGCGGTTGTCACTAATTGTGTCTATCATTTACCCAACTTGCTCACCCTTATCACATCACTCTACCAGCATTACAGTTCATTCCTATCAACCCTATCATCTTAACAACTATATGTTAGGTGAGAAGGCACCTAACATTTTGGTCCTTCGAGCCGTTGTTATAGTGTGAGTGTTAGTGAATTCAGTGCGATAGCGATCGGTCCCTGGCCTCCCACAAGCGGGTCTCACCAGGTGATTGAGAAGTGCTCTACAAGGTATCGTACGGGTATTTGCTAACGCTTACCTAATATCAAGATTTATCACAAGTTTATTATACTTGAATATCATCATGGAAGAGATGGCAGCGCTTTTTCAACGACAGAATACGTTGACTCAAGAATTAGAGCGACTCAACAGTAATTTCCGCAAAGATGGTGCCAGCAGGAAAACTACTGAATACATTCAAAGTCGGTTATCATCCCTGGACGGCTTGTGGAAGGAGTTTGACGATAATCATAACGCGTTGTTATCTTATGAAGATAAACAATATGAATATTTTGCAAAGGATATTTATGCTCATATGAAAGATTACTATAATAAAACCAGGAGCATTATCTTATCATGTAAAGCAACAATTTTACCGTCGTTTTCCCGACCTATATTTGAAGCATATTCTTCTTCTAGCGACGAACTTATCAGTCAACAAGAGACTAACTTCAGAGCTCTAAACCGTATTATTCGGAGGATTGACGTTGATTTGTTAGATGAAAAGTGGGAGATCGAGGACGAGCTTAGAAACCTCCAGAGTCTATGGAAAATTATCGATAACGTCCATTTGTGTCTAGATAATCAGTTGCAAGGCAAGAATATTATCTATGAGGAGCAGTTTGCCCAAGCTGAGGAAAGATACTTCGATATCAAACGACAGTTGAACAGAAAACTGAGTTCGACTACTCATCAACAACATGCTACGCCGAAAGTAGAGCTTCCTACGTTTTCAGGACAGTATACACAATGGCCTACTTTTTTTGACCTATTTACCGAGACAATTCATAACAACAGAGGTCTCAGCCAAGCACAGAAGATGCAGCATCTCAAAGGAAAGGTCAAAGGTGAAGCTGAGCGTTTAATTCAACATCTAAATATTTCCGCCGAAAACTACTTAACAGCGTGGGATATTCTGACTCATCGATATAATAACCCACAGAAATTATTTTCCTCCCAATTCGACATTTTTCTTGATCAACCGGCGATTCATAAGGTGTCTGCATATGCTCTTAAGAAGCTGCATGATACTACAACGGAGTGTATAAATAGCATTCATAACCTAGGAATAGACACTACTACCTGGGATCCAGTTATTGTTCACATTTTGTCAAGAAAACTGGACGATGAAACGCTCACAGAATATATGAGGACGCGTACATCACCAAGAGATATAGTATCATACAATGAATTTATGACCTTTCTAGAAAATAAATTTGTAGCCCTTGAATCGCTTAGCAAAAAGGACAGGAATACTCCATCAACGTCAAATAAGTCAAATACTAATTTTCGTCAAGACAAAGGGGTTCGGGAGAAACAATTTAATAATAAAAAATATCATTACCAAGCGGCAGCTACACATACTAAGAAGCATTGCCCAATATGCAGGGCACCGCATGAATTGTATCAGTGTAGACGTTTTCTAGCGCAAACAGCGGAAACAAAATTGAGGACACTTAATAAGCATAAAATTTGTCAAAATTGTCTCTACACGCATTATGACAATGATTGCATTTCAACCAAAAGGTGCAAAGAGTGCAACGGCGACCACAATACATTGATACACGATGCGTTAGCACAAAGGTCATCGACTGCAGGCCCGTCACGCGAAACTCGAGCTGACGCGGAAAACTGTGCAAAATCATCGGATGACAGTAAAGTCCACAATGTTAATTATGAGGAAGTCTTGTTAACTACGATATCATTGAATGTAAGGGCTTCGGACGGAACTTGCCAACAGCTGAGAGCTCTCCTAGATCAAGGGTCTCAAATATCTCTTGTATCAGAGAATGCTGTCCAATTGTTAGGTCTAAAACGAAGAAATTATCATGCTGAAGTTATGGGCATCGGTTCATCACAAAAACAAAGTAAAGGATTAGTCATACTTGACTGTGTATCAATTTACGGAGACTATCATTTTACAACGGAGGCGCTAGTCGTGTCACGTGTCATAAACAATTTACCTAACTCGACGTTTAGAAAACAATCATGGCCGCATTTGAATCATATAAGACTTGCTGATCCTGATTACAATATTTCAAAGCCGATAGATTTATTATTGGACGCAAGTGTATACTCGGAAATAATTATGAATGGTCTTATCAAAGGTCCAGCGCAGGCTCCCATCTCCCAGCAAACTAAGCTGGGGTGGATACTTTCGGGTAATGTAAAGACTTTTGCATGCCACGTTGTTTTAAATAACACTGAAAACATATCCAAATTCTGGGAATTGGAAGATATTCACGAGCCAACGACTTTATCAGCGGAAGATCAATACTGCGAACAGCATTATCAATCAACGACCAGCAGGCTGGACTCGGGACGTTATCAAGTTGCGCTACCTATGAAGATTGGTTATGAACACGAAATTGGCGAATCACGACCTAAAGCACTGGCTCAATTCATTCAACAAGAGAAGAAAATGATTAAAAATTCTTCTTTGTCTGAAAGTTATCGCAAGTTCATGCGAGAATATGAGGAACTAGGTCACATGCGACACATATCAAATCAAGACCAATCTGCTTGCTACTTACCCCATCATGGCGTACAGAAATTGGATTCTACCACCACAGCATTACGTGTTGTTTTCAACGCTTCATCAAAAACGTCTTCTGGCCACAGTTTAAATGATTTAATGTATTGTGGACCCAATCTTCAGCAAGATCTCCTTGCTCTTATTTTAAAATGGAGACTTTATAAATATGTTATCACCGCAGATGTGGAAAAGATGTTTCGTCAGATTTTTATCAGACCCGAAGATCAACATTTGCAAACAATACTTTGGCGAAACTCACCGCGTGACCTAATTAAAGCGTATCAACTTACAACCGTGACCTACGGCACTAAGGCGGCACCTTTTTTAGCAATGAGGACGCTAAGGCAAATAGGCAAAGATAATGTACACAAATATCCACTAGCGGCAGAAGCTTTGCAGTCCTGTTTTTACATGGACGATCTTTTAGGAGGGAGTAACTCCATCAAAAAGGCAGAACAGTTACGAGATGATCTAATAAAGGTGCTCAGAGATGCTGGGATGAACCTAAGAAAGTGGTCGAGCAACGAACCTAAGCTCGTCGATAGCCTAGAACCTGATCAACTGACTACCAATTTTGAGTTTAAAGACACAGACTCCCGTAAGACCTTAGGTCTCAGCTGGACGCCATGTACCGACTCATTTAAATTCGATACCAAGATCGAATATCAATCCAATATCAAGCCGTGTACCAAACGACAACTACTATCCGATGTCTCTAAGATTTATGATCCATTAGGATGGTTATCACCACTTACAATCAGAGCAAAAATTTTATTTCAAAAAACTTGGAGCGCTAACCTACAGTGGGATGACATATTACCAACGGACATTGGCCACGAATGGGAAGCTTTACGACAGGACTTAAAACATATTAGTATATTTACAATACCAAGATATGTAGGACAAACAGCAAAAAGCGTTCAAATACATGGATTTTGCGACGCCTCAGAAAAAGCATACGCATGCGTTATCTACATAGTGACGCACAACTACAAGGGCGAGTACACATCAAGCCTTGTGGCCGCAAAAACAAAGGTCGCTCCTATCAAATCAACGGTAACATTACCTAGATTGGAGTTACTAGGTGCCTTGTTACTTTCACAGCTGATGGAGAAAGTACTTCAAATCGTTTCATCAGAGCAAATATCAATATATGCGTGGTCCGACTCTATGGTAACTTTGGGTTGGCTACGGGGGGACATCGCTAAGTGGAAACAGTTTGTTGCGAATAGAGTTCAAAAAATCACGAAGATTATTCCAGCATCGAAATGGCATCATGTTAAATCAGCAGCGAATGCAGCGGATTGTGCGACAAGGGGATTATCATCGGAGCAGTTAGCACAGCACCGCTTGTGGTGGGAAGGGCCAGAATGGCTAATTAACTTCAAATCAGATCAAATCCCCGCACAAGTTTACCCGAGTCCGACAGCGGAGGTGAAAAGACTCAGTGTACAATCAGCTTTATGTCTGACACAGACTAATTTTATAACTGATTTATTAAATAAGTACAGTTCGCATACACTCGTTGTCCGTACATTGGCCTGGGTGTCACGTTTCATTAGTAGACTTCAACATAAACCCAATTACGCAAAACTGAACAAGCTGACAACTGAAGAATTAAACCACGCGAATAATCTTATTATCAGATGCATTCAACATATTGACTTTAACGAAGATATCACCTTCTTAAAGAAGACTGGCCACGTTCGCAGCAACAGCCGATTATCTTGTCTTCGGCCGTTTTTAGACGAAAACGACATATTGAGAGTTGGCGGGCGGCTGGAAACAGCAAATATCACGTACGCGGCAAAACACCCGATTATAATTGCTCCTGGAAGTCGCCTAACAGATTTGATTATACAGCAAGCTCATCACTCTACATTACACGGTGGGCCACGTCTTACCTTATCAATTATCAGAGAGAGATATTGGATTCTTAGTGGTGTCAATTGCGTTAAAAAGCAGCTACGATCGTGCGTCAAGTGCCGCAGATTTAGTCAACAAACCCATCAACAACTTATGGCAGACCTTCCCAAGGCACGGGTCACACCATCCCGGCCCTTTACGAACATGGGAGTAGACTTTACCGGTCACATAGAAGTAAAGACCAATAAAGGGAGAGGAACAAGGACCACTAAAGGCTATATAGCTGTCTTTGTCTGCCTAGCTACGAAGGCCGTCCACTTAGAGTTGGTTTCAGATCTAAGTACAGCATCGTTTCTCGCTGCGTTCAGAAGAATGTGTTCCAGACGCGGGGTACCAAAAAACATATACAGTGATAATGGTACCAACTTTATTGGAGCTTCCAGACTTTTGAGGCAAGAATACTTGGAGATCATGGAGTCAATCAACCCACATATTATCAATGACCTAACAGACATGGAAATCATTTGGCATTTTAATGCTCCAGTTTGGCCAAACGCCGGCGGGTTATGGGAAGCTGCGGTAAAAAGTGTCAAATATCACTTAAAACGCGTCATAGGCGAGCAGAAACTAACATATGAAGAGTTCAGCACCCTTCTGTGTCAGATTGAAGCGTGCCTAAACTCAAGGCCGCTTTGTACTCTGACTGAAAATGCAGATGATTTTTGTCTTACACCAGGACACTTCCTCATAGGCAATCCACTTATATCAAGACCGCAGACGGACCCCGAACATATCAACCTCAGCACACATTGGCAACTAATTCAATCTATGAATAAACAGTTCTGGAAGAAATGGTCCACGGAATATCTTCAGCAACTGCAATCAAGAACCAAATGGCGAAACCTAAATGAAAATATCAAAATCAACGATTTAGTTATAATAAAGGAAGACAATCTTCCTCCCGGCAAGTGGGCAATGGCACGAGTTCATGAACTACATCCTGGCCTCGATGGAAACGTCAGAGTCGTATCGTTAAAAACGGCAAACAAAATCATCAAACGTCCAATAAACAAGCTTATCATCCTGCCAATGCAAGAAAAAAGCACGAATCACATTATAAAGGAGTCGCAGAAAGAGCCAGCCCCGAACATTTCAAATCAAAACACAACGGACAAGCCGAAGCGCAACAAAACCAAACAATCAATTTTTACGACAGCTTTACTCCTATTGATGACGCTAATCGCGCCAGGTGCACAACAAAGCACTACGTCTACGACGTTTAATATTACGTCATTGGTTGATCAACAAAATATATTTTTTGATAAAGTATCGGAGTTACAACACATCAAAGATGAATGGAAGTTGATTGTCTATTATAATATGTCAAGTTATTGGAAAGGATTTATTGACCTGCAATCATACATTATTCATTTAGACAATCTATGCCACAATTTATGCCCACATCAAAAGGCGATGCCCTACTCTGGACTAATATTGCAGTTACAGCATGAGCTCGATGAAATAAAACACTACAATTCAATATTACGCAATTCAAACAGAAGGCAAAGAAGAGGTTTAATTAACGGCATTGGAAATATAGCAAGCGAATTATTCGGAGTCTTAGACGACAAATTTTCCCAACAATATAAATTAGATATAGAAAAAATAGCACTCAACGAAAATCACTTACAAAATCTTATCAAAAATCAAACACTTGTCATCGAATCGGAGTATAACATTATGAAGCGAAATGAAGAAATAATGAATAGACAGTTTCTATCAATGAATAAGCAAATGAAATCAATTATGAATGATATTAATACAGTGAAATCCGACACTGAATATGGACTACAACTGACGGCATCGGCATTATCAGCGAGCGTTGCCTTATCAAACATGCGCCGAATGCAACAAAGTCTAATCGACGTCATTACTGACATCAATCACGGACGCATTGATACCCACTTATTTCCTCCTGAACAGTTAGAGACGCAAATCAGTGTTATTATGGGAAAAATACAGGATGATCTAACTATACCCATGGAGCAGTCAAATATCAAGAGCTTGTACAAGTTGATGCGGGCCTACTCTAGAGTGTACGACGACTATCTTATCATGGAAATAAAATTCCCCTTAGTCAGTACAGAGGTTTACGAATTAGATAAGATTATCAGTTTACAGGAGAAGGGAAAACAAGGATGTTATCAGATCGCATCCCTATATCGCTACCTGGCATTCAGTATGAAAAAGGACCTTGTTCTTTTTCTTAACGAGAACGACTTAAGATCATGCATACATGCCACTTCTACCAAGGTCCTTTGTCCTAGTGACAGACCTATATACGACGTTCGTGGTGGACAGTCTATTTGTGAAGTAAAAATAAATAATTTTGGATCATCACCATGTATATACCAACAAACACAGTGCGGCAGTGACAACAAATGGATCAAGTTACAACGCGCTAATGACTGGCTCTATCAATGTAGTGAAAAATACAACGTACGAATTTACAGCGACCGTACTATGGAGTTACTCACTTTATCAGGGAACGGTATTATCAATTTATGTCAAGGTTGCACTCTGAAAGGGGACACCTTCAAAATTTACTCCCATAAGAACTTTGTCAATCATGTTAACAGACAAATGGACGAGATGGAACTTCCAAAATGGTCAATAGTCAACGATATACTCAATACTAGCATTACTACAGTTCAATCCTCAATGACTGAAGATCGCAATGCTACGTGGACACAACTACGACTACAGATTGAACAATTGCATAGGCAGTCGTCCCAGACCCTTAGCGTTCACGACGTCCATCAGTTCAGCGTCCTCTACCTCTTGGTGGGTGGAGCGATCCTTACGGGTGTCATTTGGCTAGCCATACAACTTAAAGCTAAATATCAGTCCAGAAGACAGGTACCGGCGGCAGCAGTACTCCCTGTGTTAGAAATGGAAGAGCGCGTTCCCAAACCACTACCAAGAATGAAGGCGAAAAGTGTTTCGATCCCCAACATTAACTCTATTAGATTTAATATTCCATTAAGTGACAGTGAATAGTGGATTGAATTATTACGTTAGGAGATATTATACTGTATAACTTATTACATTTACCTTTATCATATTTTGAACACTTGTAAATTATCTGCTTTTAGTTGTTTTTTCTCTCGGCAGCATGTACAGACTACTGTACAAGTTTATATGTTTAGTATCTAGATAATAATTGTGTTAGTATAACCGCGCAGCACGCGTCAGCATTTAGTTAATTACCTAATTATAATTCAGTGAGAATAAAGCAATCATCGTGAGCGGTTGTCACTAATTGTGTCTATCATTTACCCAACTTGCTCACCCTTATCACATCACTCTACCAGCATTACAGTTCATTCCTATCAACCCTATCATCTTAACAACTATATGTTAGGTGAGAAGGCACCTAACAGCATACATTTATCTTTTATTTTTACATTTTACCCAGGGTCCAAACTATGCAAGCAGGTAGATTACGGTCAAGTAATTCGCCATGTAGGTAAAGAATCATATCGAGCTGCATCCAGATAGACCGCACGGGCTCGCGCGGCAGACTCGCAAGCCAGATGCTCGGTCAGTGTGGACGTGTTCAGGGCCGTTCGGGCGCACGAATGCTCGCCCAAACGGCCGAGCGGGCGAGCCGTCATGCACCCGAACGGCGCTCAGGGCGTGCGCTGTCAGATGAGTCATAGCATCATCAGTCAGATGGCATGCGCGGCTGCCTCGCGAGGCAAATGCTTGGTCAGTGTGGACGTGCTCTTTGACGACGTTTTCAAAACTCGCGGTAGCGGAGCGGTTTCCGCGATTCAACCGCAACCTTGCAAGCATTGAAAAAAAAATGTATGCGTATCGTCGTCCCTACTCCTCCTACTCCGCTCCTATGTTTGTATCGCTTCAACACGCACGTCAACCACGTTTTAAGCGCGGGTTTACCGCGAATAGAATCGCGGAAAACACTCCGCTAAAGCGCGTTTTAAAAACGCCGTCTACTATAGCTCAAAAGTTCATTAAAATTTATCAATGTGAGAAGATTTCCTGTCCTATAAATTATTTGAGATTAATGCTAAGAGCTCACGGAGCGGTTTTCAACGGCGCAAAAGGCTGCGGGCACGCAACCACGTGCGGGCGCGGTTGAAAACCGCTTCGTGAGTTCTTAGCCTTCGAAACATAGCTGACGGCGTTTTCAAAACGCGCGGTAAGGGAGCGGTTTCTGCGATTTTAATGCAATTTGACCGCAGCTTTGGAACCTTAATACTGTATACATTTTATCGTAGCTTACTCAGCTATTATGTAAATAGTAACAACTTTAATAAAATTCATACATTTTATGGGGAAATATCAGGTTTTTCAAACTAACAAATAAAATCAAAGATCAATGTGCTCTTGGTGTAATTAATTTAGTCATACTAAATATTTAGTAATTATAGTCTTTATTACTAGTTTACGCAAAATCATTGTAAACAATATAAATATTTTGTTAAGATTACGCATCATAACAATATATTTGTTCGCCGCCCCTCCTGCTTCTATTCCGCTCCTATATGTTTGTGTCTTTATGGCGCACTTCAAAACGTGCGTTGCCTGTGGTTCTACCGCGCCGAAAACACGCGGCTACCGCGCGCCGTGAGCTTTGGGCTGCGCGGTCGAATCGCGGAAAAAGCACCGCTACCTAATTATGTCATGATTTGATGCTATATTAAACATTTTGCAAAGGGTATCATTTTGCCAAGCTTACTTAGTCAAATCTAAAGTAAGCGGAAAAGTGCTACATAAACAATATTATAAACCAGTCAGTTACACACACATTCACTTCATTGATTGCTATTAATACACACACGCACAAAAACGGCAGTGCAGCACGAAACACTAGACACGAAACAGACATACATTTATTCATCTCTGTCACTCATTTTCTCCGTTCAACTTCGAATAGGGCAAAGTCCAAAGTAGAATTGTTGACGTGCTCCCGAGTGTACTTTGTTTGAAAGAGTTTACGATTATGTTTCAATTTAGATATGACATTAGATAATATTTTATAAGAGGGATAGAGATACTTAATTTGATTTAATGCTTACACTCTACATTGGTCACTATTGGTATATCCTAACACTGCCGAGGGCGGTGTTACAGCCTTCGGAAAAAAAGTAAGCCACTGAGTACCATGTGACCCCATACTCGAAACTTTGCGCCAAACAATTGCCAATCGGGGCACGCTGTCATAGACAAATTTGTATATGAAAAAAAAAATGGTTCATTTCCATGGTTCATTCCTACTTCCATGTCCCCAGCCGCGGCGCTGTATAGCATGTCAAAATTAATAATGTTGCCATTTATTAGTACAAAATTTACCTAGTACTATATTATGTATATTTCATTTGTAATTAATCAAAAATACTATTTCCCGCATTCTTCTAGTGTCTTGGTTTTTCGATGAGTAGGTTGGTAAACATTTTGATAAAAATATTTATTCAGCTATATTTCTGTTATGCAAAATGTATATTTTTAATAAGATAAATAAGAGGTTTTCTACCAACTATCAGGGAAAACATTATAAAATAGGGAAAATAGACCTGTCAAATTTAGTTCCAAAAATATTCGGGGGACTTCTTTCGTGAAATGCACTCTAGATGATTGTAGGTTTCTGTCTCGAGAAATTGCCTAGAAAAATGACGGCCGATAATCATGATTTTCATTTTTACTTAAAGCACGTAATGAGTATATTATCCTTTGAAAATTTACCTATTGTAGTTCTTTATTCCACGAAGATCTATGGCGGTTCTGTGTACATCTATAATAATAAAATATAAAGGCGTGCGCATAACAAGATAACAATTTTTTTCGATGACAATAATGACGATGAGAATAATAACTCATTATTCTCATTCTGGAGAATGTCCTTCTGAACGATTCGGTTTCGAAAATTATTTATGTAAAATAAAAATGTATATCGCCATAAATTTATATTACATTTAGTAAAATTTGTTTAAATTTTTTAGGTAGGTAAGTAGGTAGATTGCTGTTGTGTTTTGTGTTTCCATGTGTTTGTATAGGTAGGTACTTCCCTAAGTAGATAGGTTGCCATATACGCCATCTAACAAAATCTGTATGTATTAAATGAATAATGCGGATTTATCATGGATTCGCAGTAGGTGGTGGTAAGTAGTACTTTTTTTTCTGCTAGGGCTCAGAAATTAAAACATTAAAATATTTATTACAATATTTATTTTTATGTTTTTTTTATATTTATTTGAATAGAAAATGCTATCATTGGTAAGCTAACGTTAGTCAGAAATTTTATAAAGACTACTTATAAAAAAAATGTGGTTATTTGGTTTCTCTTTCGACTACTCGTAGTGCCATCTATGATTTCTTAGGTATACTACTGGTCAAGTTGTACGTAATGAGAACCCATGACAGAAGCTAAGAAATTGCAAAGAGAAGTGATCAAGATAATAATAGTGTTTCAAATTCGCAAAAGAAAAGCTTGAACTTAACTTATTTACAATCGCAATGTGTTGACTTGGTAACCATTCATGAAAAACCCATTTTCATTGTTGATTTATCAGGCTTTTAGGAACATGGTAGCAATGACAGGCATCGGCCCGAGAGAATGTCAATCTTTGAATTCACAGTCAATAAAAGCTTCATTTACAGAGGCGACGGCAGAAAAAATCCAAAACGATATATCGCTTGTTTGCGACTAAAACGCGATATTTCAAAAACACCAACTTTTGGAAAACGCGATTTGAAAGTTTTTAAACCCTCTAGCAACTTTAGTTTGCGTTTGTGACGGAAGTGGGCAGACGCCCGGCCTCATCGCAACTGCCCGCTGCATACTGACCGGCCGGACCATCGCACCCCTGCGCCCGCGCGCAACCCGCGTTCGCCCGGCATCGCGCCTCGGCACCCTCCGCGCTTACCGCAACCCGTACTCGCCTGATGACGAACGTCGCACCCCGCTCGCCTCCGCGTGACGTCAGTTACGCACGGCACGCACCGCACCCCGTCGCAACCCCGCACCGTTTTCGCCTGCACACGCCTATATAAGGCGCGTTTCCGCAGCCTGCGGCTATTAAGTTTCGGTCAGCTCACTCAGGTAAGAGCTCTCGCAATACCCTTTCCTCTCCTTTAACCCCTGAGGTTGTTTCAAGCCCGCGTACCTGCCTTTGCCTGGATCGCGGACCAACCTCTTCCTATCTTCCGAATTCCTTCTGGTTGTTTCAAGCCCGCGTACCTGCCTTTGCCTGGATCGCGGATCAACCAGATCCCTGATTCCCAAACTCCAGAAATTCCGTTTTCCTGAACCCGAGGGTTGTTTCAAGCCCGCGTACCTGCCTCTGCCTGGATCGCGGACCAACCCATTATCCCGTCTTCCTGAGGTTGTTTCAAGCCCGCGTACCTGCCTTTGCCTGGATCGCGGACCAACCTCTTCCCGTGGGAATCTCCCGTCTACCCCTTCTATCCAACCCGCGCCGTATGTCACCTTAAAGCGGACCTAAGGCCGCCATTGAGTTCCGCGTCGCGCGTCCCGGAAAAGTGTAATGATCATAGTTTTACCGTATAAGTTAGTATCGCGAGTGCTTAGCAAACCACATAGGAGCTGTTCCTGATTTTCCCGGTAAACGTTATGTGGAACGTTTTACGTTCCCTGTTAGTAGCGGTCCGGTCCGGTTAGTACTTTTACCGTTAAAACACACCACACGGATAGGTTCCCGACAAGCCATAGACAGGTCGCCTATTCCCGGCATATTTCCCCCTAGGTCCCGGTCATTAGTTAGACGCCTGTAAATACCTTTGAAGTACAATATACCGTTTCCTGTCACACAGTTTCGTGTTTCATTTCGCCTCTGACGCCTGTTACAACTCTCCCTCGCTACCCTCAGACGAGCCGCTGGACCTCGAGCACATCCAGTGACACACTGTGGGCTAGCAAAAGCATTGCACGTGGTCTTCCCGTGGGAAACCACGTTACATTTTGGCGCCCAACTTAAAAACCCTCTGTATTTCAGTTACATCCTGAAATTTAGGTCCAAATTGAAATACAAATCCATTGCGCGAACGCATAAATAAAAATCCAAAAGTGGGTACATTTAAGCGCATCACGCAAGTACAAGCGACAGCGCAGAGAGCGTTATATTTTCCGCCCGACCCAAACCCGTCTAACTTTTGACCTTTTTTTAACCTTTTGCACGCCAGCCATTTTTGACGTTGATACACGCCGGACGCCGAGCCTAGTAAAATTGTCTGTGATAAACATTTTCGCTAGTGATGGGATATTCGAAATTATTATTTAGTATTTATTTTATATTTTTAGGTGACTAACATAATTATCACTAAGTAAACAACAATAAAACACCTTCTAGTACCAGTAAAAACCAATTTTTATTCGCAAACTGTACAGAAAATCATGAAAAACAGAAAATTTAATTTGAAATTGTATGTGACCATAAAGCAAATTTCACAACACTATTTGACGCCTTTAGTGGTCTACGGCGTCTCAATTATGTGTCTAGGCAGAAAAAGTAGAGTTGTGATTACAATATGTCGAAAGATAGTTAAGAGCTACAATAAATAGTTCAGGTTACAATAAATGCAATAATAGAATACAATAAATGGTTCAATAAATAAAAAATATTTTTCAATTAGACAGTAAACGTCTGAGTTGAAATAACGCGACCTGTTGTGAATGGCATAGATAGGTACATGAATCGACAGGGTCAATTACTTTTATTTTAAACTAGCTAGTGCAAAATATAATTATTAATTGTAGCCTATGTGTTATTCTGATGTATAAGCTATACAAGGTGACTTTAAATTAGTGAACGATAGAAAAGGATAGGCATGTACTCGTGATAACAAACAACTTTTACTACGGGGTCAAGGTCGAAATCACAAAAAAGAAATTGTTCCCCCATACTATCAGCTGATGTATTCTGTATGGGGAGTTCAGAAATTTTTGAATGATTTCGACCTTGGTCCCATAGTAAAAGTTGTTTGTTATTACGAGTACATGCATATCCTCTTCTATCGTTCACTAATTTAAAGTCACCCTATATTATTGTAAAGGGGTTTGAAGATTTTAGTATGGAGTATCCTACCTACAACTTTTTTTTTTAATTCTCCAAAAGTCACGGCAGGTAATGAAACCTTCAGTAATCACGTTTCCGAGATATAGGCTTTCAAAGATAGACTAGTGGCGCCAGTATTGCAACATGAAAAACTATGTTTTGGTGTTATTAAATGGCAAATACATATTGTATTGGAAATTGATACTAGAAGCTAAATAAAGGATCCTGGCTTATTTTAGCGACCCCCCTCCCTCCCCCCAAGATGCTCAGCCTATAATTCTTACTATTTTAGTTATAAATATGGCGGGAATTCAGAGTGGTTTGAAAATAAGAGTTTTCGAAGCAAATTATGTCAACGCCCAATACCATCCCCCCCTCCAGTACCCCCTTTTGCATGTTTACAGGGCAGCGCAGTAACAAAATAAAAGATAAGGGGTAGGTATTTGAGAGAGGCTGGTATTGGGAGTTGACATAAATTGCTTCAAAAACTCTTATTTTCAAACCGCTTTAAATTCCCACCATATTTATAACTAAAATAGTAAGAATTATAGGCTAAGCATCTTGGGGGGAGGGAGAGGGATCGCTAAAATAAGCCAGGATCCTTCATTTAACTTCTAGTATCAATTTCCAATACAATATGTGCCATTTAATAACACCAAAACACAGTTTTTCATTTTGCAATACTGGCGCCACTAGTCTATCTTTGACAGCCTATATCTCGGAAACGCTACAAAGAGCGACGACCACACAGTCTTACATACATCCTCACAAACTTTCGCATTTCTTCTGCTGAATTTAGCTTAAACGTGTTCCTTCATGGTACAGTTGCGAGCATGGTGCCACGCACAAAGCCACTTTGCAAATGTTGCACATAAAACGTGTAGATTTCCGTACACCACGAGAAACACAAAATTTACATCTTAATTTTTTGTTATTTGGTATATAATGCGGCATATGAGCAGCGGCATTCCCTGGCAGAATACGCAAAGGATGGTCAACAGCTGACCGAGAAATTCTATGTGCAGATGTAGACTGCCCTCCATACTTTTGAATGATTTGTTTTATAAGAGAATGTTGAAATATTTTCAAACGTAATCTATGATTGGGCACATTAGTTTTCAAATATTTATATACAAAAAAAGAATTCAATAAATGCATATCGATTATGTGAAAAAATAATTTTTTATACCATTTAATGGTTTTTCGCAGACACTGAATGCCGCTGATCATCATGTCTGACGTATCAACGGCACCCATATTCTTGGAGTAATCTATAACACATTCTGGCTTCATTATAGGCAAATCGGTAGATCTATCTTTTTTTTCTGTCGGGCCCATTTCATCTTTATGAATAGTAGTAAGCATATGGATATTTTTTTTATCACACCATTTAAGAGCCATCATTGGTTCAGAATACTTAGCCTCTTTCTCACCCCGTTTCAATTTTTTAAATTTAGGCATTCCAGACCTACTTTTATTAACAGTGCCACATGTATGAATGTCCTTTTGCTTTAAAAAAAATGATAATTTTGGACTGCTATACCAGTTATCAATATACAGTTTTCTGTTTGTCCCATAAAATCTATCAAGTAGGGTAGCAACAACAGAACCACTTACTCCTAATTCTGTATAACGTGTTATTTCGGTCTCTAAACCACAATATACAATGAAATCTAGTATGATTCCAGTTTGGACGTCACATAATACGAAGAGCTTTATGCCGAATCGGTTTCTTTTCTTAGGTAAGTACTGCTTGATTACGAGGCGCCCTTTAAAGGGCACTATACTTTCATCAATACAAAGTTTCTGGTAAGGATTAAAAGATTCTTGATATTTCTGTCGTGCATGCTTCACTACATTTGAAATTTTTTTCAATATACCATCATCCCCTTCTCTTCGTGGTCCTGGCTGACTAAAGTGTATCATACCAAGTATAGTGCAGTAGCAGTTTCTTGACATAAGGGTAGGAAATATATCTGATTTCAATAAAGAATCAGTAGACCAATGTTCTTCGATTGTGTGACGACTGTTTTGAGTCATCAGAATTGTAACAGCTAAAAACATGTACATTTCGGATATGGTTACATCATGCCAAGCTTGAAGTCGCGAATGTTGCCTTATATCTGAATTCCTAATAAAATATTGTTGGTATCTATTAGTATATTCGATTATTTTTTGAATCAATTCTACATCCACGTAGTACTCAAATATCTCCAATTCTGTTGATGTCGAAGAAAGATTTAATGATGGTGAAATACCAGAAGAAAAATCGTCGAAAGGTCTAACATCAGGTGTAAATGGCTCACTGTTCCACTCGAAATTTTGTTGTCTAAGACTCTCAAATTCCTTTTGAAACCGTGATGATTCCTCAGCAGCGCCCTCCTCTGATGGTGAAGTTATATCTTCTTCCTAAAAAGAAATACGTCATCACCTTTACTGAAGTGTAAGTTAAATGAAAAGTAATTGCATTTTCCTAAATATATCTACTTTATGTGCAAGTTAACAAATACATTTTATATACCTAATTGACTTGTAAAATAAATAAAAACTGACCAAGTGCGAGACGGTGGTAGGTGTAAGTATACACCTACAGTAACCTAAACTACGAAATCTAAGTAACAAAATTAGGTGCGAAATGCATTGGACTATGTATTGGGTAAATAAAAAACTTGCTTCTTTCCTATATATGCAATTCTAATGAAAAAAGTACTTACCTCATCCAAGTCATTATTATCAAAGTCCGAATCAGAGTCAAACTGCGAATCTTCTTCCACACCTTCTAAAATATCTATAATTTCTTGTGCTTCAGACATAGTTAATAATTTTGACTTTCTTGTCACAAAATAAAACGTTTTTGCTACAAATTTGCTTCCGAACCGAACAAAGAAATATTCATGAAGATTAATTTTAAATAAGGTAGTAGTTACAAAAAATATATATTCACTTACCCTCATTTTCACCGCACTATTAGTTTACGGGCTTCGTTTGTGACGTCATAAGCGGGCGACTATAGTCACCCACGGCGTAGGGATGGCAATGATTTTCATAAATCTAGAAACGTCTACAAGGCTATACGATAATAATAAACAATATTTTTTTGAGTTGAGGTTGTGTTGTGGTTCAGTGTGATTCTGTTGTGTTGTGGTTCAGTGTATTTTTATGATATATACTAATATTGTTCAAGTACATTATTACAAGATTAGTGAAGTGTATTAAAATCATTATGTCTTCAGAAAAAGAACCTGATATTATAGAAGACAGTCAGGAGGACGGCCCAAGTTCCCCATCTATTTTGTACACCAAGAAGCGAAAGTTAACGACAGTAGAAGACAAAGCTTCACAGACAGAGGATGGCTATGTACAATATGTTAAAGTTAGTGAGGACGATATACGTGCAGTCATGATCGTGATCCACGAAATGAATATTTTGCTGCTTTGATAGCATTTGAAATGGAAAAGGTACAGCCAGAGGATCGCTCACTAACTTACATCAAAATACTTGACTTAATTCGTGAGGTTAGAGGACAACCTAGTTTACAGTCACCTCGCCCGTCGTCGTCGCCAGAATATTAAAGCATACTTAGAACATAGATTTTTTTAAAATCAATTTTTATTACATTATAACTGCATATAACCAAACGAATTTTTATTTAATTCATCCATAATAATAATATTTAATTACCCACAAACAACTTGCTATAATAATGTCGATATTATCCCATCACTAGGTGACATCTAAAGTAGTCTTCGGCGTCGTGTGAAGTGAAGTTTTTATAGGAATTAAATGATAACTTCACACTCTATTTTTTATATTAGGAACTAAAGGTTTTACAATAAATTTACTCTAGGATGTATGATTATATATTTATAATGCTTAAAAATCAATTAACAGGCGGTAGGGCATCTTATATAAAACAAAATTATTGTTATAAAAATGGCCAAATTTAGACGACTTAAGTGGTCAGCGGCGTCTCAGCCACGCGAACAATTTGCGACTAAAGTGGTCATTGGCGTGCAAAGGGTTAAATAAAAAAAAATAGCATTAAGGTAGACCACAGAACGTCGAATTTAGAAAAAAAGCAAAAATCTAGGTACTAAACCCAGCAGTAAAAACAGTTAAAGAATCATCATAGTTATAAAATAAGTTTACAAAGCTAATAATTATAGTAATAATTTACAAAGCTAATAGTACGCTACTACTCATAAGACGATTGTTCTCGAACCGGTCGGCCGGCCTGCCTCGTCGCAGAGCGCTGCCGCTGCGTGACGTCACATTCAACTTGCCTACTATTAGCAACCACCGTATCTCGTCTCGCATACACCAACAGCATGCACACCTTTGAAATTGCATGAACGCATGGTATTAAGTAGTTTGGGCCCATCATTTTGTTTTATTTTTACCGTATACCTTTTGCAAATTGTGTTTTTTATTTATGAACATTACCAAAATATTTCAGACATTTCATAGCCGCTTCTTAATCTTAAAAACAATTCTTTTTTTTTTTATGATAAAGAATCCACCTTTAACTTGACTTCATAAAACCATCTTATAATTTAGCCGAGCTTAATATTTTACACATGCTTCTATTAAACCAGCTATAATCGACATACCTACAGAAACCGTCATTTATTTTTTTTCTCCGCTATTCTTATTATTTTAACCGAATAAAACTCCGGCAATATAATTATTTAAAGTTTAAAAATAAAAGAAGCATTTGGTAGGTGGGTAGTTAGGTAGCAAAGATTGATTAGGTTAAAAAAAATTGTAAGAATAGGAATACCTACCTAGTTAGATTTATTTACCTCCGGTCCGTAAATAATTACAATAGTAATTCCGAATAAGTTATACCGTAATAGATATTAAATGCCAAGTACATCATCTTGGGTGTACTCGCTTAAGAAACCGCAACTAGAGGAGGAGTGCAAGAAACGAAATATCGTCACCGAAGAGAAGACCGTTCAAGAGTTACGTAAGCAACTAGTACGGAAGATAAGGTCCACCGCTCCGTCAACGTCCAAAGAACCGGCTAACCCCTCCCACCCCCCCCGTGGCATCTACCGACAATTCAGGGACTTCAAGTAGCTCTCAAACCGTAACCGGCCAGTTAAAAACTGAGAAACAACAAGATACCGACACCGACGAATACGAAGACCCAAACATGTCTCACAGTGAAGGTAAAACGTCAAGGTCAAGTTCACCCCATAGAACAGACCACCATGAACACATTATATCGAAGTGGAACATCAGTTTTGACACCTACGAAGATCCCGTAGAATTTCTAGAAACACTTGATGAATTAATAGCGACGGACGACGTTAATGAAGATAAAGTACTGAAATTACTACCCCGTTTCATGAAAGGTAAAGCACTACTATGGCACAGAAACAACAGGCATTCATGGGAAACCTGGGAAGACTTCGTGCAAACTTTTAAAGTGACCTTTCTACCGAGTAACTACGACAACGACCTACTAGGCAAAATCGTAGCGAAGAAACAACATTATAAACAAAAGTTTATTGACTACCTGATTGAGATACAAACTCTCATGAGAAGGTATGGTCGGATGACAAAGGAAGAAGAAAAAGAAAGAATTTATGAAAACATGGACACCCAGTATAAATTTTATATTAAACGACATGATTTCGCAACCATTACCGACCTAATAACATTGGCAGCCGATTTTGAGAAAATTAATTCAGACCGGATAGCAAGTATACGACAAAACTCAAGTTCAGAATCTGACAAACAAACAACAACCGATCAGAAGAAACCGACCGCAAATAAGACCGAAAAAGAGGCAAAGCCAAAATATATAAACCAGTACGACCAGAAAACCCACTGTTGGAGTTGTGGCAAACAAGGACACTCGTCAAAAAGTTGTTCCGGCAAAAAAATCCTGTTCAGCAGCACCTGTGGCAAATTGGGAATTAAAAGTACCAACTGCTGTAAGATACCAAAGGGAAGCTCCGAATCCATGGTTGTAAGCCAAATGGAGGTAGACAACCGTCCGTTTAAACAAATCACTATGTTCGATATACAGTATGAAGCACTTATCGACACCGGCTCAACAAGATCTTTTGTAACTAAAGAAATATACCAGAAATTCAGAAATACCGGTAAGAAGTCAATAAAAACCGATGAGAAAATAATCGTAGCCGACGGATCGACAGTGCACATCACCGAAGTACTACCGATCGAAATCACCATCGACGGCAGGAAAATAAAACACCGAATGTTCTACCACCCACGGATAGTAAGAATACTTATCGGCATGGATATATTGACACGTTTAGGAGTACAACTAAAATGGCCGCAACAAAACAAAACAGTAATAAACGAAGTAGGATTCATTGATACCCTGTACACATCCGAAAAGAAACGACCCGAAACCGTAGAAACCAATCCATCTTTGATGCAGAAAAACAAGAAAGAATTTAAGCCGAAAATAACCACCGAAAAATTAAATAACCGAATTATGGACCCAGAAAACAAATCTATAATAACACACCGGAAAATTGAGCAACCGAAAATTAAACCAGAAAACAGAAACTCAGACTGGATACAAAGAAAAATTAATGAAGTCAAACTAACCAAGAACCAGGACTACAAGATTGAAAAAAATAAACTATACCGAAATATTGAAAACAACGCATATGGACCACGTCAAGAAACATTCACCGAATGGAAACTATGCGTACCGGCTTCCGAAAGACATAGCATCATAAAACAGTACCACCATGAGCCAACAACGGGACACTTGGGCACAGCTAAAACCCTAAACCACGTCGCCCAAAGTTACTACTGGCCCGGTATGTATAAAGATGTCTCTAAGTTCGTGAGGAATTGCATGATCTGCAAGGACAAAATACCGCAATCGTCGAACAAATACAAACCACCCATTGTATGTTCCGACAAATCAACCAAACCGCCAATTCCCCAGCGAATACCAAAACCGCCGAAGGTCACAACGACAATCGAAACCAAGTCAACCAGCCCGACGACGACCGAGCCACCGGGGGTGAGTTCAAGTCGTGGGCGGGGTGGTGCACCGTTATCACCGTCTCCGTTACCAGGTGATGAACCCAAGTCCAGAAGAAGACACCGCCGATCTCTCAATAACTCGCATACCTACACCGAGCAGAAGAAAGAACCAAGTAGGGACCGCGATAAAAAAAATTGATGTGATTTTTACATATTACCGAGTAGACTTTAAAAAAAAAAAACGTTAATTTAGATATAAATAACAACCTATGTAGTTAAAAATAATTAGCCGTACTTTTTAGCAATACTTATAATTAGATTAAAATACATACCGCAAACCCGTAGTTTATGTTTCTATACCGTACCAATGTATTTATCCAAATCCATAAAGTGATACCTAAAACACTTCATAACTGACCACTAAATTATAACACCATATTATATTCACATTTGTAATCACTGGTTTAACTATGAGTACTGTAACGAACCTTTTTTTTTAAACACACCGATATAAAAAAAAAACAAATCACCCCACATATCCGATGGGATTCCAATTTAATACTAAGTAATAAACTGCAACGCGCATAGTTAAACCATTGCCGAAACACTAGTTAACTTTTCTAAAACTAATCTCATAACCGGTTGTTATAGTCATTGTTTTCCGATTGATACCGAGTAAACCGAACACAGGAAATACTTTAAAATACCTGAAATGCAAAATAATATAGATTGTGGGAATTTGCAATTAGGCCAGTTAGGCAACCTAATCAATGCCCACTTACCAAATCTTTTTAGGAACCTATATTTCTCTTTATCATCTTTTCGTATCAACAACTACCGCCATTTTTCTTTAAGCCGAATTAATTGTATGAAGACATATACCACTTAGAACTGATAAAAACTTACATACTTATAGTATAGTTTCCGTAGTACCGAACTATTACGAAGTAAAAAAAAAAAAAGCATATAAGTCTAAGAATAGAATAATATACTAACTTAAACCGTAATGTAGTAGTATAATAAGTACCTACCCACCAGCCATTTGATAGTAATTTAAGATATCAGAGTTTTAACATTTAATAAACATAGTTAAGCATCCGTAGTATAAAAATCCGTTAGATTTAACCATAAAATGTAATTAGATAGAAATAGGACCCGATATAGATAAGTAAAAACAAAAAAAATGAAAAATATAATTCCCATACAAACTGTGAACCTGTGAATAATATGATACCTATTCACCGCGTAGTAAACATTGCTAATGCAATTTCATAAGGCATTCGACCTTACCGTTATTAAGAAACCGAACTAGTAGGTAATCGATATGAAATCACAGGGGACTTTAAGAACATGGTGTAAAACATTATACGATAGCTTTGGAAAATAAATAAAAAAAAAAACAATATAAAGAGTTAGATAAAGTAAACAGCTAAGATAAAAGTTACCGTTATATACTTGCCAACCGGGATACGAACTTTAACCTGAATATACTTACGATTGTAAATAAAATTTCATACATTTGCCCATAAAGGGATTGTCATAGTGTAATGTGATCATTAGGGTGGTCCTTATTTTTCAACTTTTGAATTATCCTCCGGGCACTTTCTTATTTGATTATATACCTCTAAATACGAAATAAATGTTTTTTTGTTTTTGATTTTGTTAAGATTTAGAGGTCGCTACCAGCTGTCAATTTTTTACAAAAAGTGTTCAAATACAGCTTAAATGGTGATTCCATTAATTTAAAATTTAGGTACATAACATGTTACGTGCGAGTGAAACTAGCATAGACTATACCTTCTAATCCCCCTCCCCCCTCTCCGTTCCTCGACCCCCTCATTTGTACTACGATCGCCCCGCACTTCAGTTCTGTTAAGCAACAAGAGCGCACGTGTTGTTTTTGTAAAAGTTACAGTGAAGTGTTTCAATTTGCAATGGCGTCTACTAGTAGCGGATTCAGTATAACTACTAGAAATCAAAGTGAGATTTGGCTTATCGGTCAATTACTATCTGAATTAAGCCAATCAACCTTACCATCCATTGGCGAAGTGTTGCGATATTTTTTCTACTACAAAAATGAAGAAAAGAAAAGTATTCGTGAATCTGCGACTTTGACGGCTTGTGGGGTTATTAATTTGTGGGAAAAAGCTGGCATACCTATTCAATTAAAAAAACATGTCATCAGCAAAATTGAAAAGCTGTTCAAAGAATGGCAGAATCTAAAAAAAAATAAAGAAAACAAGAAAAAACGTTCAGAAGCATTGAAAACAAAAGAACAAAACTGGCAACAAAAGTTAGAAGATTTATTTGACATCGCTCATCGTGATGCTTTAAATATTATGACTTTAGAAGAAGATAAACAGTTTTTGTTAGCAGTGCGGCAAAATCGACGCCAATTTTTGATTGGTTCAGTCGACAGAAAAAGTTTAAACAAATGTAAGAAAATAAAAGAGAAAAAAGAATGGCTTGATAAATTGCGCGAGCGTGAAAACAAAGATATCTCGTCTATAACAGAAAAATGCTCATTGTCTTCATTATCATTTATTTCGTCATCGTCTGCCACAATAAGTGGGGAAGAAACTCCATCTGACTCCGAATTTATATCAAAATTGACGAAGATGCAACCACCTCAAAAACGAGCTCGAAAAGATATTATTAACAGTCAATTAGCTTCCAGTCTTGATGTTTCTAAATTGAGTGACAGAAAAGCAACTATGGTCGTGACATCTACTTTGAAAAGCGCAGGCTGTGATCCATCAGAATTTAATGTCAATAGATCTTCTATTCGTCGGCAGCGTGTCAAAAATCGCAAAGCTGTTGCAGAGTCGCTCAAAAGCGAGTTTAAACCTAGTTCGTCTTTAACAATTCATTGGGACGGTAAACTTATAGAAGATATTACTGGACACAAAACTGTAGATCGGCTGCCAATTTTGGTATCAGGACATGGAGTCGATCAATTACTCGCCGTCCCAAAATTAGAACGTGGAACAAGCGAAGCTTGTGCGTCGGCTGTCTACGACGCTATAAATTCATGGAATTTGAGCGATAAAGTAAAATGTTTGTGTTTTGACACTACTGCTGTAAATACCGGCTTAAGAAGTGGAGTATGCGTTCTCTTGGAGCGCAAAATGGATAAAAATATGCTTTGGTTTGCTTGTCGTCACCACATAATGGAAATTATGTTGTCAGGTGTAGTGGATCAATCGCTTGCCCCATCTAGTGGTCCTGATATACAATTATTCAAAAGATTTAAGAACAGTTGGGACTCTATTGACCAAAGCGACTTCAAAACAATAACAGATGACGCTGAGGCAAATATTCTTGCAGAAGTGGCCGCAGACAGGATTTCTTTTGCCAAAAAGCAACTTCAAGTACATCAACCTCGAGATGACTACAAAGAAATGTTAAATCTTACAATCATATTCTTAGGAGGTGTTCCTGAAAAAGGCGTTTCATTTCGGAGACCTGCTGGTCTACATCGAGCTAGATGGATGGCAAGAGCCTTGTACTGTTTAAAAATTTATTTATTTAAGCATCAGTTAAAGCTAACGAAAAAGGACGAAAAGGCTGTGAGAGAAATATGTATTTTCACGGTGATGATTTATATCAAATATTGGTTTCAAGCCTCTACCAGTCAGTCAGCACCAAGAAACGACTTACAATTATTAAAAGACCTTAAAGCTTTTGAAAGTGTTAACAAAAATCTAGCTACTATTGCGCTGAAAAAGATTTTAAATCACTTGTGGTATTTGTCGGAAGAGCTGGTTTCGCTTGCATTTTTCGATGACGAACTTTCAGTCCAAGAGAAGAAAAAAATGGTAGAAGCACTCAAAATTGAAGGCACACATGATTGCTTAAAACGAATAAACCTTGACATGGCGACCATCCACGAAAAAAATATAGAAAACTTTGTGAGCAGTAATTCTTTAAAATTCTTCCAGGTCCTAGGTATCTCATCAGATTTTTTTTATAAAGACGTTGAAACCTGGAACGAAGACCCTGATTATATAGCTGCCAAAAATATTGTTCATTCATTGCGTGTAGTGAATGATATAGCTGAGCGTGGTGTTGCTTTAATGGAAGAATACAATAAATTAATTACCACAAATGAAGAACAAAAGCAATATTTGCTTTTGTTGGTAAAAGAGTATAGAAAAAAGTATCCCAATACTAACAAGTCAACCCTTGCATCTTAAAAGTAAATCATTCAGATTATTTTATTTCATAGCATCAACAAAAATTGTGTAATATTTTTAAGACCTGGTTAAAAAAAATAAAGGATTCTGAGAAAAACAAATTTTGGCTTTTTATTTAAAATTTAAACCTTGGTAGCGACCTCTAAATGTTATTAAAAAAATTCAAAAAAATTACTGTAATATTTTCTTAAGGTATATAACCAAATTACGTGGTGCCCCCCGAAATTAAAGAAAAAAAATATTTTCCTTAAGAATAAGGACCACCCTAGTGATCATCCAGTGTAATGGAGATTTTTACTTTAGAAGTAAAAATCTTCAAAAGAAAGGGGGGAGTGTGACGGAAGTGGGCAGACGCGCGGCCTCATCGCAACCAGTGTGACCAACTTTAAATTAGAGATCCTGCCCCACTTTAGGCAAAAAACTGACAAATCCTGCCAAACTCTAAAGCAAAAAATGCCGAAATATGCCAATATATTTTAAAATTTTAAAATAAATAGACACATCATTTTATAGACTTTTATTTAAAATAATTGATAAGTCAAAAATTAAATCAAATTATACATTCGTATTAGCATCGTATTCTTCTTGATCACTTTCCTTGTACATCGCTTTTGTCATTTGTTTTATCATTTCTTTAGTTGGCTGGAATGAAACGCAGTCTCCATGTTCACTAATGCCCTGTTTAACATGTAAAATAGCGGCGACATGTTTATTAATGAATCTATTCTGCGTTTTTGTTTTTATAAGGTTGATTTGTGAGAATATTCTTTCACAAGCGGCATTCGACATGGGCAAACACAACACACCTTTTACAAAATTGGAAACGCTTACGTATTTTAAGTCTCCATTTGAATTTCGGATTTTGCCAATGGCACCCCAAAATGTATCAACATTTGTAATTGGCTTTGCGTTACTTCCACCTGATTCTAACAAATCACTAACATCTTTGTCAAGTTTTAATTGTCTGTATTCATCATAAATTTTTTGAATTGTATGTTCATCAACAAGATTAGGAAACTGCTTAATAATATTTGCTATCGAGGAAAACTCCTTGTATACAACGTCTTGAGGAGCTAAGAACTGTAATTGTTTAAAAAGGTTGTTTAATGGCAAACGTGTTTTAAGTTGACTTGAAAGTTGAATAAGAAATGATTGCATATGCTCAAGAAACGTTTGTATTGCAGGTTTTAGATTTATATCCCTTGCTAGATTAGTGATTTCCCTGCTGACGTTAACACCTAAATACAAATCCTTCAATGGTAAGTAGTTCACGCTGGACGTCGGTTCTAGAAGAAGTGGGTCTGTACTCTTAATGTAATTGACTTTCACGTAGCAGCTTAACAATGACATTAACATTTCAGAGACGTCTTTATAAACCAAGTGTACAGTCGTATAATCCCCTTGAAATACCGTATTTAATTTATTAACAATAGGCAGAATATAGTCAAGTGCGTAAAAATATAGTTTAAATATGTTGTTATTGAAGCTCTCGTATAAAAATTGAGAGGATATATTTTTGTCGTGCAAATATTGGCCTTGAAAATAAAGTTTTAGCGCATCCCATTGCTCGAGAATTCTGTTGACACAGGAGTGGAATGATAGGCAACGAATATCGTAATGTTGTAGTATTTTGTGTTTATCTGTATTTACAAATTCTTGAAACTCCGAAAATTCCCTCTGCCTTTTGCTACTGTGAGCAAAATACCCATACACTTCTTTGACTATTTGATTCACAGCTCTGGGTAATGTGTCTTTGCTTGCGTGACTAACAGATAAAGCCGTGGAATGGCAGACACATTTGATAAATAAGCAATGCGGATTCACATCCTTAATTTTAGCAATGATTCCACCATGTTCACCAAACATTACATTGGTAGTATCGGCTCCGAAACCAACTGCATCTTTTATATCAAGGTTTGAATCACGTAAAGCCTTTGAAAGAGCTTCAAACAAATTATTTGCCGATTCCCCTTCTAAATCTACCATTGTTAGAAATTTCGTTTTTAACGCTAGTGATTTCTCAGAATAGTATTTAATTACTATAACAAGCATTTTCGTCGATGAAACGTCTGTACTCTCATCTATAATCAAAGAATACACTGGTGCACGGGTACAAGCATTCTGACATGATCTTAAATCTGCCTGCATTTCCCTCTCCAGTTCCGGCTTCATAACATTATATGTTACCGCAGCTGCTTTGGTTCGTTTACAGCAGAAAGATTTAGCAACCTCTGGATTGGTAAAGCATTTTGAAATGATTTCACTCATATGATCCATGACGCGAAAGGGCAAATTATGTTCTACCGACAGAGCACACATGTTGAGTTCTGCTTTTTTCACCTGATCGTCTAGTGAAGACGTTTTAAAAAACTTTTGCACCTGAAATTATAAAGAAATTTTAAACTAACTTACTAATACTCCCTACGATTTTCCTGTTAAATGTAACAATGTATAGGTACTCACCGATGACTGCCCGCTATATCCGATTATGTTCTTCTTGTGCTTTGTAGTGGATGCATGTTCTTTTATGATAGACAATCTAGGCACCAACTTAGTGTTACATGCTTTACACCATGCAACATCTTCATCATTCGCTTTTGTTATCCAGGACGAAAGTGATGGATCCTGCTCCCACTCTACACGATATAATCGTTCATATTTACGTTTCATGATAAATCAGGAATGGAAAACATTCACACTACACGAAATTCAGAAATGGAATTGTGGTGTCTCCGACAACTTTTTTAGAATAAAAACAAAACAACTGATATACGACACTATTATTATAAACGTTTTGCTCAGCACTTTATTTAAGGTTTACAATGGAATGAACTGCAAATCCAACGAGAGCTGTTTTGGGAAATCCCCAAACCAAAGGCCTTTGCGTTGCCAGTGTTACCACCGGCATTTTTGAATTCCTACCTACTGTTTTTTCCTTTCTCGATGCACCCTACTTTTTTATAGTCTATAGCGGCTGTACTGCCAAATCTGCCAGCTTATATTGCTATATCCTGCCAAATACTGCCAGATTTCTAAAACGTCAAACTAAAATGCCAGAGAGTAAAATAGAGCACTAAACCTGCCAAAAAGGCAGGATCCTGCCACATATGGTCACACTGATCGCAACTGCCCGCTGCATACTGACCGGCCGGACCATCGCACCCCTGCGCCCGCGCGCAACCCGCGTTCGCCCGGCATCGCGCCTCGGCACCCTCCGCGCTTACCGCAACCCGTACTCGCCTGATGACGAACGTCGCACCCCGCTCGCCTCCGCGTGACGTCAGTTACGCACGGCACGCACCGCACCCCGTCGCAACCCCGCACCGTTTTCGCCTGCACACGCCTATATAAGGCGCGTTTCCGCAGCCTGCGGCTATTAAGTTTCGGTCAGCTCACTCAGGTAAGAGCTCTCGCAATACCCCTTTCCTCTCCTTTAACCCCTGAGGTTGTTTCAAGCCCGCGTACCTGCCTTTGCCTGGATCGCGGACCAACCAGATCCCTGATTCCCAAACTCCAGAAATTCCGTTTTCCTGAACCCGAGGGTTGTTTCAAGCCCGCGTACCTGCCTCTGCCTGGATCGCGGACCAACCCATTATCCCGTCTTCCTGAGGTTGTTTCAAGCCCGCGTACCTGCCTTTGCCTGGATCGCGGACCAACCTCTTCCCGTGGGAATCTCCCGTCTACCCCTTCTATCCAACCCGCGCCGTACGTCACCTTAAAGCGGACCTAAGGCCGCCATTGAGTTCGGCGTCGCGCGTCCCGGAAAAGTGTAGTGATCATAGTTTTACCGTATAAGTTAGTATCGCGAGTGCTTAGCAAACCACATAGGAGCTGTTCCTGATTTTCCCGGTAAACGTTTTGTTGAACGTTTTACGTTCCCTGTTAGTAGCGGTCCGGTCCGGTAAGTACTTTTACCGTTAAAACACACCACACGGATAGGTTCCCGACAAGCCATAGCTAGGTCGCCTATTCCCGGCATATTTCCTCCTAGGTCCCGGTCATTAGTTAGACGCCTGTAAATACCTTTGAAGTACAATATACCGTTTCCTGTCACACAGTTTCGTGTTTCATTTCGCCTCTGACGCCTGTTACAACTCTCCCTCGCTACCCTCAGACGAGCCGCTGGACCTCGAGCACATCCAGTGACAACACTGTGGGCTAGCAAAAGCATTGCACGTGGTTTTCCCACGGGAAACCACGTTACACGTTTTAGAAGAATATTGTCGTTAGGAGAAACGTTTGCTAGGGGGTGTATATTACTGTAAATAACTTAATATTTCTATTGATTAATTAACAAACAATATTTTATGTGTAAAACCCAAACTTATCACGTTTTAGCAGAAAAAAGCAATAATACTTTTCGTGCAACAATATCAGTTATCACGTAGTTGTGGGACATTTTGCTAAAATCGGATTTTTATATCATTAAAACACACTATTTTTGGCAAAAAAAACATTTATAATTATTATTTATCATTAAAAACCCTTTAAACTTCAATGAAATACCTAAAAAAACCGGCCAAGTGCGAGTCGGGCTCGCGCAGGAAGGGTTCCGTACCATTTCCTATTGATATCGAGCAAAAAAATCACGTTTTTTGTATGGGAGCCCCCTTTAATTTTTATTATTATTCTATTTTTAGTATTTTTTGTTATAGCGGCAACGGTAATATATCATTTGTGAAAATTTCAACGCTCTAGCTATAACTGTTCATGAGACACAGCTTGGTGACAGACGGACAGACAGACAGACAGACCAAAGACAGTGAGACAAACGTACAGCCAAGTCTCAGTAATAGGGTCCTGTTTTCACCCTTTGGGTACGAAACTCTAAAAAAGAATTTGAAAATGATTTTGTAATGGTTTCTTTTAAAAATATTCTAATTTAATTTAACCCGGCGTCTGCTAGGTTGGGTCAATATGACCCGTGACGTTTTTAAATGTGTATATTTTAGAAAATAAAAGTCTCACAGCACTACGCTTCTTAGTAGCTGCAGCTAGCACCTCAATTTTCTAGTTTCATATCTCCAATTTGACAGTTTACGCAAAAATAGGAAGATATAAGCAGTCAAACAGCAAAAAGGTAAATTTGACCCAACCATGCATTCGATGTTACAATTTCGTGCCAATTACGTGAGTTCATTATTTAATGATTTTGTTTATTTATTTGTACCGATATTATGTTTATCACATTATATTTTGATATTTTTAGGTTTTATTTAATTAATAGATAAATAGGAACGCGAAAAGCAACGAAATCTCGCAATATTAGAAGAAAGCGTCTCTGAAGAAAGAGAAAATTCTTCGAAAACCGAGAAAGATGATTACGTTTAGAATTTCTTAAAGATTTTACATTTGTCATTCCAAAAAATTAAAAATAAGTGACAATTAGCATTATTCTGCTTTTCTATTGGTCAAATTCTAGAAGTTGATTTTTTTGTTGTTCATTTTGTACTGACTTCGTAAATACGTATAAGGATTGTTATTTAACTTTCTTTTTAAATTTTAATCTGCAAAATACTATAATAGAAGAACTATTCTTCAAGTTTAACAAAAAATTGCTTTTAATATCATCGGAATGTAACAATCAGCTACGGTTTAAAATCGGGGTCGATATGATCCACCATGCGTTTGTTGTACCTATTTTCTACCATGCTGACGCCGGGTTAAGCATACTCTATGCATACTATGTTGCTCAAATCTGACTTTTAATAAAACTAAATGGCGTATTCAACGCATAAATAATCTTCTTTTATAGTATAATCATAACAAACGTATGAAAATGGAAATGAAGTCTCTAGAAATAGTATTAGTGCAGTTCGACGTCGTTATTCTAGTACCTACTTCTATTAGCTCAGACACGAACGATTCATCTGACAATAGGTTACCTTTCTATGAGGACCTGGACGATTTTGTAAGAGACTTTAAGATTTGATATGCCAGTTGATAGTTCTGATGAAGAGCAATATAGGAATGAAAATGTTTAATTACAACCTGCAACGTTTGAAACCGAGTATAATACCTATGTTCTTTCGCTAATAGATCATCTACCCCGTCATTTTACGATGAAGTAGTTAAGTCAATGGAAGTTCCTTCCCGACAGTCTTGACCACATAGAAAGCACCAGTGATAGTTGGTACTTTTTTGCAATGTGGCATGTGGCATTTTTCCATCCGGTTGGGTACTGGTACTCTCCATATTCTATCTACGAATATAATATTAGGTTTAGACTGTCGAGAAGGAACTTACACTGGATTATTAAATCTGTTTTTATTATAAAATGACGGGGTAGATCATCTATTAGCGAATGTATTATTCTCGGTTTCAAACGTTGCAGGTTGAAAGTTAGCATTGGTGACATTTTTATTCTTATATTGCTCTTTCTCAGAACTATCAACAGGCAAAATCTTAAAGTCAGGATCTCTTACAAAACCGTCCGGGTCCTCATAGAAAGGTAACCTATTGTCAGATGATTCGTTCGTATCTGAGCTAATAGAAGTAGGTAGTAGAATAACGACGTTGAACTGCACCAATACTATTTCTGGACCTTCATTTCCATTTTCATCCGGGTGTATGTATACTGTCAATCATGGGTGCTCCTCCGTTTCTTCAATTTTATTTCGATATTTATCAACCCTAATACTTTCCAGCTTCTTGACTACATCTGCAAAAATGATATTTATTAACAAGTAATGATAGATTATTAAGAAAAAACTTAGGTAACAAGAAATATTATTACAGTTCTTTTATTTATTTATTTATTTATTTATTTATTTATTTATAACAGTATAATTAAATGTAACTTACAGACAAAAATTATCTAAGGCATTACATTTAACACATCACATATCATTTAAGTCACAAAAAAGAATAAATCAATTTTATTATAATACACTTAAAAATAATAATTTGTGCCTATCTAATATATAATTAATTAATTAGCGTAATTCAAATGAGGATGGACTTTATTTCACATTCTATCATCACCCATGCATACTTTCTCACACATACTTCGTATCTTTCGCTGTATAGAGGGCCAATCATCCGCAAACACATCAAGTTGGGTATCAATATCCAAAAACTTATTTAGCACGTGCAAGGCTCGACATACCGGAGAGTAGCGGCCTGCGACAGTTCTGGTCAATGGGGCGGCAAAGAGGTGAATGACTCCTCTACGAAAGCGGGTTGCATTTTGTGGAACATATAGTCGACATGTTTGATCATGCAGGTTAATGCACTCCTGACGTCCTCTCAACGTTTTGCAGATGTTAATAACCTGGTCATACAGTCGACGTACCTCTAGGGAGTTATACCCGAGTGTCCCTTGCAGGAAAGCTGTAGGATACATTAAGGGGTAGTACCCATACTTCTGCTTATACAGGAAGCGTAGAAATCTCTTTTGCACTTTTTCCACCATGAGAGTGTAGGATTTCTCGTGTGTTTTTTATTTCGTTTATCATTATAACGTTACATTATGATACATTTTCCACCCTCTTCAAGTATTTTTTCTAAAACAGTGTGTTGTTATCTAACAATTATTACAAATAAACAAGTATAGTTTCATATTTGGTTTATCATCTACAACGCCGTAAAAACATCAAAAAAATTAAAACATTAAAAATTCTAATTTTTGCAAGAAAAATGTTACTTAGCTAATATGTAAAAAAAAACCTTCGAAGATATTTCAGCAAAACCGCAATATTATCCTTATATCACTATTTTGTTATAAAATAATATAGTATTGTGTTACTTACCTTTATCTGTAAAAATGTGATATTGTCGTGTTATCACGTTTTTATAGAAACCCGGGAGCACCTCACTCTTCGACCACCCGATAACAACCGACTTGTATCGTTCTTGAAGTGAAACACCTCCAAAGATGAGACAGTGCGACAATGTCACATTTGCCGTTTCTCTACTGAATTACCTACTTCTAGTAGGGATAGAAAATATTGCGTTTTTGCAGTATAAAGTGCGCAAGATGGCGAATTTAATAATGTAATAAAAAAAAAATGACTTTTCGGAAATATACCGTTGTTGTCGCAAACAAGCGAAGTCTCGATTCCGGTGTACTTTCAACCACCGCACAAAATTCATCAAACTAGTGTTAATGTTGCATTCAACTTTTGTAACCATTTTCAGCTTACTAAAGCATGGTTCGGTCGAAAGTTTGTTACTAACTTTTCAAATCTTGTGATGGGTGTAGCGAAAGTATGTCCGAATCAGACTCGTGAGTGAGCAAGCAAAGAATCCTAGTTTTTAAGATACTTAAGAATAGCACTAACTTGACCCGTTAAAAAAAACCAACTTCAAAACGGAAACTAAAAAGTAGAAAATAACTTAACTTCTACAGATTCTTCGAGTTTATTAGTGATGATTAAAAGAAACATAAACAATTTAATAATTAAATATTTAATAATTTGAAGACGATGCCAAGTAGTGTCTTTCATTTTTTATTACTTACACTGCAATTGCGATTTATAAACTCTCTACGTGATTTATTTTGATATTTCGGAAGACAGGACCTGGTTGGTCCAGCGATACGTACGCGGTCTTAATTAACCAGATAGGAGGGAGAGGAATTGGGTTGGTCCAGCAATCCTAGAGCAGGTACGCGGTCTTAATCAACCCAAGGGGAAAGGGAGAGAGAGTTGTATTGCGAGAGCTCTTCTCGGAGAGCTTAAACGGAAAACTCTGAGCTAGTGGCTGCAGGATCGCGCCTTATATAGGCTGTGAGCAGTGCGAAAACGGTGCGGGGTTGCGACGGAGTGCGGTGCGCGTCGTGCGTGGTTGACGTCAACGTAGCTGAGCGGGGTGCGATGTTCGTCATCGGGCGAACGCGGGACGCGGTAGGCGCGGAGGCCGCGGAGGCACGGTGCCGGGCGAACGCGGGATGCGAGCGGGCACAGGGGTGTAATAGTCCGGCCAGTCAGTCTGTGGCAGGTAGTTGCGGTGTGGCCGCGCGTCTGCCCACTTCCGTCACACTCCCCCCTTTCTTTCGAAGATTTTTTTGTTCAGAGGAAAAATCACCATCTCAATCATATGACTATTTCTTGCAGATGTTTTATTGGTATGCTACTTTACAACGGTAGGTAAATAAATACAAGTACAGGTTTAATCCCTATAGGTAAGTAAGTATGTAATGGTTGCTTATATTCTTATTATTTACTTTTTTTACATTGATATCTTCCTATTCAGCTATTTTTCAATAAACAAATTAATCCTATCGTTGTTATGGGCAAACTCATTCTTAATTGAAACACATGCATATAGCAATGGTTCCCGAAAGGACCCGGTTGTGTTGACATTTTTGTATAAATCTGATAATTTAATTACTTAAAACGCCATTTAAAGACCAACCGCAGTTATAATACCTTTGTGTTGGATAACTAAAAATACTGACAGCGCCATCTATTGACTAACTAGTAGAATATACTGCCATTCTGCGGTTCTGGTGTGACGTTCGGAAGATGGACGATGGTGCAGGAAAGGAGAAGAGAGGGAGAAGGTGAAGAAGATGAAGGCGGCGAGAGTTATTGTGATTGTTGTGTGATTGATAATTAATATTAATAATTATTGTAACGGTGACTGATGATATGGCTGATTCCACCGTTTCGTTCAGATTTACCATCCAGACCAAAAAATCATATGAATTTAACAATTAGCTAAAATGTTTAAATTGAAAAAGTTCATGTTTAAGTAAAGCTTAAAGACGCATCTTTCATTTAATCGCTAAATTAATTAAATAAAAAAAACCCTGAACAAAAACATGTCAAAATTTCATTACACTCATTTTCAATGAAATTTTGACAATTTTGACCCTGAGTTTTCTGAGATACTTTAGTACACTTTCCTACGGTAAATGTTCAGGTTTTTTGTACCTGAATATCAAGTTATTCAGATGTTTTCTTTTCATTTCTTTCAGATGGCAAACATTCATATACGTTCGAAAGAACTATGAGTTGCTACTGCAACAATGTGAGTCCACCAGGACCAACAGATCACGAGCCTTAACACAATATAAAAGGGGATCAATATCCCTTTTTCACAATTGTCACACGAGCGTCAGCTCAAAGCGTCGATTCCATTTAGTTGGAACAACAGGTCTCTTGCATTTATGTGAGTGACTTTATTTAATTTATGTGAGTGAAATTTAATTACTTATAGTGATGAAATAGGTAAAAATATGGGTTGCTACCTTAGCCAATATTATAATAATATAAGGTAATAAACAATTGTATGCCAGGCGCGGATTGTTCTTGGATTTTGGAGACAATTTTGTCATCAAAGTTTGAGAGTAGTTTAGTACTGGTAATTTTAATAGGTAAACCTGGAAATGTAAACAGAGAGGACCTAGCGACATATATTTCAAGATTAGACGCGATTACTAACATTAAAAATATAATTTTGTTTACATTTCCATTTTGCATTAATGCTAGAGATGATAATAATAATATAAGACACAATCAGAATATGATGCTACATAATTTAACATGTTATAATAATAAATTCCATTGTGTAGATTTTAATTCGATTATTAAGAAATATCATTCAATTTGAGGAAGGTTTTATCTTAATCGATTCAATCGAAAACAGATAGCATTGTCGCTGTCCTATTACTTAAATTCTGCCAATCTGTTGGTAAATTTGACGATTGCTTCTATTGAGCAGAGTAGTAGTAATGACATTATTTATATATACCCCTCCTGTGATTCTAGTCATAATTATTGTAGTCAACACCAACCATCCGCTCTTTTGGCGGATTTGACTGCTCCTATAGAGCATTTAAATTAAGTGACCAGACAACAGAGACAGTTGTCTCTCTCGATGCTGCTATAGACATGCCCATGATAAATACTAAGAAACATGATTGTAATTTAAAACTTATTTCTCAAAATATTCAGGGCATGTTAAGTAAAATCCATGAGTTGGAACTTCTCTTGAGCTGTGACAAAATTGACGTCATTTGCATTACTGAACACTGGCTCAACAACAACCAACTCATGTTTAGTTTTGACAATCACCATGTTTGCAGTTCTTTCATAAGAAATAGTGCGGTTAGAGACTCTGGAGATTCTTTAATTATTATTAAAAATTCTTTAAAATACAAGGAACGCACTGATATTGTAAATCTATCGGTTAAACGTACCGTTGAGATGACTTGTATAGAATTGGAGCGGCTTGTTGTAATAAGCGTATATAGAAATCCTAACGGTTCCTATGATATTTTTGAGGAAATTATGGAGACTGTTCTTCAAAAATTAAATAACACAAATAAGGGTATTATTGTCTTTGTTTGTTTTAATTAACCACATAACGAGTTACTTTATCACCTTATCAGCTATGGCTCCTGTTACACGTACCATGTCCTCGCGTCAGCTTGAGGAAAAACTACAATTTGCCTTGTTTGAGCTAAAAACATCCAAGGAACTGAGCGAGCAACTGCTAAAGGAAAGAGAGGATAGCGAGAGGGAAGTCTTAGATAATTTAAACAAGTACGAACGGGTTAAGTGTGAGTGTGCTGATATGCATAAGCAATTACAACATTATGTTGAAAAATCAGAGCAACTTCAGCGACTAGTAGATGAGTCTGACCGGGATAGGAGTGAGTTTGAGGCTGCCCTCAGTCGCATTCATGTTCTGGAACTTAATCTTCGTGACGCACACAGACAAATCTCCGAATTGGACTGCTTTAAACTAGATTTTCAAGCGTCTCAGACTCTGACACTATTCGATGAGTTGATTGGTTCTCCGTCAACAATGAATACCACCTGACCTCACTCTAATGTAAGCACTATAGATCTAACTGGTAATAAAACACCTTGTCAGATTAAAAATTTCAAAAACCCCCGACTATAAAAAGTAACAAATAAATTAAGTAGTATTTTGTCAACTGAACATCGCTTAATATTTCATACAAATTGACAACTTTCATACAAACTTCATTTCGACGGGAGACCGCATTCTATTTTACTTATTACTTACGAATATATTAAATTATACTTATCGATTTAATTTAAACGTTTCACAGGTTTTTTTTAAAAATTTGATATCACATTATGATTATTTATGATAGGCGTACCTACCTAGTAGACCAAGCTAGGTATAGCTACTTAGCGGTCCCCCGACAAAATGAAGTTTGTATGAAAGTTGTCAATTTGTATGAAATATTAAGCGATGTTCAGTTGACAAAATACTACTTAATTTATTTGTTACTTTTTATAGTCGGGGGTTTTTGAAATTTTTAATTTAATTTTTATTTTGAAGTTTTTAAACCTTTATTATATTATTATAATAAGCTCCTCTTGTTGTCAATATTGCATTATTTTAAGAATTAAACACTGTTCAAAACGAATCCAAATACGACATATCTACTGTTACATTTTTCAAGAATGGGTGGAGAGCTGGACTCCATCATTAGCTCCTCATCTGCTGGCACCATTGCATTATATTAAGAATTAAACGCTGATCAAAACGAATTCAAACACGACATATCTGCTGTTATATTAATTTTACAATCCTACCACAGCCGACAAAAGAGCTGATGACCTTGAAATGGCTGAACCGATTTGCATATAATATATCTAAGAACACTCCCAGGATTACCAGCTTTAAATTAAAAAAAACCGCATCCAAATCCGTCCACGCGTTTAGGCGCTACAGTGCCACAGACAGACAGACACACAGACAGACACACAGACAGAGGGGTCAAACTTATAACACCCCTCTTTTGGCGTCGGGGGTTAAAAATGTCCTTAAGTCTTAGTAATAATCATATGGTGATATCAAAATTAAAATTAAAAATTTTAAAAACCCCCGACTATAAAAAGTAACAAATAAGTAGATAATATTTAACTTTCATACAAACTTCATTACGTCAGGGGACCGCATTTTATTTTTGTTACGAATATATTAAATTATACTTATCAATTCATTTAAAACATTTCACAGGTATTTTTAAATTTTGTTATCACATTATGATTATTATTTATGATATGATATTATGTTATATTCGCGCACCCACCAAACTACTTAACGGTCCCCCGACAAAATGAAATTTGTATGAAAGTTAAATATTATCTACTTATTTGTTACTTTTTATAGTCGGGGGTTTTTTAAATTTTTAATTTAATTTTTATTTCGAAGTTTTTAACTTTCATCATATGCTCCTCCTGTTGTCAGCATTGCATTATATTAAGAATTAAACACTGATCAAAACGAATCCAAACACGACATATCTGCTGTTACATTTTTCAAGAATAAATCGAATCCTGGAAATTCAGGCTCCATCATCAGCTCCTCATCTGTTGCCACCATTGCATTATGGTAAGAATTAAACACTGATTAAAACGACTCCAAACACGACATATCTGCTGTTACATTTTTCAAGAATGGATGGAGTGCTGAAAATTCTGACTCCATCATCAGCTCCTCATCTGTTGCCACCATTGCATTATAGTAAGAATTAAACACTGATTAAAACGACTCCAAACACGACATATCTGCTGTTATATTGGATCTACAATCCTACCACAGCTGACAAAAGAGCCGATGACCTTGAAATGGCTGAACCGATTTGCATATTTTATATCTAAGAACACTCCCAGGAATACCAGCTTTATATTTAAAAAAACCGCATCCAAATCCGTCCCCGCGTTTAGGAGCTACAGTGCCACAGACAGACACACACACAGACACACACACACACACACACACACACACACACACACACACACACACACACAGACAGACATCGACGTCAAACTTATAACACCCCTCTTTTGGCGTCGGGGGTTAAAAACAAATTGAAGAAATATGTTAAAGTTAATAGGTATATTAATAAAACTCAAAAATTAGTAAATAAAAACAAATCAATTTTCAAAAATGTCAGCCTAATAAAGGAACGCAATAATTTCTTTACATTTAGAAACTCTTTCTCTATGCTAGAAAAACAGATTATATTGGAGAATTATAAAGATTTTTTTTTTTCATATATAATACTTAGATTTTGATGTTTTTATTTTATTTTATGGGTCTTCCTTTAGACATACACTGTTTTGTCAAAATAAATAGTAAAAATCTGCTGCCGATGTTGCAACAAAACACGTTTTCGCTAATAGTGAACGTTTTTTATATAAAATTTATATTTTTTATTAAACGGCCTGTTTAGTCATAATTAAACCTACGACTATTCAAAATTTCAAATTCCTCCATCATCTAATTTAAAAGTTATACCTAGAGAAAAAACATTATTTTGTTTTAAACGGCGCTCACCAAAAACATACATTTTCAAGATACAGTGTATTGTTATCACACGGCAGATGTGGTTCATCACGTGTGAATTCGTTGAGTGTCCACGTTAGGGAACTCGAAGGCCTTTCCGTGGAATGGGCTTTGGAGGATTGTTAGTTAATTTCTTTCTGATGGCAAACATTCATATAAGTTCGAAAGAACTATGAGTTGCTACTGCAACAATGTGAGTCCACCAGGACGACCAGATCATGAGCCTTAAAACAATATAAAAGGGATATTGTGTTACACGAGCGAAAGCTCAAAGCGTCGATTCTATTTAGTTGGAACAACAGGTCTCTTGCACTTTTGTGAGTGACTTGTATTGCTGGGGAATAAAACGGGGAGGGTTTATAATACAATGTCGTCCCGATTGACGAAAGTATAGTGTATCAAATCAGTATACTGGGATCAATCTTTTGAGATGTTAAATTTTGTTTCTGAGGTTTTACACTACACTGTGTGTAGAAAATCTTGGGGACAAACTTTATTGAACACAGGTGTGGAGTCTCTCTCATTCCGAGTGTAATTGATATTGTTCAACCAGCACGAAGTCTGAGTGTTGACCCGCTAGTAGTTCATTTCGGTGCGCGTCATCGCACTGCATGTGAGCGAGAGCTATATGTTAGGATATACATTGGCTTGAGTGCGAGCATGCAAAATCTTGTGATACACTCTTTAATAATCTTTAGAGGTTTTTAGTTAAATCTTTTTTGTAAATTACATGTGTGAAAATGTGTTGCGATCTTTTTACATTTCGTTATAGCAGCCATGACTGTCTCTTGCACTTTTAGTCCTTCTTTCAACACGTTTTGAAGCTTGTGTGAAGTGTAGTCAATGTGATCCACATTTAACAAGGAAACGCCTTTGTAACTGAACTAAGCTAATTAAATAAAACGCAAGTTTTATTTCGTAATGCTTTATTTTCGATAAACGCCATTATTTTGCATGCTCACACTCAAGCCAATGTATATCTCAACATATAGCTCTCGCTCACACGCAGTGCGATGACGCGCACCGAAATGAACTACAAGCAGGTCAACACTCAAACTTTGTGCTGGTTGAACAATATCAATCACACTCAGAATGAGAGAGGCTCCAACCTGTGTTCGACAAGGTTTGTCCCAAAGATTTTCTACACACAGTGTAGTGTAAAACCTCTGAAGCAAAGTTTCACATCCCAAAAGATTGATCCCAGTATACTGATTTGATACACTATACTTTCGTCAATCGGGATGACATCGTATTATAAACCCTCCCCGTTATATTCCCCAGCAATACAAGTCACTCACATAAATGCAAGAGACCTGTTGTTCCAACTAAATGGAATCGACGCTTTGAGCTGACGCTCGTGTGAACACAATATCCCTTTTTATATTGTGTTAAGGCTCGTGATCTGTTCGTCCTGGTGGACTCACATTGTTGCAGTAGCAACTCATAGTTCTTTCGAACTTATATGAATGTTTGCCATCAGAAAGAAATTAACTAACAATCCTGCAAAGCCCATTCCACGGAAAGGCCTTCGAGTTCCCTAACGTGGACACTCAACGAATTCACACGTGATGAACCACATCTGCCGTGTGATAACAATACACTGTATCTTGAAAATGTATGTTTTTGGTGAGCGCCGTTTAAAACAAAATAATGTTTTTTCTCTAGGTATAACTTTTAAATTAGATGATGGAGGAATTTGAAATTTTGAATAGTCGTAGGTTTAATTATGACTAAACAGGCCGTTTAATAAAAAATATAAATTTTATATAAAAAACGTTCACTATTAGCGAAAACGTGTTTTGTTGCAACATCGGCAGCAGATTTTTAGTATTTATTTTGACAAAACAGTGTATGTCTAAAGGAAGACCCATAAAATAAAATAAAAACATCAAAATCTAAGTATTATATATGAAAAAAAAAAAATCTTTATAATTCTCCAATATAATCTGTTTTTCTAGCATAGAGAAAGAGTTTCTAAATGTAAAGAAATTATTGCGTTCCTTTATCGAGTTCCCTAACGTGGACACTCTACGAATTCACACGTGATGAACCACATGGGCTCGGTACGCGTTAAAAACGTAAAATGTGTGGAAGGCCCCAACCATCGCCTTTCACGGTGAGCTCAACACAACGCACAGGTGCGTCAACAACTCTCCCCCACAAGGAGGTTTTGCCAGCATAAACCGCTGAATCGTTGCGGGTCTAGTGCAATACCATTCCCGTTTGAGGATACGACCGAAGTCGTCAGACAGAGGTCGATGACCTGGGTCTGGTGATTGTATGTTTGGACACGTCCAAAACCGATGAGAAGAACGGAAAGTTCGATAAACGAACATGACCGCCAACTGCATTTGATAAGTGTGTGTGTTGAGGGGAACGGAATCATCGGAACCCACTCAAACGGAGCGAAGAGCCACTAGTGCTCTGTAGTGCGTTCGATTGATTGGCTAATCCAATCGGGTGCGAGACGAACCTCTAGTGTTTTATAAGGTCGGATAAATCCTTCCAAATAAACACTAATATAATCAAGGTTATTGCTAACCAAGATTGTAAGGCGTTCGAGTGACCAGCATTCACCAGTCGGTTGTGTATGTTGAGGGAAACGGAATCATCGGAATCCACTCAAACGGAGCGAAGAGCCACTAGTGCTCTGTAGTGCGTTCGATTGATTGGCTAGTCCAATCGGAGGCGCGAGGCACACCTCAATTGTTTTGTAAGGTCGGATAAATCCTTCCAAATAAACACTTTAAAAGAATCGAGGTTATTACTGTAACGTTCTAACCCAACCCCTACCTAAAGAAAATTTTAAAAATATGCAAATATAAAACTCAGCTTAGATCTAAAGAATTTTGGCCTTTGAAGAGGGGGGTGCGCCCCGCCACCGCGCCGACAACACTTCTATTTTAAGTAATATTAAAATAAAAGAGTAAATTGATAATACTTGGTTGCAAATTGATAACACTAGATTGCGATTTATAATACTAGATTGCATCGCTGCAATCTATGAAAATAGGAATGTTGTCTCACCCCGTGAGACTCGTCCCTGACTGGACATCCCTCCGCCATTTATGGTAAAACATGCACCCAAGGGCAAATTAGCATGCATTACGAGAGGATGATCAAAAGGGGCAATAAAGTCTAATAATAAGCTTCCTTAGGAGAGTCTAGTGCAATGTAATTAGAATAAAATTGATTTGAGAATTTCCTTAACTTTAACCTTCAAAATTAACAACCCAACTGTTACCTCATGAATCGCAAACTCGACGCCTACAAGTTTATGATTCACGATTACGGTCTCTATCGCCAAGTGCCTATGTCGATGCATGCAAGCTGAGCAACTGACAGAGTAGTGTATTTAGAGATACGTTACATATAACATTCTCAAACGCGAACGAGTCAGGCTTACACAACACAATAAACTCTAGCTCTCAGCGTATAATACACGACCATGTGCCAAAGGGCTTAGCTTTATGTTAGGCCACAGACTTTGAGTTGTGTGTAAATGTATTTGTGATCTATATACATATATAAATACCTTATGACTAACTTAACTAACTTAGGTGGTAGAAGTTGTAGACATAGATAAATCTATGTCTGTGTGTGGCAGCTGACTTGGGGAGCCTAGCTTAGACACCCTTTGCATAGATTCCGTCCGTGGACATACGAAAGGTGGTTAGGAGAAATGGAGCATCAAACACAGAATTGGGAACTCCCTCGTCATGTGAGTTACATCTCATCGATCCGTCACCCTCGCGACCGCGGTCCCATTGGTTTCAAAAATAATTAGTATATGCTAAAACTGCACGAGATCTCCCCGTCAGGACATTGGTGAGTTCCTACTGGTGCTATTAATAAACAGATGCGCTAATGCGAACTATACATAGGAATAAGCAAGCCTTGATAGTGCAATATATAGTGTATGATGCATAATACAATATGAAATAGAGACCCGAGCAAACACATCTAAGAGTAACTCATCTTAACCTGATGTCTTATATTACATGGGTAAACTTAACTCTACAAAGTCAGATAGTCACTTACCGGATAGTATGTAGCACCTTAGTACTTACAGACAATACAGAGACTCCTGATTTCCACGCAGGTCGTTCTTCGACGCTCAACACCCAGACCACTGCACTTCACCACTGTTGAACACTCACTACCTCATCCTCCACATGCAATTCTTCATTTTACCTTTTTTTTCTCAAAGCCCGTAAATCTTATACAAACTAACACTTCTCCCGTTATCGGCCCTAAGTGTTTCAGACCTTCCAAGAACGCATCCTTACAACCATCCATCCCACGCTTAAGTATTACAACCATCCCTTTTGTTTTTGTGTCACTTGACTTCCCATGATGCAATTCTAAATAACCATTCCACCCTAACACATGTTCGGGTACTTATAACTAGTTACCTGATGTCTGGCCTTGCCAATCTTTGCGACAATTCCTACTTAAAATTATATTTCATAATAGTTGGAGAGGAAAGGAATCGAAAATAACTAACGGCCTAGCCTTAGGTCGTTACATTACTAACCAAGATTGTAAGGCGTTCGAGTGATCGACAAAGTCAATCAATGTTGTGAGGCGAACCTCAGCTTTTGTAACCAAGAGATCGAATACAACCCGTCCGCATAGTCACAAGGAATCAAGGTTACCGCTAACCAAGATTGTCGTGCGTTCGAATGATCGACGAGTTAACCAAAGGTGCGAGGCGAACCTCGGCGAATTGCGACCATTAGACCGGATACAATCCGTTCCGCATAGAAGCAACATCAAGGCTATTACAGATGCCGAGATTGTAGTGCGTTCGAACGATCAACAAGTCAATCAATAGTGTGAGGCGAACCTCAGCGTATTGTGACCATTGGTTCGGATTCATTCCAATCAATTAGTTACTTATTAAATTAAGGTTTCAATAACCGAGATTGTCGTGCGTTCGAGTGATCAGCATAAGCCGATCGAAGTGTGTGTTTAATAGATTGAATTTCTCCAATCAAACACAGAGCCGAAGCCCTCATTGTGATAAAAATAGTTAAATGCAACGTGTTCGAGTCAACCTCACACAGTGATCCTGTCCAATTGCGTTCCATTTAGGATAACCCACATTTATCCTTTTACATTTTCATTCTGTCTTGCAGTATAGCCAGCTTTGGCTCTGCTCCAATATCATCAGATTAGTTTCGCTCCATAAGATGTTTCCCTACTAGTAAGAAACATTATTCTTATTAGAAACACAATCTAACATTAGTCAAAGTGATTTTAGTTTCATCGTCCAACGCGCCTTCAACTAAGACTCCATTATAATAGACATCGGCTGATTCCATTGAATGACTCAGAGATATCCACCTTTCTCCAGTCCAAGGACTTTCATCGATGATAGGAACCTCCTATCTCATTGCAATTAGAATCCTCCTCAGTCACACTTATAATGTAAATTTATAGTATGATGCAAAAGGATTATCATTGGAATCTAGTTCCGCGTAAACTGTCATCCACGACCCTCCAATCGCTTTCACACTGGTTTGATGCATCTCACTAGTCAATCACTAACCGTGGCTAGCTCTTACCATGACGGCCGTAACTAACTGCGACTGCATCTATAACATAAGCCATGGTAGTCTGCATCCTGTCTAGTGCAACATTCATAGATGAGCTACCCAACTGTGATGAGTTCCCACCGCTCATATTATAAGATTTACCACTAACAATCGATCTTCCAACATATTCGACATACCCCGAGTCCAAAGAATCGTCAAATAGTGCCCGGACATCGATTATAGCGTTATAAATGTACGATAAATCGCACTAGAATTTGATATATTTAAAAGAAATAAAGTTTAAAAGTTAATTTTAAATCCGTTTCCACAGATTCTAGTCCAATAAGACTAATTTCCTATTGAAAATTACATATAGTAACTTTCGGACCGACAGAAGTCAATTTTTCATACATATTTCAGCCAGAACCCAAAAAGGTCTAAAATATGCAAAAATGCGATAAATTCGGCAAAAGTCCATAAAACAATTATAAACCATCACCAAACATTACCTTCAAGTGTTCAAATCAACTTTGAACTACTTTGACATTATTGACCTCCGACCCACCTCTCGGTCTGTCGTCTCCCATACATACGAGTCGTATACTGACGTTACTTAACGTAGAGCCGCCGCTGAATTACACCTGAAAATTAAACTTTCGATTTTTTGAAAAATTCCTTTTAATTATTTTAGAGTATGCAACACACCATCTCCTAAAACCAATTTATATTCCAATTGGACCCTCCACTCATGAGATAATTGGAATTTTCCTCCAAACAGGATTCTAATACAAGAACGCCTCTTTCCCCTTTCGCCTCTCAGGAAATCTTAATACAAGATCACTTATTGACCTTTTCGCCTCCCGAGACAAGTTAATACATAGATCTCCTCTCAACATTTCCACCGTCTCGAGACAAGTTAATACATAGATCTCTACTCTGCTTTACCAACGTCTTAGAACACTATGACTTAAAATCATTTTTCGATTTTAAGTTATAAAAACTTTTTACCCAAAATATTCCTTAGCTTATTTAAACAACTTCTCCTTCTTAAAAGTTATAATTTTTAGACCTTTCAATGTTAAATTCTAAGTTTTATTTCTTAAAATTGTTATATCTTAGGGTGCTAGTTACAATACTTGGCGCGTTGAAAATAACATTGACCCCTTAACTTGGTGGAAAGTGAACCAGGAAAAGTACGGGCTTATTTGGCCTATTGCAAAGCAATTTTTAGTCACACCACCAACGAGTGTCCCGAGTAAACGTGTGTTCAGTGGTGCTGGCCTTATTTATACGCCGCCGCATCGAAGCAGACTTGAAGGAGAAAAGGCATACAAGCTTTTATTTTTAAAGTTCAATATTCCTCTTCTCAAGTCTGATTATTAACTGTTATAGAAAAAAAAAGCTAAAGTGTTTGTTTACTTTTTTTTTGAGAAGTTTAAGATTTGTTTTTTTTTTGTTCTTTTAGAAGTTTTTATTTGAGGAGATTAAGTATTTGTTTAGTTTTAAAAAGAAAAAGATTTGTTTTAATTTTTCTTTCTTAGAACAAAGTCTTTTAAAGCAAAATAGAAGTTTAGAAAGAAATAGATGCTTTTTGCAGAAAAGCAATATAAAGAAATATAAAATAGAAATTCTCAGGTTTGATTATAAACTAATCTATAAAAAATTAAGATAAAGTGTATGTTTATTTTGTTTTTGAAAATGTTTTAATTTGAGATGGTTAAGGTTTTGTTTAGTTTTTAAAAAGAAAGTAAAGATTTTTTTTTGTTTTTTCGTTCAATTTAATGTCTTATGAAGCAAAATATCAAGAAGTTTAAGTTTATGTTATTTTTAAGTTTAAATAATTATTAAAGTATGTGTAGGTGTAGGCAAGACGAAGACGAAGCATTACTTTCTACCTACTTAATAAGACTGCCTTAATATGAACACAGTATTATTTGTTATGTAATGTCATAAGAACTGTGATTTATTAATACAAAAAAGTTAAATTCTAAAAAGAAAAAAGATGTTAGAGTTCGAACGTTTTAAAATTAAAAAGAAAATAAATTAATACTATTCTGTTTCATTTAAATTTACCTAAATACTGTCTTAACATTCTGTATTTTGTTCAATTTCATATTCGCAATTCATTCAAAAGATATTCTCGAATGCGAATGCGAATATCAAACATCATGCAAATATTCGCGAATGCGAATGCAAAAATTCGTTACATCCCTAGTATATACCTACCTATTAAAGACAAAAGCCTCCTTATTACAAAACGAGGTTTAAAGATAGTCCGACGATAGTTCGTTTCTTTTGACGTTTCGACTATGGACTATGGATAGGTAATTTTTTTTATGATAACCCAGAAAATAGGCCTGTGACAGACGGGATAAAGAGCGGGAGGGAAGAGGTAACAACTCGTTGAAGCATATTTATTATTTTGGCTAGTTTGGGTCGGATATTATGAATAATGACTGGCTAAAGTACTTAATTAATCACTTTATCTGGTCAATTTGGTTGTTATGTATAATAGTTAATTAGCTATTTTACATAATAACCAACATAATTCAGTATTAAATTACTTAATACTGACTTTGATGTTGTTTTAATAGCCGAATCATGGCTTTCACGACGGAATTTTGGACTCTGAATGATGTGATACGATGTTTTTAGAAGCGACCGTATTACCACCACAAAGGGTGGAGGTGTAATGATTTGTGTCAAGAAACTGCTCCAAGCCAGACTCCGTTCCGAGTGGTCTTGCTCCCCTTCCGAATTTCTATGGATTACTATACCGAGTCACGTTTTCAAACCGCTAGGCTTCAACTTACACATCTGTATTGCTTACATAGTCGGAGGCAAATTTGATCAAGATATTCATATATATAATTTGCTTAATTCATTGTCGACTGTTAAAAACACTTACCCCAATGACTACATTATGGTCTCCGGAGACTTTAACTTGCCATCTATCAAATGGAGTTTAGCTTATCCTATCATTGATACAGAAGGCTATTCTAGAACTCAAGATGCTGCTAATAAACTAATACAAGAGTTTAATATTGCCGGATTTGAACAGTATAATAAGTGCCTCAATGCTAGTGGAAATACAATCGATTTATTTTTCTCTTATTGTTTTGTCACTGCTACAGTCTCTCAAACACCTTTGGTTAAAGAGGATCCATCTCACACCACTCTGGAACTAGAAACGCGTGACATTTTTATTCCTCCTCTGAGTAAAGCTAAGTTACCCAAATTAAGATTCCATAAAGCAGATTATTCTATCATAAACGCCAAGATTTACGAAATAGACTGGCAGCAATTATTACACAACGGTTTTGTCGAAGATGCTGTAAAAACCTTCTATGACAAGATTCTCCATAATTTCCAGTTACGTTCCATCTGTTATCACTTATGGCTCATTTAGTTATCCGACATGGTACTCTTCTGCTCTGATTAAAGTAATCAAAGAAAAAGCTAAAATGCATCAGAAATGGAAGATTACTAACAATCCTAGAGATTATGACGATTTCTCGCTTTTACGTAGTCGACAAAAAAGCATGCTAGACCGTTGCTATAATCAGTTTATTGCACATACTCAATCAAACATAAAACGGAACCCTAAACATTTTTGGACGTACGTTAGCACTCTACGTGGTCGACGTGGTAACTCTGGTTACCCTAACAACATGTCCGATGGCAATAATACCTTTAGTACAGGAGAGGAGATTTGTCGTGGCTTTAATAGCTTTTTTTATAGCATCTTTAGAGGTCCGGATTGCTCAGAGCCTCAACCAGTCTCTAGACACAGACCTGAGAGTGATCATTGTACAGTGTATACAGTTGAGTTCAGCAATACCCAAATCTCCAAATACTTAAATCAATTAGATATCACGAAAGGAGCGGGTAGCGACGGTTTGCCGTCTATATTCTTAGTGAAAACAGCCTCTACAATCTCTGTACCACTCTCGATTCTGTTCAATAGATTAATTAGGGAAGGTATCTTTCCTAATATCTGGAAGGATGCACACATAGTTCCAATTCATAAAAAAGGCGCCAAATCGGACATTCAAAATTATAGACCCATCTCAATACTTAACACCATCTCCAAAGTGTTCGAAAAATTAGTCTATGAAATTATTTATCCTACTTATTTATAGCCTTTATTTTATAACGCCTATCTTTATGACATCGGTGAATGTTTTGCACACGCCAAACACCTACTCTACGCAGACGATAAAAAAATCTTCCTAAAAATTGAGTCTTTAGAAGACTGTCATAAATTACAATCAGATCTTAATCGACTATCTGCCTACTATATAAAAAACAAAATCTCAGTCAATATCTCTAAATGTGTCCAAATTACTTTCACACGCAAATTAAATCCTTTGTCTTTTAATTATAAAATTAGTGGCCAGAACCTTATTGTAGCAAATAAGGTTAAAGATTTAGGTATCACTTTAGATAGTAAAATTATTTTTGATGAACATATGAATGCAGTTGTTAATAAAGCTTTTAAGAGTTTAGGTTTTGTTTTGAGAGTGTGTAGACCCTTTTCTGATGTCAGCTGTAAAAAGATGGCGTACTTTGCTTATGTGAGGAGTGTTTTAGAGTTCGCCTCCATTATTTGGAACCCTCATTATGACACCTATGTGAATAGAATCGAACGTGTACAGAAAATTCTGGTTCGCCACCTAAATTACAGAACTAAGAGTAATTTCGAGTCTTATGAAGAAGCGTGCAAACATCATAAACTAAATAGCTTGAGTAATAGGAGAAGCCTTTTGGACATGATGTTTTTGCATGATATTGTAAATGCGAGCATCGACTGCTCTACGCTAGTTTCTTTATTTTCTTTAAATGTTCCACTAAGGCGACCTAGACACAGAACACATAACGTTTTTAACGTAGCTTTAAGTAACTATTGTTAGATTGTTTTTTTTCAATTCTATACGCTAAAATATATTTGTATAAGTATACATAGATATATAAATAATTATAATTAAATAACTCTAATAATATTGTAAAAAGTATTTTATAAGTTTCGAATAGTGGCAGAATAATCGAGAAATGTCTAGTCTAGTTTTTTTTTGTGTTTTTTTATGAACTGTCAAAATTGGAGGTAGAAAATGTGGGCAGTATTGCCTGAGGGGGTACCTATCTTAAGTTCGAATGTTTTTTTGCCGATTATCCAAAGACCGAAAACTTTTCGACTATTTTCGTTTCGTTTTTTTTTACTTTACCGAAATCACGTTTGCCACTATTTTAGTTGACCTATTATCATTTCGATTTTTTTCTTTACTCCGATGTTTTATTTTGTCGAAAAACTTTCGACTGAAGTTATGCAAGGTCATAATAACGTTTGATCGAAGTATTGTATGTCCAAACATTCATTACCTAAACCATTTTTTAAAGACTTTTATTTTTTTACAAGAGGTAAGCAACATACAAAATGCATGCAGGCATGTAGGCAAGCATGCAGACATGCAGGCAAGCATGCAGGCATGCAGGCAAGCAAGCAGGCATGCAGGCAAGCAGACAAGCATGCAGACATGCAGGCAAGCATGCAGGCAAGCATGCAGGCAAGCATGCAGGCAAGCATGCAGGCAAGCATGCAGGCAAGCATGCAGGCAAGCATGCAGGCAAGCATGCAGGCAAGCATGCAGGCATGCAGGCAGGCAGGCATGCAGGCATGCAGGCATGCAGGCATGCAGGCATGGAGGCATGCAGGCATGCAGGCATGCAGGCAAGTATGCAGGCAAGCAGGCAAGCATGCATGCAGGCTAGCATGCAGGCATGCACACATGCAGCAATCAGGGATGCAAAAATTATGTTCTAACCTAACCTAACCTATCCTATTCGACTTTTAATTTTAACTGATTTACTCATTAATGTAAGTTAAAACTAACGTAATTCTGGATATAGTGCTCCAAATACCCTGTGAAAGTGTTTGTAGACGTTTTCATCCCTGATATACCTAGTAAAACTGTTAACTGTGCGTATTTACTCAGTGCTATAACTTTGTTTTTACTACAGCCGTCCGTATTTGCAAGTACTAGTGAAACAACTGGAAGAACTAAAAAGTGTTTACTATTATGAACAATACCTTAACAAAAGCAAAAATGTAAATTAATCAACAATAACTAACTCTCCTTTATAACCTCAAAAGTGAACAGTTTTCCTACATTTAAACCTGTTAAACATTTAGTAATTCATCTGATAAAGTTCCTCTGAACAGTAAATTAATATGTTAATCTTCTTCTGCAAATAACAAGTCATATTTCGTGTGGTTACTGTTATTTTTAATCCGCTTTAGAAACTTAGAATTTCATAAATGAAATCAACGCCATCTATCTTTTTTTAGCGATATCACCAAACTAACTCAATACATAAAAAATATTCAAGCACCAATTGTTATTGACTTCCGATAGATGTCGCCAACTGCTTCAATTATGGCAGGAAATACATGAAACAGCGCTGTATATGAAAAATGTCACTGCGGATTGAAAAATAAACAATTTCTCAATTGTTGCATATGCAATGGTAACTTCGATCTTAAATGTGCCAATGTCTCTGAAAAGCGCTATTTTAGTTTTTATGGCGCTGGAAACAATGATCGTAAAACAAAGTGGACCTGCTCAATATGCCTTACCAACTCTACGAAACGCAACTCTACTGCCAAGTCCCCGGTTGAAAAAGCAGTTACTCCATCACCTAAGATGTCTGATTGTATGAACACTTCGAAATCGTCATTTGACGGCGCTAGCGGCCGGCGACAACGACAATGGTAACGGTGGCGCCTCCCCGGCCGCCCCCGACGGCTCCGTGTCATCGAGTCAACTGCTTTCCAATGTACGTCGCAGCCAACTGGTTAACCTTCAAGCGGGCGCGCGGTCATTTGTAACGGAAGCGGGCGCGCGTAACCGAAAAGACGTTTGGGATGAATAAAAGAAATAAAGCACTAATTTTTCAATAATTATTTATTTATTTGTACTTAGATGTATTATCATTGTCTTTAAAGTCTATTTTGTCAAAAAAAGTAATTAAAATTATGAAAAATAAACAATTATTAAACTAATTAACATAACTCAAATATTCTTTGGATCAAAACAAAAATTAGGAACACAAAACCCTTTTACCTGTCTCAGACTAGTTGGTGTACCTAGTCAAATTATAAAAAAATACAAAATAAGAATAAAAAAGAATCAACTTTGGTTTAGTTTTCATCAGAATCAGTTTCTTTGTCCATATTACATTGATTGCAAATAAACGTTGTATGACTTCTGCAAATATTTTTCATACATTTCACACATTGCGTTTTTGATTGCCTCCTCTTTTTGGCTGGACATATTTTACAAGTTCCTCTGCATGTGCCAGAACTAACTGCTTCTGTATCAGCAGCACCAACCTCCATATTCAAATGCTCTCTTATGTTTCTTTTTAGTTTTCTTGGAAGGCCTGCCATCGTTGATCTTCTTTGGATGTACTCTTTCGTCAATTCAGTGCTTAGGCACGGAAAAGACGAAAGTATTTACGGGCATTAGTGCCCGTAAATACTTTCGTCTTTTCCGTAGAGTCACATTGTTTGCCCTCAATATCACCATACTATTTATTCCTGCAATATCCAGAAGACGAAAGAATAGTGTCAATGGCCATCTATTATTCTTCCTTGACACCGAATACATTTTTACTTTTTTATCGACTTCATCGACACCCCCCTTTGTTGTATTGTAAAAAGTAACGATGCTGGGTTTGCGCTTTTCATTTGTACTTTCGTCTATTTCTGCAGCACAATGAAGTGATGATATTAGAACTACAGATCTTTTCTTTTTAGGTACGTAAGATACGAGAGTTGCTGTATCTGAAAATCCAAATTGACTTGAATATTCAGGTTTATTTTTATCTATAAAGCAAGGAGGTATTTCTTTCTTGTTTTTGCGGATGGTACCCACAACAGAAATCTTATGATCCTTGGCCAAATCATTCGTCAGCGGCACACTGGTATACCAATTGTTGACGGTAAGGTTTCTCCCAGTGCCAGAAATTGGTGTAATTAGCCTTTTCACGACGTCTGATGCAGCATTACTCAACTGATATGGGCCTTCAGGCTGCTTGCCAGCATAAAGTTCAATATTTAGGACGTAAAACGTAGCAGCATCTACTAGTGGATAAAGTTTGATGCCGTATTTGTCGGGCTTTGATTTCATGTACTGTCGGAAAGGACATTTTCCTCGAAAGCCAACCATCATCTAATCGATTACAACATTCTCTCCCACTGAATATGGCAAAAGACAGTTTTGTGTAAACATATCTAAAACTTCTCTTATTGGCGCAGCTTTGTCTAGGGTACGACGAGCTTGTCGCGTAGTACCATCATCAAACCGCAATGAATTCAGTAGAAATTTCATTCTTTTCATTGACATAGTAGTAGGAAAAATAGGTATACCTGTCCCATCAGTTGCATATAAATCTTCTAAATTAGCGTGTGATGTCTTCAAGGATCCCGCTATGTACAATAATCCGAAAAGTGCTCGGATTTCCACCGCATCTGTCGGTTTGCAGTCACGTATACGATGGCATTTTTTTTTTAATAAATTCGTTGGTATGTCTATCAACTTGTCCAATAATATTCTCTTAAATGAATAAACTCCAGGCTTGCGTAAATGTCGTCACACCCACATCATTTCTACGAATACCCGCATCTTCGGTTAGAATATTTTGAACTTGACGCCTCACTATATTTATATATTTGCCACTTCGTTACTTTATCGCGCCCTGTAAAGCAGCTACTTATTTCTGAAAGTGGCAATTCATCCTCTTCTGAGTCCGAACAGTTTGATTCCTCAGCAGGTAGAGGTTCCTCTGCAACGATGTGGTCGGAAGTTTCAGAGACTTGTTCGCTAAGCTCCGATTCACTTTCTTCTTCGTCTTCATTTAGTAACTCGAGTATTGCACTTTCTGATAACCGTCCACGACTCATTTTATATAAAAATATCCAAGCTTAATTTAATAATACTGAATGATGGCCGAAGAACTACTATGAGAGTGAACGAGGGTATGTCACGTTAAGCGTCGCGCGTAACCTTTTCGACGACAGGCGCGTGTAGTCCTTTCGACGACTGCGCCGGAACTAAAACAATTGCGATTTGTGGAGTGGGGGGAGCGCCCCGAGCGACGGTTTATTCTTTGTTTTACTCTCAATGACATAGCGACAGGCTACTAGAAGTGACAAATAAATGTAGTGGGTAATATGTAATATGAATGAAAATGTACTAAACGCGTCGATTCGACTACGCGCGCCCGCTTGCAGGTTAAAACAGCTGTTCAATTAAACAGCTAGCCCTTTGATTGAACAACGACATTCAATCACACGACTATACGTCGTTTAGCCGTCTTGTCGACTGCAACGTTCAACACTACAGCTAGACGACGCTTCGCCAACTGGTTAAACGGAAAATTAACAAGGGTGATCATTACTTTAGTTAGTATGGAAATTGAAAGAATTGGTAAACTTTTTTTAATTACTTGGGATATTATTCTTGAATTAAGTTTAAGAGGTCACCGCAAGTTTGATGAAATAAGTAAAAATGAAAAAAAAAAACATTATATATTTTTATTGCACCAAGCAAAAATTTACAAAAAAAATAGGAACTATGAAATAATATATCATGTGTTCGTTAATGTTTTTTATCTTTCAACAAAACCACTATCTTAAAAAATCTTCGTATTAATTAGAAAGTAAGTCCTTCGTAATAAAATTAAAATTTCGAAATATTTATTAGGAAATCGGTTAAAAAAAAAAAACATAAAATCTAAGTCCTTCATATAAAAAAATAAATTTTCAAAATGTTTATTAGAAAATCACTAACATAGGACCTAAGTCCTTCATGAAAAATTGGTGATGTATTTTGTATTCCCGTAACTTCTCCTCGAATATTTCTTTAAATTTTGCATTACTTGTATCACTCGTATGTGCCTCCATAAATTCTGTATGTTTAAAAGCACTATTATCTTATATTTAGTAATACTTACTACTTTATTTTCGAAAAGTATTCTGAAACTATCAAAAACACCGGCTAGTTGATACCATATTGAAAACAAAACGCAGCTAGCGCCGCGATGGTGGCGAGCAACGAACTAATTCAATTACCCGGCGGCTTTTAAATCAGCTGTAGTGTTTAACGTTTTAAGCGCCTCAAATATTCAATTTAAAAGCTAGCCGTGTGATTGAATTTCGTTGTTCAATCAAAGGGCTAGCTGTTTAATTGAACAACGACATTCAATCACACGGCTAGCTTTTTAATTGAATATTTGAGGCGCTTAAAACGTTCAACACTTATTTTATTTTAAGCGCTTATTTTAAGCAGTTGGCTGCGACATAGACAAGGGATTGAAAGACCTTATTAAGTCTGAAATACGTAATGCCATCCGTACTGAGCACTCGCAAATAAATACGAGACTTAACGAGCTCTATGACTTCGTAAAATTCGTTAATGATCAATATGATGACTTAATTAACAGCACTAAACTCATCATGAGCGACAATCAGAATCTGAAAGCTGAATGTTCCTGAACCTTCGGTCGACGGTTACTGATTTAACCGACCGCCTCAACACGCTCGAACAGAACTCAAGAGACTGCGACATTGAGATCCAGGGGGTGCCTGTAAATATTTATTAAGTAAATATTTATTTTCAGTCCAATAAAATATACAAGAACAAAACAAAATTAAAACACAACATAACAATAAGAACGAGAACGTTGTCGACTTGGTCACTAAAATTGTCGACGCCGTATCATATAAAATAAACGACTCCGACCTCTTGAACTGCACTCGTGTTGCTAAGAAGGACAAGAATAATAAAAGACCAAAGGCAATCATCGCCAAATTGAGAAGCACCCACTGCAGAGATGAGTTCTACTCCGCTGTCGCACGCTACAATAAATCAAATCCCAAGAACAAGCTTGGATCAACAATCATTGGCTTCTCCTGCGCTAACGTACCTATCTACGAATCTGAACATCTGTCTCCAACCAACAAGGAACTCCATGCTGCCGCTCGTCTCAAAGCTAAAGACTTAGCTTATAAATTCGTTTGGATTCGCAATGGTCGCATCTTCATGCGTAAAAATGAAACTTCTGCTTTTATACATGTTAAAAATAAAAACGTATTGGAATCCTTACTTTAAATAAGTTTCATAATAACATATTTTTTAAGTTTTAAATAATTTTTTTTCAAGACTAACTATTTTATGTTATTTTTTAATTTCAATCATGGATACTGTGTCTATATATTACCAAAATATTAGAGGTATGAAAACTAAAAATATTGACATTTATAATTCAATAAAGTCAAAGCCAAAGTCAAAAATATATTTATTTCATAGGCACAAAAAATGCTCTTGAAACCGTTACATTACTTATTATAATATGCTTTTTTTAAGCTAGTGCTAGATTCGCAAAGCGCAGTTTTCCCCAGAGAAGAACCTAGCAAGAAACTCTGTGGGGTTGCTCTTTTCAAATAAAGTTTTACAATTCTTACAGTTTACATATTTACATTACTTATAACAATTATTAACTCTAAATGAATCTTTGATCCTGCAGCATTTAAACAAACCACAAGATGTAAATAGATAGCTAAAAAGTAAAGCTCTTAGCTGGGTTGAAGCCGCATAACATGACCAGCCGCCACAGCAGCACCTTCACACAGGCCTCAACGCATGTGCCAGCCATCAACCCCTTCCACATATTTTAGGGAAGTAGGAGACCCGACACACAGCGCCACCGCTGCAGCGGCGCAAGCGAGCATGACGTGTTACACTATTGAAACCGATGATTAGCTTAATTAAACGCTGCAGTATCAAAAATAACATTAACAACATTTCTTAATAATATTTCTTAATAATTATGATATTATTTGTTTACGTGAAACATGGCTCGATGACTCTATAGAATCGTCAGAATTATTTAATGAAAGTTATATTGTGTATCGCTTTGATCGCGCTTCTGAATTTAAGAATGAATATAAGAAGTCACACGGTGGTGGTGTCTTGATTGCAGTCAAAAAATCACTTCCGTACGTTGAAAGGCTAGATTGAAAAACCTCTGTAGAAGACATTTGGATTACTATACACCTAAAAAATATTAGTTTAAATATTTGTACCGTATACTTGCCCTCTTATTTAACAATCGAAGACTTTTCATTATTTTTAGATAACTGTGAAAACATTTTATTATCATCTTCCGGTAAACTATAATCCTAGGTGACTTCAATTTGCCTGAAATTGATTGGACACTCGACTTTTCCAGCGATACTTCGTCTAATTTGTAAACATAGAGCAATACTTGACTTTCTAGCAAAAACTGAACTTTCACAAATAAATAACATTTTAAATGATTAACAGAATTAACAGAATGTTAGATTTAATACTTGTCTGTCCTACTATTTCTTGTTCGATCAGTGAAGCTCACTCCATCTGTCGTCCTAATAGTCATCACCCCCCGATTGAACTTATTTTAAAATATTGCCGGAATCCTCCGCTAAAACACAATAATTCTATTAAGTACAACTTTTATAAAACAGATTTTACATTTTGTAACTCCACGCTCTCTGAAATATGTTGGGAAGACTACAATCACCTTACATGTGATGATTTCCTTCAACTTTTTTATAATAAACTCTGGGAAATAATTGAACAATTTACACCTAAATCTAAGTCAAATAAACACTTTCCTTTTTGGTTTACTCAACCTCTTATAAAAACTATAAAAGCAAAGGATATAATACCATGCCAAATTAAAAAAATATAATAATCCCCGCGATTTATATACTTTTTCTATGCTGAGGTCTCGCGCCAAAAATATGTTTGACACTTGTTTTAAAAATTATATGGTTTCAATAGAAGACAATCTTAAAACAGATATAAAGTCATTCTGGAAATATGCAAAAAGCAAAATATTAAGTAACCAACTACCATGTCAAATTTCCTGAATCTAGTTTCTCTTTATCATCTATTCATATTAATGATGCTGAAATTTTAAAAGCCTTAAACTCATTAGATTGCCAAAAAGGCCCAGGCATTGATGGGATCCCACCGATCTTTATAAAAAACTGTAGAAACTCGTTGATTAAGCCCTTAAATATAATTTTCAATAAAAACCTAAGTGTAGGCTTTTTTCCTGAACTTTGGAAATTAGCTAAATTAGTGTTTATTTACAAATCAGGAAATCGAATGGATATTAAAAACTATAGACCTATCAGCATCCTTAGCTGCTTTAGTTAAATATTTGAAAGTCTCATCTATGAACATCTATATTTCCACTTAAACAAATACTTAGTCCCAACCAAAATGGTTTCGTTTCAGGTCGCTGTACTACTTCTAATCTTTTAACTTATATTAATGATTTAAATTCTGGTTTTGATAAACGCACTCAAATTGACTCCATATATATAGATTTTTCTAAAGCGTCACCTTGGCATTCACGGATCTCTTCTTCGTTGGCTAGCTTCATACCTTTCGAATCGCACTCAGCTTGTCACTTTATGCGGATTTGAATCTGTACTTATCTGTCCCACCTCTTCATTATTTTCGTAAATGACCTACTTAATTCTATTTCTTCAAAATGCCTTGCTTATGCTGATGACATAAAAATATACTCTGAAATTAATACTCAACATGACTGTGTCTCATTGGAAAATTACCTGTATAAACTCTATAAATGGTGTTTATCAAATAATATGTCATTAAACATAAATAAGTGCTACTCTATAACATTTACTAGAAACAAATCTCCTATACTATTTTCTTATTCTATCAACAATATTCTTCTAAATCATTAACAGTCTAAAAAAGATCTTGGGGTTTGGTTTGATTCCACTTTATCATTCAATCAGCAATATACAATACAATATTAAAAGCTAACAAATTAATAGGCTTCATTTTCAGAACTATAAAACCATTTAAAAAAACAAATAGTGTCCTCATTTTTTACTCATCTCTAGTTAGAAGCATTCTAGAATACTGCTCTATAAATTTGGTCTCCTTTCTATCACACTCACATAGATAGAATTGAAGCTATCCAACGTAGATTTCTGCGCAATTTGAGTACTAAATTTAAACTTAGAAGAAAACTACCAACATACGAAGCTAGACTAGAATATTTCAAAATGCGGTCGCTTGAAGCTAGGCGTATCACTAATGATCTCTCTATATTATATACAATTGTTATTGGGAAATGGGATACAGAAGATTTATTGAGCCATGTTCAGTTTCATTATGGAGGTAGTAACCGAACCCAACAACTTTTCCATATTCCAGGTTGTAACAATAATATCTTCTTCTTTATCAGCCCATATATGTCCCCACCGAGGGGCACGAGCCTACTCTCTTACAGAGAGTGATTAGGCCGTAATCCACCACGCTGGCCAAGTGCGGGTTGGCGGATTTCACATACACCTTCGAATTTCTTCTCTGGTGTATGCAGGTTTCCTCACGATGTTTTTCCTTCACCGTTAGCAAGTGGTAATCAAATAAATTGATCCGTACATGAGAAATAAACTCAGAGGTACGTGCCCCCGCCAGGATTCGAACTCACGCCCTCAGAATTTGAGGCAAGCGTTCTACCAACTGGGCTACCACCGCTTAACAAATAACTTAACAATAATATATCACATAACAATCCTTTATATCGAATGTGTAGAGTCCACAATAGAAATAGTAAATCTTTAGATATTTTTGCCCAATCTTCACACTTTTATTTAAAATCTGCAACTAAATAGTACCTTTATAAGTAGTTCCTAATTTGTTTGTTAAATTCTAATTTTGTTATTTCAGTATTAATGTACCTGTTACTGTAGCAATTTCTATCAAATGTTGTGCGTAACCGTCATCGGTCGACAGCCTCAAATCTATAATATTTTAATTTATATAAAGTGTATGAATAAGACTGTAAACGGTGGTTGTGCCATAATAAATAAAATAAAATACTGATGACGAAAATACAATTATGGAGGAAGTAGAGGAATTAAGGATTTAAAATATTTAATTTTACTTCTTATTTTTTATTACTTCTATTTTCAGTCCATTGTACTTTTTGAAATATTAGGTCTTTACCTATGAAATTGCCGTTTTGTATGAAAAAATTCAAACGATTTTTTTTCATATAATTTTTATTTGTATTAAGTGAAGTAATTACCCATACAATCAATGTATCTTTGCCAACGCAGTGGCAGTTTATTAATGCCCTTCTTAAAGAAATCAGCTGGACGAGAGGCAACAAATTCTTCAAAGGCGTTTTGAACTGCCTCTTGGTTATTGAATTTTTTTCCGGTCAAGAAGTTATCCAAATTCTGGAAAAAGTAGTAGTCTGTAGGGGCAAGGTCCGGTGAGTACGGTGGATGAGGGAGAGCTTCCAACCCCAGTTCTTGCAACTTGGAGACCGTCATTTGTGCGGTATGAGGTCGCGCGTTGTCGTGCAGGAGCAGCGGAGACGAGCGATTGACCAATGCTGGTCGGAGACGTGCCAGCTTCTCCATCATTGTGTTCAATTCTTCACAGTACACATCTGCAGTAATACTCTCCCCATTTGGTAAGAAGCTGTGATGAATCACACCGGTGCTAGACCACCAAACAGTAACCATCACCTTTTTAGGGGTAAGTTTTCGTTTAGGGCATTGTTTAGGTGCTGAACCAGGATCCAACCAACTTGCTGAGCGCTTACGGTTATCAAACAGAATCCATTTTTCATCACAGGTGACAATGCGGTTCAAAATTCCTTCATTTGTGTGTCTGTTGAGCAATGCACGGCACGTCTCGACGCGTACTTGGCGCTGGCGATCATTGAGTTCGTGGGGCACCCATTTGTCAAGCTTTTTTACCTTGCCAATTTGACGCAAATGGACCAATATTGTTTTGATGCTAACGTCGAAAGCTGCTGCTAATTCAGCCGTAGATTGAGTATCATCAGCTTCCACGATCGCCTTCAATTCGTCTGCATCGACCAAAGTCTTCGGACGACCGCGGGGTTCATTTTTCAGGTCGAAATTTCCAGAACGGAAGCGAGCAAACCAATAACTAGTGGTTCGTTGGTTTGTAGTGTTAGCTCCGTACACGTCGTTGATGTTGCGAGCCGCTTGTGCCGCGTTGCTGCCACGACGGAACTCATATTCCATAATTACTCGAATTTTTAACGTATCCATGTTGACGAAAATGATTGAAATGCAATGAAAATGTAACACTAACCAATAAACAAATGACTGTTTTTGGAAAAAGAATTCCATATTTTTAAAATGAAATTAATTTGAAATTAGAATTCTTAGCTAAACAAACAATATTTTTAATTGAAATGGCCAGTACCTGTAAAACGGCAATTTCGTAGGTAAAGACCTATTATTAGGCTGTTTTGTTTGATTCATACTGCAAAACTTGTTATGTTTAAAAATTTCTGTTGCAAAACTGGTTAGTTTGTCATTTGACTTGCAGAACTTGCTATATTACTTTGATAATTGAATAAAAAATAAAATTACTACTTATATGGGACTTTGTTTTATTTTTACATCAATTTCATACAAAAATGGTTTCTAATATATTTGTAGAGAATTGGTGAACCATAGCCAAGCTAGAACGTTTTGTCCCGTTTACTCAAATTTATGATTTTGCTAAGTAGAGGTATTTGCAAGTGGACTACTCACTTTACTAAGCTGTGAAGTGGATGTGAATGATATTTCAAATCTAAACATATCCAGATTTGAGTCTAAAAAAAGAAATGTAAGCAATGGCGGTACGTCCATACAAGCCCAAAAGCCGGGCTTGCCTTACAAAAATATCACATCACCAAACAACAAATCATCAACAAATTCATTTCACAATTTACTCTTATAAAAAATTCAAAGATTTTATATTTAAGACCCCAAGCCAAAAAAAAAAGTAAAATCTGTACATTTTTATGAACCCAAAAAGCGCGCCATCTTGAATGAACATGCCAAGTAAAACGAATTACGATTACGTCTATATTCTGTTTCGCTCGCACTCATGGGCTTCTTATGTGGCTTGCTTTTGTACTACTCCAATGTATGAGAAATTACCTAAAAACCATCATAATTTGGTCGGCTAATTACATCAGTTTGTATGAAAACCTAAGCCGGGTTTGCCTATGAGCATAGTTGCGAGACGGACGGACTGTGAACTGCGACCAACTTCAAGTTATTTATCAGTGGCCAGCCGGTCTGTCATTGTTGTTGTTTTTTTTTGTGTTTATGAAAAGTTTTGCTTGTTTCATAGATTTATTGTAATAAATTGACTTTCGTTACGAAAATGAGCAGTGATAGTGAGGCCGTGAGGCCTTGTGAAGGTTTGAAATGTGTAAATAATTTTGATAAACGACGCAAAGTAAATTCGTTGAGTTTTATGAAAAGAAGCAGCTCATCGTTTTGAAAAGCCAACCTCGTATTTAAGTAAGTCACCAACTTTTTACGATAACGCAATAAAATCTTTTTTGCAGAAAGATAGGCGGTTTGATTAACAAGCTTTCTTTTAGTTTTCACGTGCCTTCTTTTTCGTGCATTTCAAACCAGAGCAAGAGTGAGGTTATCTATTCTTCCACACAATCAAACAAACGGCTTTTGTCAATGACATGAATTTAATTCTGTCTAGTGTTAGTATTCCTACTTTTCGTGTGCTTTGATATATCTACCCATCGTTCTCATATTCCCAACCCAACCGCCTAAAATGAACATAGTGCTAAAAGAAGAAAAGACAAATGTTGAAAACGAAACTAGGTACCTAGGTACGAAAACAGATTTTTTACGATCGGTTACGAAATCGAGTAAAAAAAGTTCATTTTAGGATCTCTGGCTTGCCCTGTCCTTAGGTCCTAGGCACGCCACTGAATGTAAGAATAATGGCACAATTAAAATATGTAACCGGCTACTTGGGAAATCTAAAAAAAAAATTAAAATTATACAGTATTTAAAGAACGTTTATATTCAACGGATCCTGGTTCATAGACATAGACATAGATATTTTTTATTGGTAAAAAATATTAAAATGTACACGTCACATATTTATAAAAAGAATAATTTAGTGTATAAGGGTGAATTTCAACAACAATACACTACAATTTTCTAAAGTTTTTTTTATGAAAAAATATACTTTTGGCCATCAAAAGCAACATTATGTTCAGGGGGCAGAAACCCCATGAAAGATGTCTGAAATATAGTATAGGGGTTTGTTTTTTTAGCGCCACCAAAATGATAATTCACCACCGAAATGAGAAAAATTCACCGGAATGAGCCATTTACACCGAAATGATAAAAATATTACTTTCCAAGCGCAAGTTTTATTTGTACCAAGGTTCCGTACCTAAAAAAAAATCATGTAGGTAGGGTCTTATTGGATACAAAGACTTAACAAGTAATTAGATTCACTTTAACACACTACTTTTCTATTTCATGTGGGAAGTATTTTTTTTTGTAGGCTATAACATTATGTCCCTTACCTACGTTAAGTTCAGCACGAGTCTAACTACCTGTTTAAGTATTTGTTTCTAATTGTGTTACAACTAGGGTTCATGATTTCTCGAGCCTTCCGATTTCTCGGGTCTCGAGAATTCTCGAGGCTAATTTCTCGGGTCTTCTCAGGTTGTCGAGAAATTTAAATTTACGTACGATTTCTCATATTATTTGCTTTCAATGTAACGTCAAATAACGTCAACAAATTCAGTAGGATACTTCTCATTATTTTTGGCTGGTTATTAAAAACAAAAATAGCCTCTATTAAATAAAAAATAATAACATAAAACTTCTTAAAATCAAAGAAAACTTCTTAAAGGAATCTAAAAATAGTAAATTATAATAAATCACAGCATCATTTATGGCATGTTAATTAAAATTAAGATTAAAAACAAATGAAAAGTTTTAGAGATCAATGGGTCATTCATAACAATTAGGTCAGCTTACTCTGTCTGATGAGATATGTCTTTAGAAAAACTAAAGCATTTATAGCTTTATCAGACAGCCGGTTTCTTATTTTATTTACTATATTTCCTGATATTGAAAAGACTCTTTCATTTTCAGTTGAAGTAGGCTTAACTGAAAGCAATGCTCTGTTATTTGGTGACCTCTTCCCAGTCTGTTCAAAAAGAAAAAAACTCTTTCTTTAATAAAGATTTTGAGACTGCCACTGAACATGTCTCCTCATTTGTTGAAATGGCTTTAATTGTTTTTTCTATCTGAATTTGGAAGCTTGACTTTGACCTGCGCCGCCGGCGCCAAGCAAATTGATAGGTACACGATTTCTCGACTTTTCTCGAGCTATTTTTCCTGGGAGCAAATCCTAACGATTTCCCGGGAATTCTCGGCTCGAGAATACCCGGGAATGAACCCTAGTTACAACCTGTAATTATAAGGAAACTACAAAACAAAAGTAAGTAGCTAGAAGATATGTTTTATTAATTTTAATTATCAAATAGGTATAAGAAATTGTAGAAATTACAAAATAAAGCACATACCTAAAACACACAGTCACACATTGAGATTAATTTTTGAAATATATTTTGTCGCAACTCTTGACAATCTTAATTAAAACACTTTTTTCAATATTTAAAGAACATCAGAAACTTAGTACTGTAACTGAACTAAACTAATTAAATGATAAATAAAACGCAAGTTTTATTTCATAATACTTTATTTTCGATAAACGCCATTATTTTGCATGCTCGCACTCAAGCCAATGTATATCCCAACATATAGCTCTCGCTCACACGCAGTGCGATGACGCGCACCGAAATGAACTTCAAGCGGGTCAACACTCAGACTTCGTGCTGGTTGAACAATATCAATTACACTCGGAATGAGAGAGACTCCACACCTGTGTTCAATAAAGTTTGTCCCCAAGATTTTATACACACAGTGTAGTGTAAAACCTCAGAAACAAAATTTTACATCCCAATAGATTGACCTCCGTATACTGATTTGATACACTATACTTCCGTCAATCGGGACGACATCGTAATATAAACCCTCCCCGTTATATTCCCCAGCAATACAAGTCACTCACATAAATGCAAGAGACCTGTTGTTCCAACTAAATGGAATCGACGCTATGAGCTTACGCTCGTGTAACACAATATCCCCTTTCATATTGTATTAAGGCTCGTGATCTGTTCGTCCTGGTGGACTCTCATTGTTGCAGTAGCAACTCATAGTTCTTTTGAACGCATATGAATGTTTGCCATTTTTTTTTTTTTTTTTATTGAGAAATATCCAACAGCACAATTAGTACATACAAAAACCATATTACAAAAACATTATACAATAGCCAATGACAGGATATCAGCCAAAATAATATTATGATATACAGAAAAAAAGAACAATGTGATGACGTACTCGTACAAATATCATATGTTTAACATAGGTATTTTGTAAGATTTTAGACATGCAGAAATATAAACAAAAAAAAATGATTTTAAAACTCGTGTACCTACCTGTATAAAGTGTGTGTGTGTGTGTGTGTGTGTGTGTGTGTGTGTGTGTGTGTGTGTGTGTGTGTGTGTGGGTGCGTGCGTGTGTGGGTTGCTCGGGTTTGTTTGCCTTTTGTAATTTAGGGTTCTTTAAATTTTTTTAATAACCTGTTTTTAAAAACAGGTTTAGAGGATGCATAAATATCAATGTCACTGAATTTTTTATTGTAATTATCGGCCACTCTGGAGAAATATTCATTCCGGCTGTAGTTTGTACGACTTAATGGTACGTGAAAAAATGTATGAGTATTATGTCTAGGAGAACGCTTCGGGATATGTAATGAGACCAAGGATGTGAGTTGTGAACAGTCGAGATTAGAATTAACAATATCATAAAGGAAATACATATCTAAAAGATTCCTTCTATCCTGGAGACTAAGTAGTCCATGAGCCTTACAGGCGTCCTGGTATGTCTCGAAAAATCTTTTTGTCCTGTAGTTAAGGTGTCGTACAAAACCTTTCTGAATCTGTTCGATTTTATTGACATGGACAGAGTACAAGGGATTCCATATAACGCTGCCAAATTCTAGTATGCTACGCACGTATGCATAATAGACTACCTTAATGCAGCTTATGTCAGTGAAAGGCTTACAAACTCTTATGACAAAACCTAACATTTTGTACGCCCTGTCGTGGATAGACTCGACATGTTTGTCTAACAGCATTTTGTTATCTAATACGACACCTAAGTCTCTGGTCTCATTAACCTTGCTTATGATCTTGCCTTCAATTTTATAGTCAAACGCAACGGGTATATTGTTACGAGTAAAAGTCATTTGCATGCATTTATCGGTGTTAACACTAATTTTGTTACATTTGTAATATCTGGAAAGGCGGTCTAAGTCTGCTTGAAGTTTCTGACAGTCTAGGAGGCAACTTATCTTTAAAAAAATCTTTTTATCGTCGGCATACATGAGATAGTTTGAGTTATGAAAACATACGTCAATGTCATACAAATAGGCGTTGTAGAAAAGCGGGCCCAAGTGCGAGCCTTGTGGTACTCCCGATGGTATTTGAACAAAATCAGATTTGAAGCCTCCTATCACGACCGCCTGAGAACGATTACTGATGTAAGATTTGACCCACCTGAAAAGATCACCTTGAATGCCAAGTTTATGTAGTTTTGAGAGCAGGATGGCGTGATCCACACGGTCGAATGCTTTTTCAAAATCCGTGTAGATCACGTCAACCTGAGAACGATTTTCCATGCTTTTAAGGATGTAATTGGTAAATAAGCAAAGGTTGGTGTTGACAGATCTACGTCGTAGGAAACCATGTTGCTGTTCGCTTAGATTAGAAGCAATAGTTGTATAAATATTATCAAAGACTAGTTTTTCAAATAATTTTGGGATTGCATTTAATATGGATATTGGCCTGTAATTTGGGATTAATAATTTGGAACCTTTTTTATGAATGGGGACAACATGGGCTTCTTTCCATATACTTGGGAAAATTCCTTCCTTGATCGAGCGCTGGAAGATAATACACAGAGGTGCCGAGATGCTTTCAGCACATTTAACGAGGAATACGGGTGGGATATTATCACTGCCTGCGCCTTTATTTGGGTCGAGCTTCTTTAGATATTGAGTGACAATATTTTGGCTAATAGATATTGAACTGATATAACCACTGTCGCCTCTAGGTGCGTCTAGTAAGTCTAATATCACGTTATTATCATCCGTAGGAATAAAAACACTGTGAAAATAATCGTTAAAGCCTTTACAAATATCTACAGAGTTATTAAATTTATCAAGACCGTTGGACATACAGTTCGGGTAACCAGTGTTGGCACGTCTGCCTCGCATCGTTCCAACATAATTCCACAACGCTTTAGGATTGGCTTTCAAGCATTCCTGAGATAATTCAAGATACCTGTTATAGCATCTTTCATGCATAGATTTAAAACGATCCCGTAGTAATGAGAATTCGTCATAATGACGGGGGTTGCCAGATCTTTTCCATTTTCTATGTACTCTGAATTTCTCTTTTATGACCTTAATGAGGGCACTCGTATACCACACGGGATATATGAGAGATTCTGCGTTTCGAGAAATAGGAACGTGAAGGGAGATGATGTTATCAACAGCCCGGTAGAAAGCTGCGGTAGCCTCATCAATGGTACCCTCGTTAAGGAGAGCGTGCCATTTTATCTTATGTATTTCAGAGTTTATTTTAATGTAATCAGCTTTATGAAATTTGTACTTAGGGCGCGGTTGTTTAGTTATGGTTGGTATAAAAATGTCTTGAGCAGTTATTTATAAAGTGGTATGATTTTTGTCTTCTTCAACAAGTGGGTTCAGAGATTTATCAATATTTATGTAAAAATTTTAAAAAACTAAGTCTATTGTATTTGAGCTTGAGTTAGAGAAGTAATTATATTGTTCTAAGCCAAAAAAGTTACAATCATCCAACAGTTTGTTTGCAGCTTCTTGGGTTCTGGTAAATCCTTCATGCGCTACATTTACATGAGATGGGGACCATTTTATCATGGGAAGATTGAAATCACCTGCTAATATAAAATGATCTGTTGGGTTAGATGCTATTGCATCATTAACAGAGTTGATGACATTGTATAGATTTAAATCTTGATCATCTTTACCGCCTACTACATAAACAACGCCAATATGTAAATCAGAGCTAGAACAACCTAGGGAAGTCCGAGGAATTGTAAGCCAGAGAAGTTCCGTGGGTGGGCGAGACCATTCTGGGCGAGGTATGCAACCGAGGGACTTTTTTGCGCATAACATAACGCCACCGCCTGCCGTATTAGTGAGACGATCGTTTCTAAATATCTCGTATCTAGCATCGCATAGTTCCGTATCGAGTATACCCGAGCAAAGCCATGATTCTGTTATAATTATAATATCTGTGTCTCGTGCTAAAAGGTTGCGGTAATACGTGCCTGTTTTTGTGCGTAAGCCTCGTACATTTTGATAGTAGAGTGTCAGGTTATCTCTAGTATTAGACGCCATGATAGAACGTAAATTAAGAGGTAAATTGTGGACATTTTATGGAATATAAACCTAAGATCCGAAATGAATCTGTAGCAGACTACTGCTTGATAAAATGTGACAATTGCCATCAGAAAGAAATTAACTAACAATCCTCCAAAGCCCGTTCCGCGGAAAGGTCTTCGAGTTCCCTAACGTGGACACTCTACGAATTCAGACGTGATGAACCACATGGGCTCGGTACGCGTTAAAAACGTAAAATGTGTCGAAGGCCCTTTTACGTAACAAACATCGTGAGGAAACCTGCATACACCGGAGAAGAAATTCGAAGGTGTATGTGAAATCCGCCAACCCGCACTTGGCCAGCGTGGTGGATTACGGCCTAATCACTCTCTGTATGAGAGTAGGCTCGTGCCCCTCGGTGGGGACATATATGGGCTGATGTAGATTCATTAATCGCACATGTTATTTTAATCAGTCTTCTTATACAGGCACTTTTGGTATCTTTTATGTATTATAAAATACTTTATTAACCTATAATCTAATTAAGTTTGTAAAATCACTATACTGTTTGCTTTTAAGAATGTACTTAAATTGTTATTATCAGTTTTTTATTGTAAAATATTAGGTATCAAGCGGCACAGCTGATGTAAGTAGTATTTTAGTTTATATGTTTATGTATTTGCAATTATCCTCACTTACTTTAGAATATAATATGCTATATATCCATCTCTCTCTCTTCATCGGTCCCTCATGTCTGAGGATCGTGGTCAGCATCAGAGCCACATTTGGAGCGTATGATTTGCCTCCATCGGTTACGATCCAGCACGTCTCTCACCACCGCATAGAATTTAGAAGACGATGAGTCCTTTATTTGATCGGTCCATCTGGTTGGAGAACGACCGCGCGATCGTTTGCCCTCGGTGTTTCCAACGACAATCAATTTCTCCAGACTTTCATCGCCTCTGCGCACTGTGTGACCGAAATAAGATAAAATGCGTTGTTGGCATGTGGTCGATAGGCGGGTTTTTATTTGCAGTTAATTCAGGATCGACACATTGGTGCGCTTTGCAGTCCAAAGTACTCGGAGCAATCGCCTCCAGCACCATATTTCGAATGCATCGATCCGTTGTCGTTCCCGGGCTAAGATTGTCCACGTTTCTACACCATAAAGGAAGATCGGGAATACCAAGGCTCGCACTAATCTGATCTTAGTTTTAATGCCAATTCCTCTCTTCTTCCAGACCTTGTTCAAACGGGTCATTGCATCTTTAGCCATCCCGATACGCCTTTTAATCTCAGGGACACAGCTGCCATCGTTACAGATTTGGGAACCAAGGTAAATGTAGCGGTTGACGATGTTAATGCCAGGAATGTTGCAGGTGACATTTGCTAGTGTTCCGGCTCGATCCACCATCATCATTTTAGTTTTCGCTCTGTTGACCGCAAGGCCAATGTTGCCACTTTCAGTCTCGAGTCTTTGGAACAGTTCAAACATATCTTCCATGGATGTTGCCAGGAGAACGGTGTCATCAGCATATCGTAGATTAGACAATCTTTTTCCGCCTACAGGAAATCCCTCCTCCCAATTTTCGATAGTCTTCCGCATTATATACTCTCCATATATGTTGAAAAGTGCAGGGGACAGGATGCAACTCTGCCTTACACCTTTTTTCGTTTGGAACATGCTAGAGTATTCTGCACCTATCCTCAAGAAAGATCGATTTTCTGTGTACAGACTCTGTATTAAAGCAACAAGATGTTTAGGGACTCCCATCTCCAGTAGCACAATCCATAGTTTATCCCATTTTACGCAGTCGAAAGCTTTTGTATAATCTATAAAGCAAAGGATCACGGGGCTGTTAAATTCTCTGCTTTTCTCAATAACTTGCCGGACATTCAATATTTGTTTCCGCGTTCCTTAGCCCTTAACAAAACCTGCCTGCTCTTCGGGCATCTGTCGGCTTAAAAAGTAGTTTAAGCGTCGGTTAATGATATGGAGCAGGATTTTACTCGCGTGTGATATGAGCGCTAGTATTCTATAGTTTCCACAGTCTTTCGAAGATCCTTTCTTATGTAATGGGATGAACACAGATTCAGTCCAGTCCTTAGGCCATTTTCCTGTTTTCCAAATGGTGTTACATATATCTGTGATAACTTTCACGCCCTCTTGACCGAGGCTCTTTAATAATTCGGCTGTTATACCATCTTTGCCTGGTGACTTCTTGCACTTAAGAGCCTTGATCGCATGCTCAATTTCCGATGGTAAGATGTCAGGTTCTTCTGTCGACCATGTAATCACAGCGTCATTAAAGTTGTTCGTGTGGTACAACTCTTTGCAGTAGGTTTTCCAGCGCTCTATTACGTCAGCTAGATCTGTGAGTAAACGTCCGCTTTCGTCCTCGATGACACAAGTTTTCGCTTTGCACGTTCCAGTTAGCTCATTAACCTTCTGATAGAGATATCTTGACTCGTTCTTTAGGGAGTGTTGTTCGAGTTCAAGACAAATTTCATTAATATGATTTTCGTAATCCTTCCGACAACGTAGTTGGACTTGGCGGTTAAGGTCTGAATACCGTTGCTGATCTTCTGGTGAACTTAAACCGTGTTCTTTGAGTTCACGTTTTTCAAGTATGATTTGCGCCGTCTCAGGTGTAATGAAGTCTTTCATGACGGGTTTTTGTAGTTTGTTCTCGTTGGCTGTCCTTTCAATCATACTCTTAAAAAGGTCCCATTTACTATCGCTGTCTATGATGTTACTCGGAAAATTTTTCACTCTTTGCTCAAGACCTTCCCCAAAGCCATTGAGATCTATGCTTTGCATGTTCGGAACTACTTTAGATTTTTTAATGCTCTTTAGCCGTAGTCGAATTGTTGCTACAAGAAGCTGGTGGTCGGAGCCGCAGTCAGCACCGGGGTAAGTTGTGGCGTTCGTTACTGAACTTCTATCAGTATGTAGTCGATCTGGTTTCTACATCTGTCGCCAGGTGATATCCAAGTGTACAGTCTGCGGATATGATGGTTGAAGCAAGTGTTGGTGATGGTAAGATTTTCTTCACAACAGAATTGTAATAAACGCTCACCCCTGTCATTTCGTATCCCGATACCATGTTTCCCTACAACGCGACGAAGATGATCGTCACCTTTGGTGTCACCGACTTTGGCATTAAAATCCTCTAAGATGATGGTAACTTCTCGTTTAGGTATCTGTTTAATTGCCGCAGTCAGTGTATCATAAAAGCCCTCTATTTCTTCTTCAGTTGACTGAGCCGTGGGAGCATATACCTGCACGATGTTAAACTTGCATGGTGAAGTGTTCAGTTTAAGTGTGATTATCCGATCACTGACTGGATTATAACCTAGAACGTACTTGTTCATAGATGGTGGCACGATGAAAGCCACTCCTTTGCTGCTTTCGTCATCTGGGCCCGAGAAGTATACTGTACTACCAGAGTCAAATGTATAGTGACCCTGACCTTTCCAGTGTGTCTCACTTACCCCTAGCAAATAAACATTTTTCCTTTCCATTTCGGTCTCCACAATTTTAAGTTTGCCAGGTTGGTTTAAGCCACGCACATTCCATGTTCCAATGCGGTGGGGGTGGCAGATTGACTTCTTTTGCTTTGGTTCATCAGTAACTGATTTTCCATGCGGCGCCTGAAGAGCCAAGAGCGCATGGCCGGTAGCATATTTCACACCACTCGTCCCGGTAGAATGGCGCCGGGCGTCAGCCGGATCGCCAGACAAATCAACAATTCTTTGGGCTTTCATATTCCATGCTGACTTTCTTGGGAAAATAGTAGCAGTGGTTTCCCGTTGCCTTCTGCCCTAGTCTTTTTTGGAGTTATTTAGACCCCAAGGCTACTATAGCCCCTTCCGACCGCAGTCGGGTGTGTGGTTATACCGCCACTGCTCGGTCGCCAGAGCCTCGTTTGTTATCTAGCAGGGAGCACCGCGACGCTAGAAGGCGCCGCCGCCGGCTATTCGTAACGAACCACCGAACGCGGGCAGGTGAGGTTGACATTTGGGCCAGTGTCAGATCTTAGTAACTGTTCTCCCCTTGCCCCCCTATATATCCATACTAATTCCATACTAATATTATAAATGCGAAAGTAACTCTGTCTGTCTGTCTGTCTGTCTGTCTGTCTGTCTGTCTGTTACGCTTTCACGCCTAAACTACTGAACCGATTTCAATGAAATTTGGTAGAGAGGTTGTCTAGACCTTGAGAAAGGACATAGGCTATATTTTGTCGCGAAAAAAGGTTTAAGGGGGTGGTAATAAGGGATGAAAGTTAGTATGAGAGATCGCCATTATTCAAAGATAAAACCATGAAACTTTATATTTAGGCACTTAATACTAAATCCATACTTCCATACTATCCATACTTAATATTATAAATGCGAAAGTAACTCTGTCTGTCTGCCTGTCTGTTACTCTTTCACGCCTAAACGGCTGAACGGATTTTGATGAAATTTGGTATGGTGATAGATGATAACCTAGAAATGGATGATAACCTAGAAATGGCTATAAATAATCACGCCATCGTTCTTAGGGGGTAGGCAGTAGGTAGATAACTAAATTGAGTTAGTGATTTTTAGTCGTTTTTGTTGGGACTTTTGCTCTTTCACATCTAAACGGCTGAACGGATTTTGATGAAATTTAGTAAGGTAATAAATAGATGGTTACCTAAAAACGGATATAAGATCAAAATGATCACGTCATCGTACTTAGGGGGTAGGAAGTAGGCAGAAAACTGAATTGAGTTAGTGATTTTTTTTATGGTTTTTGCTGGGAGTTTTGCTCTATCATGCCTAAACGGCTGAACGGATTTTGATGAAATTTAGTAAGGTAATAGATGGTTACCTAAAAACGGATATAAGATCAAAATGATCACGTCATCGTACTTAGGGGGTAGGAAGTAGACAGAAAACTGAATTGAGTTAGTGATTTTTAATCGTTTGTTTTAAAAGTTTACCTCATTCACGCCTTAACGTCTGAACGGATTTTTATAAGACTTGGTTAATTTAAAGATAGAATCCTAGGCACGGACACAGGCTACTTTTTACGGCGGGAAAATACCTCATTCCCGCGGAAATCTAGCGTGATCGTGTTAAGAAGCGCATGACGCCATAGCTACTGAAATGATTTTGATGTTTTTTTTAAACTGAGTGTTACTAAGACTTCAAGTTAGTATTTAATCACTTTTCTAACTTAGAGGGTAGGTAGGCGCCATAATTTATGGAATTTATGATAAAATTTTGATGCAACTGTCTTTATTTAACAGTTTTACTTGGATCGAAACTTAGCGACATTCCATCACACTACTTAACTTATAGGGTAGGAAGGTACCAAAATTCAGACTACTTTTTACTTCGGGAAAATATCTCATTCCCACAGGAACGTATACATAGCTACCTATCTACAACATTAAAACTCTGTCTAGAATCACATTACGCCAAAACTATTGATCTGATTTGTATACATCGGGGGTTGGCAGGTAGGTATAGTTAGTAGTATTTTAAACCGATTTACATTATTTACTTTTTATATTTACTAAGGAAACATTCGGAGCTATCCATTATGTGCTTAGGTTGCTTTTGAACAAATTTTGATGTGAAGTTGAGGACCGGAACACGATAGAGGGACATTGTTGCAGGGGGACTTACAGCCGGGAGAAAACAAAAAAACTTATGCGGACGAAGTCGCGGGTAAAAGCTTTATAATATATACCATACACATAGTTACTATATATTTACTTTATACTAAGAATATTAATGTTTATCTTATCTTATTAAAATATATCTTCCACTGCATTTTCTTTTGATTTTCAGAATTTCGACTCTTTTCAAACTCTGCAAGTATCTTGAAATCAATGTTGTCAAAAAATGATGCTGACGAAATACCCTCAACCCATTCTTCACTAGTTGACACCATTAATTTTGGTATAATCGAATCCATTGGTTCTGGTATAATGACTTCTCGTTGGCAATCTAGTTTTGATTGTTCATCTAAAGTCGTGTGTGATAATGATGGTGGATCTTTCGAAGTGGAGGGCTGTGGACCCAAAATGAGTTTATCTGTCATCAAAACTGGACGCAACTGTGCCAAAATTTTGGCTTTTGAGGCTTTATTTTTTTTACGTCTCATCGTAATCGTTGAAAGCTGTGGTGTAAGATTATAATTGTAGTTACTACCCACAGAAGATAGTTTGCCACTGCCAATTGTTTGGTTGCTCGGTAAATTGTAAAAGCCTGGATGTTTTCCATGGGGACATTGAATGGCATCGTTTAAGCAATCGACTTCAAGGCAGGACTGGCGACGTAGAGCCAATTGGTTTCTACATTTTCTCAATATTACCTGGTGAACTTACATGGTCCCAGAAAATGGTTTTAAATTATTTGGCAAAAGCCAATCTTTTTCGGTCACTTTATAGTCTTCTACAGTTTCGATTTTAACTCCATTAACAGATGACTTTAAGCTTTCGATCAAAGTGTTCATATCTGCAATGTCTTTACCATAGGCAACTTGTTGATCTAATGTTCTCTTCAATACACCTCCTACTCCATCTGGGGCCCCTTTTCCATGCCCAGACTCTTGATAATTCCAATTGACAAGAGTGAGCGCTGGATAGTAGGAGTGTAACTGCGACATGATATAAAAAACTTTTTTATTCCTATATTGGCCAGAAGGGAAATCTGAAACCACATGAAGCTTGCTGATAGGGTTTGCAGTGTTTTCCAATTCTTTTAGAATTGGTACGATGTGAGCCCACACAGCGGAAGCATCATGGCGTAGTGACGAGCTTACTGTACAAAACGCCTGTGTCTTGGAAAGCCGGTTGATTTTGAAATATAATACCGCTGTGTGTAGGGTGAATTGTTGTCGGCTGCCTCCGAAGTGGACAGACTGAATCTTAGAGGAGTACTTGGAGGAGTAGTTCTCCGAAAAATCAACGAGTATTAAAGCTTCATTCTCATTAAAATTTTCTTTTATGTCCTTCACAGCCCGACATTGATTTTTGATGTTCGCGCAATGCTGCAAAAAGGGTCCCAATGACGTTTCAAATCTTTTTAATTATTCTAACAGTCTAACGGTATATTTCTCTTTGGTCACTGTAACAGCAGATTTTTCCTCGCCATCTTTTTTGTAAGTTGTTTATTATTATTTATTTAACAGTTTATTGTATGATGATAGTACATAAAGACAGAAAAAAAGAGAAGTTTTACAAAAGGTACAGCATATTTCTAAAAGAAAAGTAAAGTTGTTTGTTGTTTTTCCCAAGTTGAATATGCAACGTCTAATGAATTATCAAATTCTTGATATAAAATCTGCTTTTTTTACAGAGTTCGCATCTTCTTTCAAGACATTGAATATTTTGTTCTTTGCAGCATAGAGTTTCCAGGATATTGCCAGTTGAGTTTTCCGTAATTATGCGGCCTTTCTTTAAAGCAGTAACGATCAAGTTCATATTTTCGTGTTTTGTGCAAAGGCACGTATTTCTTGAATTAACAGTTGGTGTCGTTATCCAAAACGGAGCAAACCTCGTAAATGTGACGTACGATATTGGTGGGTAACCGGACATCAAATATTTTTTATGTAAATTTGTCAGCGTATCCATTCTGTCTTTTTTGTTTTTTAACACCATTCCTCGTAATTGTGTCATTGTTACCTGGACAAAGAACAGAGTTTTCGTTGTCTTCAAAAACTCGGTTATCAATTTTGATCTCTGGTATTGTCGGAACTTTTGCTTAAAATTTTGCTTAAAATCTGCAGATGCAATCGATGAGTTAGAGACAGGACTGTTTGGACACAAAGTTGAATCAGACGCAGGACTGTTAGGGCAAAGAGTTGATTCGTCATCAGAATTTACGCTGCTAACATTAAGTGCGGAAAAAGGTGACTTTGGTGGCGTTTCTCTTGGACTACTCGAATATAATGGAACAGTAGTATGTTTTGATCCAGTGGACTGTGGATTATTTAGTCGGGAACTGCGCCATGTAGGTTTTAATGTAGATGCATCTCGATTTCTACAACGCGAAGTGGTGGGAGTAGAACCAATGTTAAGTTGTTGAAGATCTTCAATATTCTGCGAATTGTTTTGGATATGGAAAATTTTATTGTCTCCGCGACTTCCCTCACTTTCTTCGCTTGTAACTATCTCTCCTTCTTCACGTGCAGTTCTCTCCATTTCTTCACGTACATTTCTCTCCTTTTCTTGTCTTAAGGCCGCTCTGGCTTTTCTTTTTTGATAACGAGCTCGGGCACATTCTCTATTTCTACGTCGTAACGCTTCTAACTCCTTTGGAGGTAACTGACTTCTTGGAACAATTAATCTTGCAGCTTATTGTCTCAAATACCTTTCCCTTGCTTTTCTTTTCATAACTTGACATGTTTCGGGATTATTCTTGAGTCTTTCTTTTCTTCGTCTTTCACAGTTTCTTTTTCTTTCAAGTATCTCTTATCGTGTAAGTCTAGGTCATTCTAAAACAATACAATTAACTAAAGTAAATGATAACGCTAATCTGATATAAATATGAGTGATGACTTTTGCCAAATAATCATTAATTAAATTAAAACGCCAAGATACAACAAAATACAAAGCATTCATATATAGCCACAGCACTCCAAACAACGTCATACACTCGTATTACTTACCTACCTTAGCAGTCCATACAAAGTCATACCCCCGTATCATTTACCTACCATAGCACTTCATACAACGTCATACACTCGTATTATTTACCTACCTTAGCACTCCATACAACGTCATACCCCCGTATCATTTACCTACCATAGCACTCCATACAACGTCATACGCTCGTATTACTTACCTACCTTAGCACTCCATACAACGTCATACCCCCGTATCATTTACCTACCATAGCACTCCATACAACGTCATACACTCGTATTACTTACCTACCATAGCACTCCATACAACGTCATACACTCGTATTATTTACCTACCATAACACTCCATACAACGTCATACACTCGTATTACTTACCTACCATAACACTCCATACAACGTCATACACTCGTATTACTTACCTACCATAGCACTCCATACAACGTCACACACCCGTATCATTCACCTACCATAGCACTCCATACAACGTCATACACTCGTATTAGTTACCTACCATAGCACTCCATACAACGTCATACACTCGTATTACTTACCTACCATAGCACTCCATACAACGTCATACACCCGTATCATTTACCTACCATAGCACTCCATACAACGTCATACACTCGTATTACTTACCTACCATAGCACTCCATACAACGTCATACACCCGTATCATTTACCTACCATAGCACTCCATACAACGTCATTCACTCGTATTATTTACCTATCATAGCACTCCATTCAACGTCATACACGCGTATTACTTACCTATTATAATATTCCATACATTATCACACATAATATGCAAAACATTCAATTTCGTTATAAATTATTCTGACTACAAAAATTAATTTTACTATGAAATATGTTCAAATAATGATGAGGAACTCTAAAAAAAATTACGCCAAATGTCATTTTCGCTGTAAGTCTCATTGTGGTGGATGTTTCTCATTGTGGTGTCTCATTCCGGTGAATTTATTCACCGAAATGAATTCCCTTGAATGAATTCCCCCGAAATGAAATGAATGAGGAACCAGTAAGTTTAAAAAAAATAAAAACTGAGTTGTATGGCTAATCAAAAAAACCATATAAAAAGATAACCATAAAATACGTTATATATCAAATTATCAATTTCTCAGAGTTAACAATTTAGAAATTATAGCATACACAAAAATTATATTTTTTCTGTCCCCAACCACCAAAATGATCCTACTTAACTTTTTGGCGCGAAACTGGAGCAAGCTGCGACACGTCCATATACGCCAAATTATTTTGCATAACTTATCGTGCAAAGAATGCTGTACAAGGAACATCAATGTTCCCTGTGGAAAGTACTACACTAAAAAATAAAATCGCCACCACAATGACGTGAGCAAAGTATTTAAATAGACATAAAGCATTGCTGAAGGTAGGTACTCTTTTGCTGAAGGTATTTAATTGTTAACAAAATTAATTACTATGTTAGGGGTGTTTCTTCGATTTGGGATTCTTTAGTTGATTCCACTGGTAAAATTTAAATATTATTTTATTTTTAAATTGAGAATAAAATTACAAATTAGAGAGGTCAATAAACAAATATTTTGAATAGGCACTCATTTCTTATGTATGGATCCAAAGATATTTGATGTTAAAAATTTACGCCCAGGGGAATCAATAATAATGCAATATAAAGTATAAAAAAGTTTCAATTTTGTTAAATAAAATTAAAAACAGTTAACGTACCTTCGAATTTAGGCTTTAAAATGTTATTGGGTACTAATACAAGTTGCTGTGAAGTTGCTAATTCAAAATCTTTAAATAGGTGACCGAGCTTTGAAAAGTCCTCCCTTCATGTGGAAAACTGTTTTTTTAATAATATCAAACATTATTACACATAACGCTATTTTTAGAAATCAATATAAACCGTTATTTAAGCAAACTGTATGATTTTATTAGTATGGTCTGGTCATTAAACCAGTGGAATCAAGCCAGTAGAAGCAAGTAATATCGGTTTTTTGTCGTTTTACATAAATTGGATTTAACTAGCGTAATGATGTTTCCAGGCTAGATAATGGGCACCCATGCGCTTATTCATAGCTATATCAAGCTAGTCTTGTAGTACAAAATTAATAAGAAAACATGAACATAGTAATCAATGATCGTACATAACAAAGCCAGGGGAATCAGATACTTATCTTTGTGTTTCGTGATACAACTTCACGCATAATCTACCCCCTCGATACATAAAATGCATCTCACAGTTCGCGTGAAAATAGGCAGTGCCTATCCAAATGGGTTGACTAGGGTCGTATGCGCGATTTAGTGACGTGCCAAGGTAATCACACTTTAGTGCCGGACAAAATTAAAATGACTCGAGAAATTCAGTTAATTGTAAAATACGTGTAAAATTTATTATGATGCGTAATAATTAACTATTCTATAATAAAATAAAAACATGTATGAATCTTTAAGTGTATATGATAAAAAGATTTTTAAGGTTTTCTGAATAAATCGGGAGAGCGGACACGTCAGTGGAATCAATTTTTAGGGCTTTGAACTATTTTTTAAATACCTTTCGACTTGAATTCATGTATTATTTTTATTTTCCCAAGTAGATAACACCTTAATCTATAGTTTAAAACATATTTTATTGACTTTATAATTTGAAACGTAGGATTTAAGCCCCCAGACATCAAAATTCTCGATTCTGAAGATTCACCCTTAGGAGGGACGTAGGTGACAGAGTCAAAGAAAGACAGTTATTTGGAACATGATGTATGTATTGTTCGTAAAAGGTACAAATAAGAAGTGATACTTATAATTATATTCAAATAAAAGTAATATTGCTTAACAAGCAATACGCATCACATGTTGCAGTCAGTAATAATATGCTGCAGTCAACTATGAATAAGACATTGACGTTTTTACACTACATTCCAGGGGTTCTGGAGAAAAAAAATGTATTGCGTGTTACTTATTATTACTTTACTTTTTTAATGATATTTTTATTTTGAAATTTTTAATGTATATTATTATTTTTACCATAAAATATAAATAAAAGTGTTTATATTTCAGAATATACGATTGTTAGTATGGATAACGACATCGAAGTATTAGCCGGCCCTTCCGCTGAGAACGAGGAGGATTACCAGGAAAGGATGTCACGCAAAAGGACCCGTAGATTATTCCCGGAGGGAAGTGAGGCGGACATTGAAGAATCTGACGCTGAAACTCCTAAACGTTACAGAAGGAGTGAACGTTTCGAGAATGTGTCATGTGAGTCAGATTCCCGTTTTGATTATTTGCAAAAGCAAATTTAATCACTGACTAAATTGATTACTGATAAAAGACGATCTCCGGTATCACCTTCTTTGTCATTTGATTGTGCATACTCTTTGTTTTCCGAAGCTTTTCAAAATTAAGTTAAACAGAAATCTTAAGATAATTATGAAATTTTCGGAGATTATGATACTGTCTTGAATGAGTCTACCTTGCCTAAAACAAAGCCTGAAAGGCTTAATGAGATTGTTAAGTTGCAGCATTTTGATTCTTCCGATTGGACTAACGTCAGATATGCTGATGTTCAGAAAAAATATTTATCTACTCCGGGAGGTACTAATCTAGAACCTAATGATTTATTGAGACAGTTTGAGGACAAGCAAGTATTGCTGAAATCACTGGACCAAACTTTTGGAGCTTTGACTAACATGTTGCTCACACAGAGAGAATCGCTACAGACAGCGATGAAAAATTTTTTGTCATGGACTAATGACAAAAATACGAGTTTGTCGGCGTCGTCTGTCACAAGAAAAACACGCGAATTGTTTTCTGACAATTCAAATTTGAAGACCGTCTCAAAAGATCTGATGCAAGTGGTCTGTGGCCGTCGTGCAGATGTGCTGCAACAAAGACGTGATAAACTACTTTCACACGTCAAAGACAAATACAACAAGGTGATATTGCGCCGCATTCCACCCACTTCAGAATATTTGTTCCAACTGAGTAGCTTGGATGAAGCTATTGCTAAGTTAGGAGGTGCGTCAAAGGTTTTCTTTAAAAGACCGTATCCATCTGCTGAAGGTGGCCAGGTCTTGCCAGGGCGATCATCTGATCCTGTGGTAAAGAAACCATTTCAGAACTCCTCTGCAACTCCTTTGCAACAAATACACGCCCGCGTGATTTTACAAAAGGAAAATCCTTGGCCGGAAAGCGCCCTTATGCTGCAGCAAAAAGCCAGGCCTACCGTTCCAGACGCGACGACAATGACAAGCGCAAGCGACAATGACACGGGTTTTCAGGCCGGGCAACTCCTGTACTATCAACAGCAATGGCAGGAATTAGACTCTCCACTTCATATATTAAAGATTATATCCGGCTATCGAATTCCTTTCATAGCCAAACCTCCCACGATTCTAAAACTAAGCGAGGGTTTGCAAACAGTTTCCTCCAAAGAGATGACTCGTCAAGTTCAGACGATGGTCCAAGAGGGCGTGCTTCAAGATGCCAGTCTGGGCGGAGGTTTCATTTCTCACCTATTTCTTGTGCGAAAACAGGATTAAACTTTCAGGCCTGTATTCAATCTAAAGAACCTGAATTATTACATAGAAGACAAGAAATTTCGACTCATCAACATGCATCGCCTGCCGCAATTCCTTCAGTCTCAAAATTTGATGATGAAAATAGATCTCTCACAAGCGTATTTCCATATACCGATCGCCCCACAACATCGCCGATATCTCAGACTTGGTTACAATGGAAACGCTTTCGAAATGACTTGCCTACCCTTTGGACTGTCGAGCGCTCCTCGAACCTTCGCCACTCTATCCAACTGGATGGCGCAAAAACTACGAGAGCTCGGTATGCGAGTAATTGTCTATCTAGACGATTTTCTTTTTGTAAGCCAAGATCCCCTGGAGTTAACTCACCAGTTCAAAACCGCTGTTTCCTTTCTGGTAACTTTGGGTTGGGTCATAAACAGAGAAAAATCGTCCAAAGTCCCTGTTCAGCAGATCGATTATCTGGGCATTATTTGGGATACGAAGGACAATTTGAAATCTCTTCCGACGAAGAAGATCACCAAAACACGACTGCTGTTACAAGAAGCACTAAGAAAAGACTCCTGGAATGTTTTGGAACTACAGACGTTGACCGGAATGCTGAACTTTGTATCCTACGTCGTCCCGCTGGGCTACTTAAACCTCCGGAATATACAGATTCTACTCAACTCTCTTCTAAAGGAGAAGAAGGTGGAAAAATTGCAAGTCAACGCCCGTTGCGACATGACTTGGTGGCTAAAGAACTTGACAAAAACAAGCAAGCTGTGGCCGGATCCTGTGCACATTATATCGTGACAGATGCCTCGGAATCAGGATGGGGAGTGTATGTCGACGGCATTCATCTAGCAGACTCGTGGAACCAGTTACAAGCAAAAATGCACAGCAACGCCAGAGAACTGACAACTGTTCTTTTTGCCTTGCAAGAATTCCAACACACTTTAAGGAAATCCACGGTTCTCATTCAGAGCGACAATGTATCTGCCGTTGCTTATCTTCGGAAACAAGGAGGAACTCGTTCCCAAATTCTGTTACACATAACAAGAAAGATCTACAACATTGTAGAAAACCAGCAGATACAGCTGTCTGTACACTATCTTCCGGGACCACTCAACACAATAGCGGACTGTTTGTCCAGGAACAAAATACAGGCAGAATGGCACCTTCTCCCTTCTGCAACGCAAAAAATTTTCAAGAAATGGGGTATTCCCGAATTAGACCTTCTAGCCTCCGGTCACGCTCATGTGGTCCCGAGCTACGTTTCCTGGGATATAAGAGACAAGAATGTGAGCTTTATAGACGCATTCAGCAGGGAATTGCATTTTCGTCTAGCATGGGTATTTCCGCCTCCTTGTCTCATGCCACAAGTCCTGTCCAAGCTAAACACCGCCACGGGGACGTTCATCATAGTTTGTCCGAGATGGAAAAACGTGTTTTGGAGGACAGAACTCAAGAAACGAGCAACGGCAGCACCTTACACGATCAAGAATCTTTGCCGTGTACTAGTGGATACTCGAACCAGCAGACCCCCGCAATGCATTACGTTGAAAACCTATAAACAAGCCTGGGATCGCTGGCTTTCTTGGTGTAAGCTTAACGATTTTTCCTTTAAAAGTTATTCTCCGGAACTGTTAGCAAAATATCGTATTCACCTGCACACTGAAGTTGGCTTAGCTTATAGAACTATTCTCGTTCATAAGTCAGTAGTGTCAAAATTTTCCAACCTAGATAGAGATCTCGGCAGTCATACCTTAGTGAAACAAGCCTTGAAAGGTATAGCTAATAAATCAGTGAAACCTGAAAAACCACCAATCTGGAACCCACAAATATTGGTTACTTATTTAGAGAAAAATACTCCATCTATTATCTCTCCTTTTCAAGCCTCACGACGTTGCGCTACTTTACTTTTATTAGCATACTACGTCATACTGCGTCATACTACGTCATCCTCTTACCCGTCATACTACGTCATCCTCCACCACACGTCATACTACGTCACATCCTCCACCACAAAAGTGGTCCAGAACATACATATATATACTGCTCAGGGAGTTGTTCCCTATTTTCATGCTTTTGAATGATGTCTTGAATTTCCGAGTCCCTCTGTTGCTCAACTTTCAACCAGCTATCGTGAATTTCTACAAAGTGCACCACCTTACGAGGGGTATTTAGCTCGCCGTGATCACAATTGTCTGAAACCACTGGAGCAGCCGGCAGGGGGTTCCTTGAAAGAAAATCAGCGTGACCCATACTGTGGCCGTCTTTATAAATGACATCAAAATCGTAAGCCTGGAGGAACGCCCACCACCGGTGCACCCGCGGCGACAGGTCGACTTCAGATTTGGATGCTTTCAAAGAGTTGCAATCGGTGTAGACCGTGAAATGCTGGCCATAAAGGTAATGGCGAAAATTCTCGACCGCACGAACGACTGCCATCGTTTCCAGTTCAAACGAATGGTATCTGGATTCAACTTCAGTCGTTCGCCGGCTAAAATACGCAACGACGTGAGGTACTCCATTAAATCTTTGGATAAGAATAGCGCCACAGCCTTGAGCGCTTGCGTCAGTGTGTAGCTCTATTGGGATATCTGAATTGAATATAGTGAGGACTGGTTCTGAAGTTAGGATTTGAACTATTTTCTTATGTGCTTCGATATGCTGATCTGTCCAGGTTATTGGACCTTTTAGTTTGGTTAGTGGATAAAGAGGAGCAGCAAATTGTCAAAATTCGGTATGAACCGGTGAAAGTAAGACGCAAGGCCCAGAAACTGCCTGACTTTTGTCGCGGTAGAAGGAATAGGCGCATCAATCAAGGCCTGAATCTTCAAAGGATTTGGTCTGACTTCACCAGCGCGTATCACGTGGCCCAAGTGGCTGATTTCCGTTTTCATGAATTTACATTTTTGACTAAAAGAGAAACCGGCTTCCGACAAAGCTAATAGAACCGAATCTAGACGTTGTAGGCCTTTTGCGACGTTTTCTGAGAAGCATAACACATCGTCCATATACGCGGACACCACAGTATCTTTCAATGTCCTAAGAGCTCGGTTTATGCACCTCTGATACACGGAAGCCGCATTGCGTAACCCGAACGGCATGGCTAAATACTCGTATTGCCCCTCCGGCATTACGAATGCGGTCTTCTCTATAGATTCAGGATGTACACTTATTTGGTGGTATCCCGAAGCCATATCCAGACACGAAAAGAAATGTGCGCCATTTAAACGGTCTATCTGCTCATCTATTCTAGGTAGCGGGTATCGCTCGGGACGGGTGTTCGAATTCAGTTCTCTAAAATCGACACACATCCTGTCAGTGCCATCCTTCTTCTTAACCAACAGGATGGGACTGGCGAACGGTAACGAACTCTTACGAATGACACCCGCCTCGAGCAATGATTGAATTTTCTCCCTAAGTATGTCTTTTTCAACCGGAGATAAACGGTAAGGTCGCCTATGCACAACTTTATGAGGATCAACTAGGTCAATTTTTAGCTCACCCGTATTCACTCTGCGCGTAGGAACCCCATCAATGAAATAGTTGCTATATTTATTTAAAATCGAGATCAAAGCATCCCTATCCGCTCCTACTAGATTCGTATCAATACAGCTAAAGTCAAAATTTGCAGTCTTGCAAGCGTTAACTTGTTTTCGTTCGGTAAATTGTATGGACTCACTATTAATCTCTTCATAAGTATATCGCGACCGATAAGTACTTTTTCTGACATTAAATCGTCTGCAACTACATGAAACATTATAGTCATAGGAATATTTTGAATCTTAACCGAACAAAGCATCTGTGTCCTACTTTCAATATTATCCCCGCCAATAACCGTTAAGTAAACTAAGTCGTGGCGCTCCGTACCCATTAGTTTGTTTGCTACGCTACTTTTAACGAGAGAACATGCCGAGTCACTGTCAAACAGAAATGGAATAGTCTCACCCGCAGATGTGGGCAGTGTACCTCGCGGCAGTTTGCACTCGCAGAAGTGAACTTCCTTCTTAGATGGCTGCTCGGCTCCCTTCTTCTTGTCAGGGCAGGTAGTGCTGAGATGCCCTGGCTTCCCACAGTTAAAACAGGTTACGCCTTTCTCTTTCTCAGGCGCCGTCGGCTTGGCAAGACCGTCACGTCGCTTGCGACATTCTTCAATCTTGTGTCCTCGATGTCCACAGTAATGGCAGGATCCAGAGAAGCGCGTGTCACTAGGTCGGGCGCGCTTAGCATCCCCGTCGTTATTGTCACCATCTTCTTGCTTTTTTCTAAGCGAAATCCCCCCCAGCACACGACAGAGCTGGGCTCGCGTTGTAATCACATTAGCGTTAAGTTCGCGGCGTATTAACGGATCTCGTTGACACAGGATCGAGATTGCAAATCCCGTGATGACATCTTCTCCCATTTCAAGTTAGGGCCCTCTAATTGTCGACTATTCACAATTTTCTCGGTCACTTTGCACCAACCTTCAATGTCCGCTTCGGTATCATCAGGATTAAAACTAATGAGATGCGGATTGGAGCTCGATGCACTTGTAATGGAGGTAGACGTAGCTTTTTGTACAGCGGAGGTACTTGCCGACAGAAAACGGGTGAAAAAGGCTTCCATTCCACTCCAAAAACTTTCCGGTTGGTTATCTCGCGATGTTACCGGTTGTTCGATGAGTGTTTCTTGTTGTACCCTCCTTGTATCTTCCAATGAACAAAGTCCATTCGATCTCACTTCTGTAAAGGCACGTCAGTGTTATCAGAAGGAGTCTCCATTGTAGGGCGTGAGATTAAGGGCCGGAATAATTAATATATGTTGGATTCTATAATGAAACTCAATAAACGGTTCACTAGGTACTTTATTCACTTCTGCTCTCGACTAAACCTCAGGCAATACTGCCCACATTTTCTACCTCCAATTTTGACAGTTCATAAAAAACACAAAAAAAAACTAGACTAGACATTTCTCGATTATTCTGCCACTATTCGAAACTTATAAAATACTTTTTACAATATTATTAGAGTTATTTAATTATAATTATTTATGTATCTATGTATACTTATACAAATATATTTTAGTGTATAGAATTTAAAAAAACAATCTAACATTCGGCCATCCGTCATTAAATTTACACGTCCTCGTGTATTAATTAAACAATATTATTAATTACAAAAAAAAAAAATCTTAAATAAATTAACCAATGACAAATCATTTCTATGAATTATTATCTAAAATATCGATTAAAATCCTATAACTAAAGTACTTATATAAGGATTTTCTTTTACAAAACATTTGAGGTTTTTAAAATATAGAGACAATTTTGAGAGCCATAAACTTAGGTATTTATCTATCTATCTTGACTCATTCTATAACTTTTCTTTACATTATATGTTTACATTTACACACAACTGCAATCATAGCACGAATAATTTATTATCATTATTTATTTACAATTAACGGGCCAAGCCTCATCTATCTTGGAACCGATTGATCATGGTGTAGGTCTCATCTACCCTACTCCCACTTATAAAATAGTTGTCTATCTACAACAAATCTCAGCGGGCCAAGCCTCCTCTATCTTGGAACCGCTTAAGGATGATATAAGAATCGCTCAAATTTACAAATTACATAGGTAACGAGTCAAGTCTCATCTACCTTGACACTGCTGCACATTATACAATCAATTCATAATTCAATTTATATGGTGTTCTTATCTATCCATATTTCATAAATTATACTTCTCATTTCTAAGTATATTTACATTTCAAAATCTCACTTATCAAATAGTGCAGTATTCCGTCTCACTCTCGTTTAACCGCATTCAAAAGCGTGACAATAATTTACTCGTCACCTTCAACAGAAGATAATGAATTAGATCTCTGAAAATGTAACCAGGGTTTCAATTTATCTACAGCTACTATAGCTGAGTAACTACGATTATTCTTCTTCGTGATTGGGGTATCCTCTATTTGATATCTGTCATTATCAAGGACTTGTGTAACCCTGTAAGGTCCCTGAAACCGGGGTGTTAACTTTTTACTCTGTCCTGTGGACTGAATCTCACGGTCAACACTTACAAGGTCACCAATCGCGTACTTCTTGGGCTCGACAGTATGCTTATCATAATAAGCTTTCTGTTTCTCCTGGTAACATGAAATGTACTGATTTATTTCATCACGTATCGATTCAATTGACGTCTGGTCACTGTCAAGCTCGTCTTGTAGGTATAGCTTAATTTTACCCTCAGTTATACCTACCAAATTAGTGCCAAATAACGCTTGTGCCGGGGTCTTTCCGATACCTTTGTTGAGAGTAGTATTAAGACCGAGTTGAACATCCGGCACATAAGCGTCCCATTTCTTTTCATCACCTGTGGCACATTTAGCTGTTAGAGCTTCTAACAATGTGCGATTATAGCGCTCCACTTGGCCATTGGCGCGTGGAGTCGCTACAGCATTCAGCACATGTCTAATACCCAGCTGAACCATATAATCCTTAAACTTCTTGCTGGTGAAGCAGGATCCTCTATCTGATACCAGTCTTTTTGTTATCCCAAAAATACTAAAATACTCTCGCATTTTATCTATTACTACAGACGCTTTAGTATTTCGCACTGGTTTCAGAATGATGAATTTAGAATATGCATCAATGATAACGAGCAAATGGGTATTTCCTTTTACACTTTTTATAAATGGGCCTACATGATCTACGTGAACCGTGTCAAAAGGGGCATCGCCTTTGGGTATCGGGTGCAGAGGTGGTCTTTTATTTCCCGATGATTTTGAGTAAGCGCATTCGAGGCACGATTCGATATACTTTTTCGTGAATCGTCGCATTTTGGGAAACCAATAGTCATCCCTAAGTTTTGCTAAGGTTTTCTCGAAGGCGAAATGCCCAATGTCATCGTGACATTGTTTCATGATCTGAAACCTAACCCCCTTTGGAACTACCCATTTTTCACCCAGCTCAGTTCTTTTATACAGCATACCGTTCTTAACAACAAAGTTAGTTTTAACTTCAATTATATCTTGCGAATCGGGGTCGTTTAAAATGGAAATTTTACGTTGTATCTCGGTATCAGATTTTTGAACGGTCTGAAGCCAATTTGTTTCAGCGATGTTCATAACCATTTGGGAGTTATCCGCGTCGTTGCAAGGTGGTGGGTTCCTGCTCAATGCATCGACATAAGCCATCATTTTACCGGGTCGATATTCAATTGTAAAATTATATTCTTGCATCGCAATCCACCACCTAGCAACCCGCGGTATCAAATCCCGTTTCATCATTGTAGCTCTCAGTGAATTACAATCGGTGAACACTTTAAACTCGATCCCTATCAGGTATACGCGAAATCTCTGCAAACTAGCTATCAAGGCTAACGTCTCCAACTCATACGCCGTCATATGCTGTTCTTCAGCGGTCGTCTGTCGGCTGTAGTAAGCTACAGGTTTAAGTATGCCCGCGTTATCCTTTTGCATCAGAACGCCGGCTACTCCAAGCTTGCATGCATCCGTATGGAGTTCTGTGTTGGCTTTAGGATTATATAACGCCAAAGTAGGTTTTTGTACAAGCTCACGTTTCAGAGTTTCAAAAGCTTGAAGCTGTTCAGGTCCCCACACCCAAGCAAAGTTCTTTTTTAGCAATGTCGTTAGGGGTTTTGCAATAACCGAAAAGCCCTTTACAAACCTCCTAAAGAAGCTGCATAAGCCTATGAACTGGCGCACTCCATGTTGGTTAGTGGGAACCGGAAAATTCTTGACAGCTTCAATCTTCTTTGCGCCGGGTCTGATGCCTTCGGAACTAAGTTCGAAACCTAGATAATCAACCGTTCTGCTAAAGAAACAGCATTTGGACAGCTTAAGAGTTAAATTGGCATTCAGAAGCATTTGTAAAGTACATTCTAGTTTCTCGAGTCCTTCGTTAATAGTTTTCGAAGGGATGATGATATCATCCATATATGCCGTAGCTACCTTTTGCGGGTGGGGAGAATCTGACAAATTGTCTGTGTTACTCAGTACCATATTTATAGTGCGCATAAAAGTCGATGGAGCATTGGCCAGGCCAAACGGCATACGCATAAACTCAAACTGGCCGTCTGGGGTAACAAAGGAGGTTTTATGACAGTCACTCTCCTTTACGGGTATTTGATAATATTCTGATGCAAGGTCTAGGGTACTATAAAATGTATATCCAGCAAGATCGTCTAACTGGTCGTCGATGCGTGGCAAAGGAAAATTCTCTTTCACAGTTTTTCTGTTCAGGGCTCTATAGTCCACGCATAGACGGACGTCGCCAGTTTTTTTCTTGACTAGAACTACTGGACTCGCATAGCTCGAAGTAGAAGGACGTATAATGCCGCAGTCGAGCAATTCCTGGATCATCACCCGTACTTTCTCCCTTTCCGAGAAAGGCAGCCTGTACGGGCGATAGACTACAGGTTCATCGTCTTTTAGTTTTATCTCCATTTCGACTAAATCTGTTCGCCCTAGTTCTTGTAAATTAAAAGCGAAACATTTCCTATATTTATTAAGTAAACTGACCAAAGATGTGAGTGCGCTCTCACCCATTGTCCCATCCGTGATAATATCAGCCTCAGTGATTGGAACAGGGGGTTCTGATGTTTTGACATGCAAAACTTTCTCAACTAACTCATCTGGCATATTGGAACTGTCCAATTTCGCTTGACTGCACCTAACCAAAACTGACCCTGCTTTAATAGTAAAAGGCTGAGATGACATTCCTTTAGCTAGCACTACACCTCTGCCATGAACGAGTGTAAACAATCCTTGTACGATAGAGTACTCTTTACCTAGTTCAAATCTATAACTACGTTCTATAAAAATATCTCCCGTGAAAATAGTATCTGTATGGACAGGAATTGTGGTTACCCCATCTACAATAACTTCAATTGAGCACAACAATTTAATCCTAGAATCAAGCTCTACAGACTTAAATGTCAACCTACTACTATCCTTTTCTACTATAATGTGAGATTGTTCAGTGAACGTCTGACCAAGTATCAACGGTATATGCATCACATGATCTGGCACCACAAGGACTGGCACACGCGCGCTCGCACCCTCTACCTGTAGGTCAACTATAACTGTACCTAAAGGTTTTACAACCGCATCGCCAAAGCCCTTCAACAAAGGTGAATCATCATTGTTTTCCCAACTAAGTTCCAGATCTTTTGCTGCTTTAAGACTAATCATAGTTGATGTGCTACCAAAGTCAATAAAACATTCTATGGGTTTTCTATTTACTAACACCTGTTTATAGTATTTCGACGAGCCACTCTCCTCTGTATCGATAACCATGACAGATTTTGTTACCTTATTATCCGCATCTGGCTTGGAAGTGGCACTACGACATTTATCTTTAGTATGTCCATAGCGTGAACAATTATCACATCTCACTATTGGTTTGGGACAACTTGACATATAATGTCCTTCCTGCAGGCAGTTAAAGCACTTGATAGTACCCCGATCTTTGTTTCTACTCCCATCTTCTTTAGATGTAAAGTCAGACTTATCATTATTATTGCGCGGTCTTTTGCGATCGTTAATAACCTGACTGTTTTTCACAGTTTTTAAATACGGAAGCAACTGATCAGGTGTTTCGAATCTGGCAGCCTCGGCACCCAAACGAACGCTGCGATCATCGATACCAAAGACTATGCAGTCAACGGCCCGCTTACCATCAATAGCACAGCGATTTAACAAAACAGACTTCTCATAGAAATACTCTTCCAACGAATCGGTGAAACGGGCACGTTTAGCCAGCATAGCCGTTAGTAGCTGACCGTAATTTTCGTCGGCCGGAAAAGCAAGCTTCAACTTCTCCTGCCATTCTTGCCACGTATGAAGAACTGTGGTTAGTCCCTCGTACCATTTTTGAGCTAAACCCTTCAACTTGGGTAACGCAAAATGAACAGTCTGCTGGTCATTCCATTTATATATTATGGCACACTCATTCACCTTGTGCAGCCACATATTAATGGTCTGTTCTTTGCGGGACGGGTCAAACTCGGGAAGTGTATTATGACCAGATAACCTGTTACTAATCGAATCCCTGTCTACTGTTTGTAATGCGGTAATTAACTGAGACAGAACACTTTCACTATTAGATTGAAATACTTTTGTAGTGTTTAGTGACTCACGATTTCTTGGTTCCTCCTCGGCCCGCGGTTGCTCGTCACGCATGTCGAGGCGGCGGGACAGGCTGCGGTTGCGACTACACGTGTTGCGAGATCGGCGCCTGCTGCCACGCTCGAGGCTACGGGACCGCCGCGGAGGTCGCCGGCTGCGATCGCGTTCGATGCTGCGTGATTGTCGCTCTACCGGCCGGGAGACCACTGGACTGCGTGAGCGCCGCAAGGTTCGGCGACTGGTGGCACGCATAGGGCTCCGCGATCGACGTTGTGAAGGTCTGCTCCTATCGCGCCCGGAACTGCGTAACCGTTGCTGCGTGCGGCGTAGCGAAGGCCTATCGCGTTGGTAATCCAACTGCGACCGTCGGCCACTGTCTCGCGTAGGGGTACGCGAACGGTCTCGTCGCGAACGTCGCCCGCTTCCGCGCGTTGAGCTTCGCGGAGAACGTGATAGCGGTGGTGTACGCAACTCTCGTGAACTACGGCCTTTGTTCTCCATGTTCCTAAAATACACCAATTTCTCTAACAGTATTTATGTATTAACACCATTTCCTATTTTAAATTTGGGTATCTATAGCAAAACTAATCAAGTAGGTAAAACAAGCTAGATTTTCGATGAAAATATCAGGAAAATAAAATTAACGTAATATTTGGATATTACGAGGAAAACCAATAACAATTCTTTTGATTTCGCATTTATGTAACTTATTTCCTTCATTTGTTCGTAAATAAACGGTATACATAAATAAAAAAAAAATAAAAAAACTACCTCATGATCAAAAGGAAAGAAAAAAAAACAGACAAAGAAAAAGTTTTGTCGGCTTGGTCTTTGGGGAAAAATTTAAAATTACCACTGCTTTTCAAATCACATTCGATAATTAATTGTCTCAACGACTTTTCTGATTTTAAGATACTTTATGCACTGTATCTAGGTACTTAATTTGATCGGAAATAAACACTCACCTTTCTTATATATGACCAGAGCAGCTTCAACTTACGTGGGATGTGAGTAAAATCCCGGTTCTGAAGTGTTGGATTCTATAATGAAACTCAATAAACGGTTCACTAGGTACTTTATTCACTTCTGCTCTCGACTAAACCTCAGGCAATACTGCCCACATTTTCTACCTCCAATTTTGACAGTTCATAAAAAACACAAAAAAAAACTAGACTAGACATTTCTCGATTATTCTGCCACTATTCGAAACTTATAAAATACTTTTTACAATATTATTAGAGTTATTTAATTATAATTATTTATGTATCTATGTATACTTATACAAATATATTTTAGTGTATAGGATTTAAAAAAACAATCTAACATATAGTTAAATAAAACACCACTTTACACTATTAAACGTCTATTAGATAATTAACAATTGTTCTTAGCGTAATTTAACGTTTCACCGAGCACTTAGTCGTGAGCAAAACAGATTTAAAGTGTCTACTCACCAACCGTCACAAATCGAATGATATCACACCACCTCTGACGTCACAACTGTCAGCCACCCCACTAGCGCTCGGTGCTACGTTTTTTTAAAATTAAAATCGATTCGTCTTCTCGATTAATTCGATTGATAATAATCAGCAATCATAGCAGGCGCCGTCAAGTGAATTTACTTTGCTTACCTCCGATTTTGATAAAATTACCGTTATTATTTATTTATTTTTTATTTATTTAACATTGAACCTTTAATTTTTTGGAAACATAATTTAAAAAGAAGAAAAAACAAATTACCATACAGGGTGTCCCAAAAATAGGCCGACAAACTGACACCGGAGGTAGATAGACTTAAGGTGCATCAAATAAGCTTAACATGCCCATAGAAAAGTCTTATGAGTATCGAGTTAGACCCATTTTAGTGATTTTTGAAAAAAGAACCACTTTTTGATGGTTTTTGTATCAGAGAGCGATTAATATTCAATTAATTAAAAATAAAAGTACGTTAACGGCTTCTTTGATAGTTACTTATGATATGGCGAAAATAATTCGTTGATGATTAAAGTGGAACATCGACAAATTAACAGTCAAAATTAACTTTAATTCTCTCCCAAAAACAATAACTCGATTTTGAGGAGCTGCCACAAAAAAAATTTACTCTGAACTTAATGAAAAAATATTTTAAAAAAATTGTTTTGTGCTATTCCGAATCCAGGATGGTATAACATGTATTGCAAAAACAACAAATTCGGGGTATTAGACATCGAAGACTTACCTAAGTCGGATTATTTCAAAAACTTATAAGTTGAGTTAAGGTGGTTAAATTGACAAAATCGAGTAGTTAAGAGAAGTAATTTAGTAGGGCGTCTGTTTTTCAGCCTGACTTAGTAATAGAGAGTGATAAAGGCAAAAACTAAGTCACTGTTTGAACGAAAATAGTCTAATGGACCAAAACAGGTAGTATTTGAATGGTACCAGATTAGACATAGGTTTGGTGGAAACAAGGGAAAATCAATTAGGGGATATTAAAAAACGGTTTATTATGAACGTATCTTATTATTTTTTAGGGTTTCGTTTTCATACTTTGGGTACTTACTAAGGGTCGGTCTGTCCATCCGTCTGTCACCACCAGGCTCTATCTCATGAACCGGTATAGCTAGAGCGTTGCAATTTTCACAAATGATGTATTATCATTGCTGGTATTACAAAAAATACTAAAAATAGAATAATGATAATAATTAAGGAGGGCTCCCATACAACAAATGTGATAATTTTGCTCGATATTAGTAATGGCTATTAAGACACTTGAAGTATTTACAGAATACTCTAATGAATGATACGGAACCCTTTGCGCGCGAGTCCGACTCGCACCTGGCGATTTTTTTTACAAAACAGTGCTCAAATTTTCTCCTCCTGAACATTATGCACAAGTGTCATCTTATGTTAGAATAGCCTTATCTCCTCATGCTCATGAACGAGATTTGTTCTGAATATCGGCAAACAGTATTCGAAGCTGTTTAAGAGCTCAAGCACGGCCCCATGTTCCCACCAAACCCTTGTCTAATCTGGCACCATTCAAATACTACCTGTTTTGGTCCATTAGACTATTTTGGTTCAAACAGCGACTTAATTTTTTCTTTTATCACTCCCTATTACTTAGTCAGGCTGAAAAACAGACGCCCTACTAGATTACTTCTCATAACTACTCGATTTTGTCAATTTAACCACCTTAACTCAACTTCTAAGTTTTTAAAATAATCCGACTTAGGTAAGTCTTCGATGTCTAATACCCCGAATTTGTTGTTTTTGCAATACATGTTATACCATTCTGGATTCGGAATAGCACAAGGCAGTTTTTAAAAATATTTTTTCATTAAGTTCAGAGTAAATTTTTTTCGTGGCAGCAACTCAAAGTCGAGACTGTTTTTGGGAGAGAATTAAAGTTAATTTTGACTGTTAATTTGTCGATGTTCCACTTTAATCATCAACGAATTATTTTCTCCATATCATAAGTAACTATCAAAGAAGCCGTTAACGTACTTTTATTTTTAATTAATTGAATATTAATCGCTCTCTGATACAAAAACCATCAAAAAGTGGTTATTTTTTCAAAAATCACTAAAATTGGTCTAACTCGATACTCATAAGACTTTTCTATGTGCATGTTAAGCTTATTTGATGAACCTTAAGTCCATTTACCTCCGGTGTCAGTTTGTCGATCTATTTTTGGGACACCCTGTATAATACAACATAACTTCTCATTGTTTCCTTTTTTAACTCATTGCAAGTAACAAGAAAAATAGTAAAACCAGTAGTAACCAACAACCTCATGTAAACATTACCTCACCAGCTGAGCATCGTATCGTACCTCGTAACATTATTAACGCGCACTTAAGACATTAATTTTATTAAATTTTCTTAAAGGTAAAAACTAAAACGTATTTTAATCTTTTAAATTATATTTTTTTTTTTTTTTTATATTTTTTTTTATAAAAAAAAAGCATTTGGTAAGTGGGTGATAGGTATTAAAAATTTGATTGGGTTAAAATAATTGTGAAAAACATATAGCTTCAAAAACGTACCGATAAGTAAAACATAAACAATAAATGAAAAGAACGTCATCTTGGGTATACTCATTGAAGAAACCTCAACTAGAAGAGGAGTGCAAGAAATATAACATAGACACCGAAAACAAGACGGTACAAGAGTTGCGAAAAAAACTGGTACAGAAGATAAAGACCGTCACCCCGTCAACGTCAACCGAACCAACTAACCCCACCCACCCCCCGGAGGTTTCCGTGACGAAACAAAACACAGGTGTTTCACAAACAGAAACCGTCGAACCGAAAACAGAAAAACAAGAAGAAACAGATCCCACCAAAAACATAAATGTGAAAAAGGGTGGCCAATTCAATATGAAAATTATGTTGAGAGCTTTGCCGTAAAAAGTATGGAGATCTTAATGAGTGCCAATTCATAGGTATGCAAAATATAAATATGTATTTTTATAGGAAAAAAATAATGCCTATTATGAACAAGTATTAATAAACTCTATTTCTTTGCTTTGTTGGATAACTTAAAGCAATTGCTGTTATTAAAAAAAATATAAGATCTTAAAGGAGGTTAGTTTTATTTGGCCAGTTTTCATAAAATCAATCATTTTATTTATAAACTTATTCAATATTTTAATTCTGATGAAAACTGGCCAAATAAAACTAACCTCCTTTAAGATCTTATATTTTTTTAATAACAGCAATTGTTTTAAGTTATCCAACAAAGCAAAGAAATAGAGTTTATTAATACTAGTTCATAATAGGCATAATTTTTTTTCTATAAAAATACATATTTCTATTTTGCATACCTATGAATTGGCACTCATTTAGATCTCCATACTTTTTACGGCAAAGCTCTCAACATAATTTTCATATTGAATTGGCCACCCTTTTTCACATTTATGTTTTTGGTGGGATATCATTACTTTTTGTACAGAGAACTAGGCAAGTAGTAAGATTTAGTTCTTTTTTTTTTGCTTTTCCGCTGCGTCGTAGAGTGCGTGCGTTTCATAAATATTCTTAAAAACGCACTATACAAGTACAATGTAAGTTTGCTGCTATTGACGTCAGTGTAGCGTTTTCTCACTGGAACTAGGACTGAGTGAGTGAGACAACAGCGGCAAACTTATAGTGAACGGGTTGTATAAATACCTAAAGTAAGCAAATGTTTTTTTCCTTTGCTTACTCGTAATTACCGAGCTGGATTCCAAAGGGGTTTGAATATAATGTCCTACCTAAACATGTGTATGGTAACTTTTTCCATAAAAATGGCGGCAGTCTAAGAAACCTGCATTAATCGATAGTTCAAGTCAATACAAATCGAAAATATAAGTAGATGAAAAAAATTGATAAAGCGTCACGTTTCCGAGATATAGTATGCTTTTCCACCAGAGATGTGCTATGCTACGTTGCTACGAATGCGTTTGAAATCCACCAATCATATTCATTGTTTTGTGGAAATGGATTCAGCTAAGCTACGTTTTTCACATAGAAGGATGCGTGCTATGGATGTGTGCTATGGATGCGTGCTATAGATGTGTGCTATGGATTCGTGCTATAGATGCGGGCTATGGATGCGTGCTATCGAGCAAAGCTATGTTTTTTTATATTATCGAGATACGTAGCATAGCTCGAGGTGCGCATCTTCCTCGCACAGCCACGTCCCGCCCTTCAGTACCCCATTTAGCACGTATGCAGAGCAGCGCAGTATTAAAATAAACGGTAAGGAGTATTTGAGGGGGCCATGCTTTTGGGAGTTGGTTGACATAGGTTGCTTCAAAAACTCTTATTTTTCAACCACTATAAATTCCCACCATATTTATACCTAAAATAATAAAAATTATAAGTAGTTGCTAAAATAAGCCAGGATACTTTATTTAACTGCTAGTATCAATTTCCAATACAATATGTGCCATTTAATAACACCAAAACACAGTTTTTCATGTTCCAATAGTTACTGGCGCCACTGGTCTATCTTTGACAGCCTATATCTCGGAAACGTGACGCTTTATCATTTTCTTTTTACATCTATTTTTTCTATTTGTTTTGACCTGAACTATAGATCAGTGAAGGTTTCATTGACTGCCGCCACTGTCGGAAAATTAAAAAAAAAAGTTGTAGAGCACTCTCCACACTAAAATCTTCAAACCCCTTTTATCCTTCTAGGTCATTTCGAAGTAGGTTAAGATTAGCTACTTTAAATAGTCAGTAAATCAATACTAACTAGTTCTAAATTTCAACTCCATGGGCATAGTGTTAGCTGGCCTAATGGTAAGCGTCATGGTAAAATGTTTCTTTCGATATTTTTAGGTCCGTGGTTCGATCCCACATGAACGAATTTAATTTTTCAACTTTTTTGTTAAATATAAATTGTGTCTCGATAACTGTTAATTTAATGAGTTTTAATTTTTTATTACTTTTCTGATACATTTACCACTATAAATCACTACCACGTAACGCCATCTATAAAATTTAAATCCGTACCAGTCTACGTTTCCGCGATAATATGTGGCGATATGTTAGATTACATACATACAATGAATATACATACACTTAACGTTTATAATATAGATCAGAGTATCAAATAAGCACATCTAAATTTCGTAATACTATCAACAGTTATGGTTGGCGCAATAGTTAAGCGCCAAGTAAGAAGATACCTGAGGTCTTCGGGTCGGTGGTTCGATCCTACGTGGATACATTTTACTTCTTATGTTTATTTTATTTTTGTTTATTATAATCTATCTTCAAATAAATCTAATGAAAGAAGCAGCATAAAACGCAATCTAATAGGCGAGTTTTTTCTAGACAACCGGGCATAACGAAGACGCTGGCGCGAGTGAGGGCCGCTAAGAGCATACTTTGGTTCGTTCGCATTTTAAATCGTATATCGCTTGATTTTGTTTGATTGACTGGAGTGACAGATTAGATACTTTGAATAAGCAGATCTAAATTTCGTAGTACTTTCAACAGTTATGGTTGGCGCAATAGTTATGCGGTAAGTAAGAGGTCTTCGGGTCGGAGGTTCGATCCTACGTGAATACATTTTATTTCTTATTATTATTATTTTTTTTTGTTCATTATAATCTATCTTTATGTATCAAGTCATGTCCTTGTTATTAAATTAAATCTAAAAGAATTGTATAATTTTTTATACCACTTTTATTTATTATTTTATTGCAAGTTTTTTGTATGGGGATAACAAAAAAAATTGACTTTTTTAAAGTTTTGGATTTTTTCCTACGGTCAAATGTAATTATAGAGCTGAATTCCAAATCTCAACCTTCTAGGTCATCTGGAAGTAGGTTAGGTTTTGCTACTTTAATCAGTCAGTCAATACCATATTTTGCGATTTTTGGACCTTCATATCTTCATAACCGTTTGAGCTATCTTCATGAAATTTGGGCTTCTTCGTGTCGTTATAGATAAGATTGAACATGCGTAGTTTTATGTCTTTACGTTAAAGAACTTTTGAGTTATGGGAGGGTGAAAAGTAGTACCAAGTGGTTCGTGTAAAGATACACTGTGGCGCTTTGTCTTTGAATTGGCCTGACACGCTGCCGGCGTGTCTCGATACCGACGAATACGAAGACACAAACATGTCTCAAAGCGAGGGAAGAGGTCACGTTCAATTTCACCGCATAGAAGAGAAAACCAAGAGTGTGACATAATATGATCTTATTTTTAAGCTCACAATGTACACTGTACCTCATTTTCAAACGACAATTCATTGTAGCTAAGTACGATTACTGAACGAAAGCAAAATTGTCATCAATAGTAGTTTAAATACTTTTAATTAGCTTTTCATATTTATTTCCTATTTTATACAGTTACATAATTATATATATTATGTATTCAGTTATTAAAATGATATCGTCAGTGGAAAGGATAAGCTTCCCACTTCTGATGTTAGAAGAATAATATACAACTATACAAGCAGCTGAGTTAAATAGACTATTCGAGTAACTGGGGTATTGATTATTGGAAAAGAAAACTCTCATTAGCATATAATTATATATATATATATACATTTAGTAGTTTTACATATTTTTGTATCCTTTTGTAGAAATATTAAGTTTAAGTTTCAAACAAATGTAATTTTCTGATTGGTCGAACATCACGTCATTTTTCTACTTTCCTATAATACTTTGGGCGGTTAAAAGAGCATTCTTTGTTTAACAGTGGTTCGAGGCAGACGTCACGTAAGTTAAGTAACTTTCTATGTACTAAGCTAGGGCTCTAGACAATAAAAAATTGATACTTACTTTACTAATTGTAATACAAAACGTTATATGTGATATTAAAGTGTTTTAAAGTAAAGAATATAATTATCTTTGATCAAAATGACTGTTTTATTTCCTACATTCCATTATCTGCTTAGCTTAATTATAAATTCTTTGCTATTTCCCTACTCTCTCTTTTACTTTTCTGACATCAGAAGTGGGATATGTGTCCGCGTTTCTAATATATTTTACTTTATTTTAGGATGGATACAGAGGCTGTTACTTTATTGCTGTCTGCGATTCGAGATGCTGTTTCTAGTAAAGGACAAAAGGATGACGACGTCGCCCTGCCCGTGTTCGATCCGGATCGGAACGACTGCGGAGCTGCTACATGGTGCGAAAGTGTGGAAGCTCTTTCTAAGGAGCTGCAATGGAGTAGCCTAAAGACTGCTGCTAAGGCAGGTAAGGCCCTCAAGGGCTCTTCACTTAAATGGTTTGAAACCTGGGAGCCTTCAGACGGTAGATCGTGGGAGAATTTAAAGCGAGACATTATTGATGTGTACCCTGAGAAACGAAACCTATCTGAAAAACTCACAAAGGACGTTTCTTATTCATCTGATTTAGCTGAGTCGTACGGTGAATATGCGAGAGAGAAGTTACGGTTGTTTCGCAATACCAAAATTGCTTTTACGGACTCTCAATTAATTGAGTTAGTATGTGGAGGTATTGTAGATGCGGACGTTAAGATGGCTTCTTTAAACAATGGCGTAACTTCTACCTCTGCTCTTATAGCTTTATTGTCTACTTATGCCAAATCTAAGAAGAGGACGTCTGAAAACTCTATTAAAGATAATGAATCTGGTTCAGGACCCAGTGGAGCTAAAAGGCCGCGGCAAGATCTAAGGAAATGCGTTAACTGTAATCAAATTGGTCATGTTCAAACCCAGTGTAAATTTGCTTCTTCGACATCGGTTAATAATCAAGCTCCACAGGTTCCTAAACCAAATGATACTCGAATTAAGACATGCACATTTTGTAAAAAAAAATTGGACACCTGGAATCGATATGTTTCTTAAAACAACGAGCTATGTCAAATAATTCTGCATCAATCACTTTAGCTTCCTCTAATGAGGCAAATTTTTTAGACAAACGCCAATAAACTTAACCGCAGTTAATATTCATGAAACGGAAATAAAGTCACTTATCGACACAGGTGCCAATTGTAGTTTAATAAAGGAATCAGTCGCTCGAAAATTAGGGTGTAATTTAACTCCTACTAGTCTTTATTTAAGTGGAATAGGACATAATAAAATTAATATCTTTGCCAAAATTACTGTGCCAGTTCAATTTAATGAGGTATGTTTAGAGCTAGACTTGTACGTTGCAAGGGATCTGGACATCTGTTACGATCTGCTTATAGGTAGAAACGCCGTTCAATATCCGGATATAGAACTTGTTACGGACTCTTTAGGAAGTCGTTTTGTTAGAAAACCCATTGAATCCAAGACAGGTGAGGTTAATTTAGTTTGCTCTTCATCTGAATTACTTGATTTAAATTTAAATCTTGAACATTTAGACTTTAACCTCCAACAGAAAATTAAATTGATTTTTGAAAAATATCCATCTGTATTGGGGGAAATGGGAACAGTCAAAACGGTTGAACTTGTTTTACGATTAAAAAAAAAATGAGGTAGTTTATTACCGACCTTATCGATTGGCCCAAATTGAGAGGGAAAAGGTAGATGTAATAATGGGGAATATGCATGTTTTTTTTTTTTTATTCTTTATATGTTTCTACTAGTTATTACATTACCAAACATACAAATATCACGTCCAAAATATAAACTATTATGCAAAAAATTAAATATTAAAATCGCGATCAATTTAAACGCGGCCATTTTGGCGCGCTTGCTCGTGACGTCACCATTACACGAGTTCGATGTCAACAGCAAAGTGTTTGGTTTACAAAATTACCAAAAAATAAATAAAGTGAGTGAATATCGACTTAATTACCATGGAAAAGTACAAAAAACCGTAATATAAATATTGTGTCGTTCCTATGTGTCCAAATAACATCAACACTGCACCTGACAAAGTGTATTTCCTTATGCCGAAAGGTGAAAATCTAAGGAAAAAGTGGTGCAAGGCGATGAGAAGAGACAATGTATCGTGTTTGAGCTGTTTATACTGTTGTGAAGATCATTTCAATGTAAGTGAGGATATTAAAAAAGTAAAATACATGTACAAATCATTCTTACTTTTACCTACCTACTTGTTTTGTTTACAAACCTCTACAAAAACATAACCTAGTTTACAAAAAGTTGTAAAGATATTATTAAAAATTCTTATTCGATATTCTAAATTTATCTTTATGTATGTATAAGTATTATTCATGAATAAAAACATCTAAACTAAATTATAAATAATACGTGGCCATCATAAACACGTGGATTTTTGGAAGATTATCCGACTGCGCTTTTACGAAACCGGTTTCAGTCATTCTCTAAGTCCTTCTTCACAATTAATTAATACTTTGAACACATAAAACTATTAACTTAAGATAAAAAACAGCGACACAATACAATAACAATTATTCCTCAAAAAAGAAACCATACAAATAGCTTGTTGACAGCAGACGTCTCGTGTAAAACTGACGTCACGCTTTGTTCCACCAATAGTGTTGCGTTTCGAAAATTTGCGCGGTAATTTCAAAACAGCCACTTTTTGATGATTAAATTTCATTATTAAATTAAAATAAATTCTAAAAATAATTGTATAGTGTGTTTTCAGTAGCAATAAATGTTACAAAAAAATATATTTTGTCCATATTTAAGTCACGTGCATATTCCCCATTCAAGATCTTTTAGAAAAACGTATTATTCGCGAAAGTAAGTCTCCGTTTGCTAGTCCCGTAATTTTAGTTAAAAAAAAAGATGGCAGTGACAGATTATGTGTGGACTTTCGAGCCTTAAATAAAGTACTAGAAAAAGACAGATACCCTCTCCCTCTCATTGAGGATCAGATTGATAAGCTCGGTAAGGCCAAATATTTTATATCTATTGATATGAAAAATGGTTTTTACCAGATCCCCATTTCACCCGACTCTATCAAATATACAGCTTTCGTCACGCCTAGTGGCCACTACGAGTTTATTAAGATGCCTTTTGGTATCTGCAATGGGCCTGCTGTCTTTCAAAGGGCTATTACAAAAGCTGTACAACATCTAAAATTTCTGTTGGTCTACATAGACGATATTCTGATTCCTTTCACCACGGTAGAAGAGGGCCTTCATTATTTAGAGGAAACAATACAAGCTCTTTCTGTTGCGGGATTCACTAAAAACCTCAAAAAATGCAAATTTTTTGTTCAAGAAATTGAGTATTTTGGTAGGCAGATATCGCACGATGGCGTTAAACCTAGTGAAGCCAAGGTTTATGCATTAATACATTCCCCGGTGCCAAAGAATATAAAACAGGTACGCCAATTTATGGGGCTCGCAAGTTACTTCCGTAAGTTTATACCTGATTTCGCAGCAAAAACTGCTTGTATTACAAAATTGACTAAAATTGACCAAAAATGGGACTGGGGCGTAGATCAAGACATAGCTAGGAACTATGTAATAGAACACCTTTCTAAAAAACCTTTAATGACCATATTTAACCCCCAATTGCGCACCGAACTTTACACAGACGCAAGCTCAATAGGTTATGGAGCAATATTAACTCAATGGGTTGATGACACTAAGAAAGTGGTCGCTTATTTCAGTAAACGAACTACACCAATAGAGAGTAAGTATTGCTCTTATGATCTAGAAACTCTGGCCATTTATAACGCTTTGCGTCATTTCCGGGTGTATCTATTAGGCATAAAATTTCAGATCATTACCGATTGCAACTCAATTAAATCCACAATGACAAAGAAAGACATCTCCCCTCGCGTTGCTCGCTGGTGGGCATATACGCAAGATTTTAATTTTGATATTGTCTACAAGAAGGGCAGATATATCAGTCATGTGGACTTTTTGAGTCGCAATCCAACTGACACTTCCAATCTTGACAGTCCAACTGACTTACAGGATACTCCCGATATTCAAACCCCTACAATAATAAATCCACTTGATACTGAAATACTCCCCCAATCGTACTCTTCAAACAACATTGTTTGTCTTATAAACGAGACTACATCATGGCTAGAAATATCCCAGCAAAATGACCCTGAAACACAAAATCTGATAGCGCAGGTGGTGTCTGGTGAATTGGATGGAAATAGGTATATCCTACAAAATAACTTATTATTTTATCAAGTACAACCCGATGATTACAAACTTTTTGTTCCTAAAGGCGTTAGGTTCGATTTGGTCCGGCTATTTCATGACGACAATTGTCATGTGGGGCTGGAGAAAGTATTAAACAAGCTTCATGATTATTTTTGGTTTCCCCACATGTCTGCTTTTGTTAAAAAATATATTAAGCATTGCTTAATATGTATCCAACGTAAAGTTCACTCGGGCCCAAAGCAGGGATTCTTATACCCTATTGAGAAGACACCCATACCTTTCCATACAATTCATTTAGACTGCACCGGCCCTTTCTCACAAACTACAGAGGGCTACAAATATATACTGCTATTGGTTGATGGTTTCACGAAATTCTGCCTACTTAAACCTTGTGACGGTAGTAGGCAAGCGTACCGCGTCTACCCACCTCAAACCGACCGGACGGGCGGTTGTATCCCTGCGCCCGCGCGCACCCCGCGTTCGCCGGCATCGCGCCGCTACATCCTCCGCGGCTACCGCACCCCGCTACCGCCTGATGACGCGGACTCCGCTCGGCTCAGCGTGACTCACGCACAGCACGCACCGCGCCGTCGCAACCCCGCACCGTTTTCGCCCTGGCCATGGCCTATATAAGGCGGGCCCCGGCTACCAGCAGCTCAGAGTTTTCCGTTTAAGCTCTCCGAATAGAGCTCTCGCGATACCCCTCTCTCTCCCTTACCCCCTGGGTTGATTAAGACCGCGTACCAGTATCTGGATCGCTGGACCAACCCAATCCCATCTTCCTTTCCCCTTGGGTCGATTAAGACCGCGTACCAGTATCTGGATCGCTGGACCAACCCAAATCCTATCTTCCGTACTCCCGTGGGTTGATTAAGACCGCGTACCAGTATCTGGATCGCAGGACCAACCCCGAAACACCTTTCCATTACCCTAGGGTTGATTAAGACCGCGTACCAGTATCTGGATCGCAAGACCAACCCTATTCCCGTCTCTCCCGCTTGGTTGATTAAGACCGCGTACATACCAGTATCAGTAGTATATTATTGGGCATTCTACCCCACCTATCGTTCGCTTCGCTCTCGACCGTTCGCTGCGCTCACTTAGGTGTGGTAGAATACCCAATAATGTATTTGCGATTGCGATGAACACGAACCGTTCTTTTGTTTGCGTTTTATGCTCTTAGTATTTTATCATACAACAGAGACTGTATAAAACGGAAATCATTTTGTTTGCGTTCTCACTTTTATTGCAACCGTTTTAAACAACGCACATCGATGAAATTTGTTAAGCAACCCGAAACGCTTGAGGTTGAAGCGTTATGTTTCGGAACGCAAAAACATCGCGACCGACACGGAAAACTGTTACCCGATACGATTAGATGTATTATATGTGGCCCTTCTAATTGTGGCAAAACAAATTTAGTGGTTGGTTTATTATTACACAAAAATGGATTAAGGTATAAGAACGTATATGTATATTCAAAGACATTACAACAACCAAAATATATATTTTTAGAAAAGGTTTTGAAGTTGGTTCCAGATGTCTCGTTTTCAAAATATAGTGGAAATGAAGAAGTTTTAAGTCCTCATGAAGCAAAACCTAATTCAATAATAGTTTTTGATGACGTTGCATGTGAAAATCAAAATAATATTAGAGATTACTTTTCAATGGGTAGACATAAAAACATAGATTCATTTTATTTGAATCAAACGTACAGTAAGGTCCCTAAACAACTTATCCGAGACAATGCAAATCTTATAATTTTATTTAAACAGGATGAAACTAATTTAAGACATGTGTATGATGAACATGTTGGCACTGATATGACCTGGAACGATTTTCATGAAATGTGTTCTAAAGTATGGAAAGATCGTTACAACTACTTAGTTATAAATAAAGACTGTCCAAAAAATAATGGGTGTTATCGAATGAGGTTTGATCGATTTGTTGTTTTTAATGATTGAATACTTATTTTTACAAGTATATAAACCTTAATTCTGTTTATAATATACTATTCTTACCTTAACATCAATAGAGAAACAAGCTTCATCTAAACTATGGAGAAATCTTTAAAACAACAAATCGTTAATGCAGCAGAAGCTGTGAAGAGAAAAGTACAAAGAATGCGAGATATTGAGGATACTAATAACAAACATTTAGAGACCGTATTTAAGCCATTAATTAGTCCTTTAAATGAAATAGTATCTCATAAAAAGAGGAAAACTGAAATTTCAAGTGAAAATCCACAGAAATTTAAAAAAGAAAAAACACAAAATGCGAGGAATAGGAAAACTGAAATGGAAGATATTGATTATTCTCAAAATACAAGTGAGGGCTTTGACTCGGACAAAGAAACTGAGCATTTACCTTTCAATGAAAAAGAATTTTCAGATCCAGATATTGATAACGATTTAGATGAGAGTGGTGACTCATTCAAAACTCTTGACTTTAATAACAGTCCAAAACAAAATGTGTCATCTTGGTCTCTCAGTTCAGAAGCATTCGAAGATGTTCCTTTTGGCATTAGAATTGTAAAAGGAAAACCAATGTTAGGGTCAGCGTCAGTGGACTTAGACGGTAATGTCATAAACGTAGCTGGTAGCACATATGAATTGACACCTGGATTGAAAGAGTTGTTATTTAAAAAAACACCAAATTTAAATATTATAAGTGAATTGGACAAGCAAAATTATAAATTATTGTTATTAGTTACAAATGCTCATCGACGAGATTTTGATGTCAAAAAACCAATAAAAAGTAATAAGGGAGTTAAATACATGCAAATAATAAAACCGCTGTTTAGATTGTATGAACAATCTGAAAACCCTGAGAAACCTGTTTCAAAAGGAAAAGGACTATCGGTTTTGAAGAAATGGAATAATAATGTTGACTATGTATATTGGGATGATCCTAATGAATTAGTTGAACGACTGAAGTTATTATACGCATCTAGAGAAGCTGGCAACACCGGATTGGACAATGAAATAATATCGATTGTTGAAGAATTACGTGAAGGTGGTTTCATTAAATAGCCAATGAACTGTAATATTTTTTTCATTTTCAAATAAAATAAATAATAATTACTTTTACTAAGTTTTTCATTCAAGTATCACATTGACACAGCATAAGACGTAAAAATGAACATTGATAAATTTGGTCATCACATTCATAAACGAATGCGATTTTCTGATGTGTTTGATATCTCAGAGAAAACAATTTTGAAGAATTCTGACGGGGATTTTGATTTACAAAAAAACAGACTTCGAGGTGTAATCGAACCTGTAACAGCTGACGATGCAGCCAATAAAGGATATGTGGATCAAATATTACATAACTTACCTAATAAAAAGGAAGTTGAATTACTGCTCGCAAAATTGAGACGGGTAATGACAATAATGGTAGAAAGTAAAATTGAGGATTTATTAACAAAGACTACAGCTTACGTGGATCAGAGTATTAAGAAAGCTTATGCTGACAAGACGAGTGAAATAAAGCGAAATGACAAAGCAGCAAGTGGTTAACGAATTACATAGATCCGCGCGTAAAAACTTTACTCGACGTCGTGTCATACTGAAAGGCATCGATGACTTATGGCAAGCTGATCTTATAGATTTAAAACAATTAAAAACCTTAAATAAGGGATACACTTTTATCTTAGTTGTTATTGACTGCTTTTCGAAATATGCTTGGGCAGCTCCTCTAAAAAAGAAAACTAAACTCGAAGTAACAACTGCATTTGAAGATATCTTGCAAAAAAGTTGTCGTAAACCTAAAAACTTACAAACTGACTTAGGTACTGAATTTTACAACGAAAATTTTTCGTCTTTAATGAAATCTTTGAGGATCAATCATTACTCTTCATTTTCTACCAAAAAAGCTTCAATTTTGGAAAGACTAATAAAAACATTAAAAAATAGACTTTATAAAATTTTTAGTTTAAATGGTAATTATAAGTGGATAGGTTCAACATTAGAAAATGTTATTTATGATTATAATCATACTAAACACACCACTATAAAGTTGAAACCGGTAGACGTTAATACAAAAAATGAAGGTATTGTAAGAAACCGTTTTGTATTATTAAATAAACCGAAAACAAAGAAAAATAAATTTAAAATAGGTGACTATGTAAGAGTTAGTAAATATAAGAATTGTTTTGAAAAGGGTTACACCCCTAACTGGTCCACTGAAATTTTCAAAGTTACAAGTGTGAACAATACTAATCCAGTAACTTACCACATCGAAGATCAACGAAAACAAATAATATCAGGAGCATTTTATGAACAAGAGCTTCAAAAGACTTGTTTTCCTGATATTTACCTTGTAGAAAAAGTTTTGAAGAAAAGAGGCAATAAAATGTATGTTAAGTGGCTTGGATTAGATAATAGTGAAAACAGTTGGATAGAGAGAAAAAATCTAATAAGTTGATATCAGAATTTTAAATATAATAACGTATTATAAATTGTACACTACTTCAAAAAAAATATCAGAATACTTTAAGCAATGCAAGGTGGCGGACTTGTCAATAGTATTATAAATAACTTACCGTTTGAATTACATTTACCGGGTTATAACTATTGTGGACCGGGAACCCGATTGCTAAAACGTTTATTACGTGGTGACAAAGGTATTAACCAGTTGGACGAAGCTTGCAAACAACACGATATAGCGTACGCTAATAACTTAGATATATCGAGTCGACATAAAGCTGACTTACAATTACTCAATATGGCAAAACAACGAGTTAAGTCTAAGGATGCTGGTAAAGGAGAAAAAATGGCTTCTTGGTTAGTTAGCAAAATTATGAAAACCAAATTAAAAACAGGTGCTGGGTTAAAATCCTTTAAGTCCTTTATTTCAAAAATTCGTTCGAATATAAAAAAAGTAAACTCAAGGGCTCAAAAAATATAGCTAAGTTAGCATATTTCGCAGCAAAGAAACTTTACCCTAAATGTAAACAAATACAAGTGCCTCGAATCATTCCTTTGCCTAAGACAGGTGGGGTTTTACCACTGATACCCATATTTGCTGGTTTGTCAGCGCTGGGTTCGCTGGCAGGCGGAGCGGCTGGAATAGCTAAGACAGTCAATGACTATAAAGCAGCCCAACAAAATATACGCGAAGCAGAGCGGCATAATAGAGCAATGGAATCTGTAAAGCTTGGCAAAGGTTTATACATTAAACCGTATAAAAAGGGAAATGGACTATTTGTCGATTGTTCAAAAAACTAAATTCCAAGCTACCTAATCGTGCTCTCACTGATGTGGATATAAAAACTGCAGCCCGTGGTTTACCATATTTTCGGGGTGTATTTATGCGGGACGCATTACCGAAAAAGATCAAACGCTGTGAATGTGGTGTAGTTAACTTAGATAATTCATGCAACGAAGGAACACATTGGGTAGCTTATGTCAAAATTAATAATTACTGTGAATATTTCGATAGTTACGGCGATTTAAAACCTCCTTTAGAACTTATATCATATTTCAATAATTGTCAAATTTATTATAATTATACCACACACCAAAGATTTAACACTGTAAATTGTGGTCACTTATGTTTAAAATTTTTGTATGATTTTTTTAAATAAACTATAAAACGAATGTTTCTGTTTAATTTATATCAATTGCAAAATGTCTTTCACGCTGTCAATAACCGGAAACTCTTCCACGTTGTCAACTTATTATTCACCGACACTACAACTGGAAGACGAATATGAGTGCGCTTTATTGTATTTATCTACATTTAATTCTATTCCAAACATAGATTATCGAAATAATAAATTTTATTACGATGAGAGTGAAGTTATTGAAATACCTGATGGAGCGTATGAGTTACAGGATATCAGTGATTTTATAAAGTCGAACATTAAAGGCGCCACCATAAATTTACTGTGTAACAATAATACTTTAAAGACGAGTTTATACTGTACAAAAAATATAAATTTTACAAAACCAAATTCTATTGGGAGATTATTGGGTTTCGGTGATAAAATTTTAGAAGCAAATAAATTACATGTGTCTGAATATCCAGTCAACATTTTGTCTACGACCGTGGTGCGAGTTGAATGTGACATAGTGAGCGGTTCATACATAAACGGCCAACAAAGTCATATAATTCACGAGTTTGCACCTAACGTTCCTCCTGGATACAGAATCATCGAAGTACCGAAAAACGCGATTTACTTTCCGGTTAATCAAAATATAATAAATAACGTTCAAATAAGATTATTGGATATAAATAACAACTTGCTAAATTTACGAGGCGAAGAAATACAATTGTACCTACATCTCAGAAGAAAATGATTGATTATAATAAATATCACAGCATTCAAACAAAAGTTATTAGTTGTAAAAAGACCAGTAACAAAGTCACACGGACAAATAAAAACGTTCGTAAATTAAACAAAGAAAATATTCAATTTCTGAAATCCATCGGTTTACTAAAATGAATATCTTAGATGTGTTATCAACTCCTGTTTATGATAATACCGTTGACGGTATTGAATACCATTCTTACAAACCCTACATAACAAGTTTCAACAGGAACGATGAAATACGAATACCTATCAACCAACAGGACTTATACGTGTTACCATCAGCAAGTACATTGTATCTAGAAGGAACTGTACTAGTGCAGAAGAGCCGCGATTCGAAAGAATTGGCTCCTAGCGTTCATTTCACTAATAATCCAATGTTATTCCTGTTCCAAGACATACGCTATGAGTTAAATGGGATCGAGATAGATAAAATTAAGAACGCTGGCATTACCACAACAATGAAATCTATATTATCTATGAATGAAAGTGAATCTAAAATGTCCAGAGCTTGGGGATGGGATATTGATGGGTTTAAAAATACTCAAAGTGGTAATTTCTCCGTTTCTATTCCTTTGAGTAATATTCTTGGGTTTGCGGAAGATTATAAAAAAGTAATAATAAACTGTAAACATGAATTGATATTACTCCGTAGCAACACTAATTTGAATGCAGTGCAACTTAACACCGGTGAGGTGGTTGATTCTATTCTAATAAACAAAATCATCTGGCGTGTGCCGCATGTAAAAGTATCGGATAGAGAAAAAATAAACTTGCTTAAAATACTCGACAAAGATAGGTCTCTCCAATTAACATTTAGGAACTGGGATCTTTATGAATATCCTTTCTTACCTAAAACTACAAAACATACCTGGTCTATAAAAACATCTTCACACATAGAAAAACCTCGTTACGTAATAGTTGGTCTTCAAACTGGTAGAAAAAATAATGGTCTGATGGATATGTCGAGATTTGATCATTGTAATTTACGTGACGTTCGAGTGTACCTAAATTCTGTTTATTATCCATATGAAAATTTAAATGTTAGTTTTTCTAATGACAGAATTGCTTTATTATATGAACAATACGCACGTTTTCAACAGTCGTATTACGGACGTCGCACAGAACCTTTATTAAACGCAAAGGAGTTTAAAGAGATAGCTCCGTTTTTTGTGATCGACTGTTCCAGACAATCTGAAAACATCAAAACGGGTCCAGTCGTTGATGTTCGCGTAGAAATAGAAAGTGAGCAAGAAATACCAGATCAAACTTCTGCTTATTGCCTTATTCTTAACGATTGTATAATAGAGTACAAACCACTCAGCAACATCGTGAAAAAAATATCATGAAACCGGATATGATTATAGTAGACGTGCAAGGATTTAAAGACATGCACAATAAGTTTATTATAAAAGAATTAGCTATTGCAACAACAGAACTTACTCAAACTTTTTTGATCAAACCACCGTATTTGTTTAACAATTTAACCAAAGAAGAGAAAAAACAAGTGAAATGGATTGAATCTCATATGGGCATATATTGGAGTGAAGGATTTATTGACTACCGAGAATTTAAACGTATAATACTTCCTTATCTCGTTAATAAAAAAATTTTGACAAAAGGGCAAGAAAAAGTAAAGTGGGTGAAAGAACTGTGTGAAAATTGTATAGTTATAGATTTGGGTGAAAAAGGATGCCCTTGTCTTGTGAAATTGTATGATATTTACAATTAAATGTAAAAATGTGAAACATTGTATTTTTAATCATGCGAAATCGTGTGCTCTTAGAAATGTGATTTTTATTAGAAAATGGTATTTTGATAATAATATGTCTGCTTTCAATTTATTTTGTTAATATAGAGGTCAAAACAAATTAAGATAAAGTTTGTGTAACAAAATGTATCAAATAATAATAAACATTTTAAATATTTTTTTGAGTTTAATTGAGGTATAACTTTTAAAATTTTAAATTAATAAAAAATACTATTAAGCATACTGGGCAAACAACAAAAACAAAATGGGAGTTATTTATTATCTTATTTATTAATTATTACAACATATTTTTGCTGATATTTTTTCAATCAACTCCTCCGTCTGCTCCATGACGTCATCGTATCCGTTATTTCGCACGATGTACTGCGCCTCCATCACAACGTTTTCCACATCGTTGGATCCACCATCTAATTCTGGAGGATCAGTTTGCAAATCCAGCACCTGTATTCGGATCATGCGGTAACCTTGACAGTTCTGTCTGTTAATTACGTACGATGAGATCTCCTTCCGAGTCGTTTTGTTCGGCGGCGTATTGTGACTGCCATTTTCACGTACGTTACGTTTAGTGGGCTTCCTCTTCTTAGGTTCCCGCTGCAGTCTCACTAGATCTGGGAAATCCTCATCGAAGTTAGCCAATGGATCTTGCGCGTATTGCTCAAACATGACTGATGTGTTTTCGGTTGACATGTTGGATGATCTGTAAATCAAAATAGTGTATTATACTTCAATATACCATGACGATGAGTACCTATAATAATGATAGGAGAATTTACAAATATGTACCTAAGTATTTACTTTAAAACAAAATAGGCAATTTGTAAGCTTTGTTTAAAAAATTCATTAAAAACAATAATAAGGTGTATTTATATTTTTACAAAGGTATTTATCAACTTACCACTTCGAGAATCTATCACGATGTCTTTGCTCAATGAAAGCAAATAAAAAATAAGTTATTTAGCTGTTTAGAATAGTGTTTCGTAATTTGTAAGCTAAGCGTCTTAAAATATAAGTGCGCTTATGTAGGTTATGTAAATTCTGCAAAAAATATACTTCGTTTGGTAGGTACCTTACGTTTCATAACCGGTCATTGACTTGACATAAAAAATAAATTATTAAAAATCAAACACTAGTTTAAAGATATACTTATAATTTATTTTATTTCGATAAATACAATTTGCTTAGTTGCTAGGTATTTAACTATGGCTTATTATTATGAACATAGTACTGACTAGATATTTAGGAGTTACCTCTATGAAATTTAATACTTACAAGAATACAAAAAAATATATTACTATTATTATATTATTATTATTTATAGAGAAATATTAATTTTACAATGTAACTCAAAATTCAAAATATTAAACAATAATTAAAATTACAGTGTAACAACCTTACACATATTGGACCTACGCTACATTAGTTATCATCATTATCACAGTTAAAAGTTGAGGCGTTACCCCATGCTCTGGTTTGTATTTTATCACTGCATATAAATCGTTTGTCATCATTAGAAGACAATGCTACTTTATTTACACTTTGTGTAAAAATTTGATGCTTTATAGACTTGAATAATATGTTTTTTTTCTTAATAATTTCGTTTTCAAAAAGAACTTTTTTATAATCGCATAAATTAAGATCTCGTACAACAGATGATTTTACACCTTTTGCCTTTTTTATTACTTTTTTATCACATATTTTTACACAATAAAGTTTGGATCGCAATCCAACAAACTCTGTTATTATTTTACCCCCCATTTCATCCTTAAAAAGACCAGGGACTTTTTTATTTATGAGTGGTAGATTCCAAGTGTTCTGAAGGCTATAATTACTAGTGTCAAAATAACGAAGAAACTTATTTTTTAAGTCTAGGAAAAAATCTTGTGTAGATAATAAATACAAAAACGAATCAGTATCCATATAACATAATTTTACATTATTTTTGTAAATAGGTTTAATTACGTTGTAGTGAAAATTATACAAATGACTTTTTGAAAGCTCTAAGACAGTGAAACCTATGTAAATAGGTTTATCTAATATAATTTGGTCAGGTTTCATTTGTATCGCAACTAAGTTTTCGGTGAACACAGAAGCACTATGAAAGAAAGGATTAGCCACCAGACGCTCTACCTGTAATGATTTTTTTGTTTTATTATTTACATCTGTCCATTGATTAACTAAATGAACGTTAACTCTATGTTCACTATTTTCTAACGTTTTCCCGAAAACACTATTATTCAATAATTTAAAAAAATCTTGCTCGAAATTACTTTTAGCCTGTTGTCGAAGTTGTGTATTTAATTCAATATACTTTTTTAAATAAGGGCTTTGTTTAAATGTAATTACTCTATGAATTTTGCGTAATACTAAACCATGTTCGAGACATTTTTTGAGATGAATATAATGAATAACATATTTATATTTATTATACAAGTTAGGTATCAGCTTTTTAGTTTTGCCGCCAGGTGGAATACATTTCTCAGGACAAAATGGGAGGTCGTCATGAGTTTTGTGTAAATAATCTGGATAAAAAAGATCAACTTCTAATATGAATCCCCATGGACTATCGTCAGCAATATTTTGAATAGTTAAATCATTAATTTCACGTTGGTTTAAAAATCTGAAATTGGCGTAAGGTAGATATTGACACATACTAAAACCGTAAAGATTGTTGCAATCTAAATAGACAATGAAAGTTTCAGGCTTTGTTTCGTCATAGTCATTGGTGTATTTATTATTAGCAACAGCATTACGATGAGAACACATACATACACCACCCCTGATACCATTTTGAATCATTCTGATAATTTCTACATCGGAAACAAGCTCGAGTTTAATTTCAGTTTTTAACAACATTGCATCGAATGATAAGCTCGGAGCCGTTATATAAAATGCTGGATCTAGTTTATAATGACGTTTACAAGTTTTTCGGAAGTTTTGAAATATGTCAGTTAACAAAAGAACATCTGTTTCTAAATATAAGTCAGTATATTCACCTAAATTTTTCAAGTTAAATTTTGACCACACAGACAAAGCGTGCTCATAATCTTCATCAGAAATGTGTTCATTATTTATTGAATTGAAAAAACAAGCTTTTGCTGGTAATACTGTCTCTTCATATCGTTCCCAACAATTAATATAATCGTAAGGATATATACCTTTACGAGTTAATAAATTGAACTGTTTCTCAGTAGGATAGTGTTGTCGCAGACAAACAAAGTCATCTTTTGACATTGATTTAGCTAGTTTATCTAAGCTCGCGCCTAAAAAATTAAATGAATCCAAAAACCGAACATGAACAAACTCTTGGTCATTAATAGAAATAAATTTGGAAAAAGAAATATATTTTTCCTTCGTTTTAGGAATAATTGTGATTTTTCCTTTCATTTCACCTAATTCTTTAATAAATAAATGGCAATCATAGCCAGATAAATTATGAAAGAAAATAGGAAGAAATTTAGGAATTTTGTAAAGTAAATTACAATGTGCATGTGCTGCGCCGCGATACTGTCCTGTAATGTGACAGTGATCTCGGACTTTATTACTCCACAAAAAATTATCACAAATGTGGCAGCGTAAAGCATTTTCAAAATTAAGCGCATCTGTTTGAGTGAATATCATTGGTTTTGTTGTGGTTAATAAATTATAGATTTCGGATGCATCTTCAAGTAATAATTTAATAAATTTTTCTACACAGTCTTCGCCACGGTATTTTCTAAATCGTGTAAAATTTGGATCAATGGAAGAGACAATGTTATAGGCAAAGGCAGATGGCACGTGTTGCTGCAGCTTTACAGTGTTACATGTTACGTCATTGTCATCCTTCAGAGGTTTCAATATTGTTTCGAAATCTGCATAAATTACGAAAGGTATATCTTGTTTCCGTTCATAATTTTTGAATGACATAAAAGATCCTTTTTCAGGTAAAACAGTTACTGTTCCCCCACACGAATGATTATCGACTTGTTCAACAGAAGGAAAAAATAATAAACACTCTTCGCAAAAGTATATTTTCCCATGATGTTTGGTTATTTGGTTTCTGATAAGTCGAGACAGATTTTTTATTAAACAATAATGTGTTGATGTGTTACTTTCTAAAAGTAACAGATGAATATGCTTACCACTTTTGTTTAAAGATTTATATAATGGCCCTGTTATTTCTCTATTATTTTTACTTAAACCATAAATGAAAATACATAAGTTAGGATTATTTGTTTCAAATGTAGCTATATCAGAAAAAGAAATAGGAAACTTAAGATCATTCGTATTTAGCAAACTTCGAAAATGAGGATAAGATGTAACTCTTTCAGGATGTTTTTTTGCAGGACGTAAAGCAGCTGTCACGGCCCACAGAAAACAAAAATTGTCGTTATTGTGAATATTTATTAATGCTTTTTTTCTACTCAAATAATTAGGCAGTTTGATAAAACTAGATCCAGCTAAGGGTTTAAATTTATTGATGTTAACTTCAAGATGAGAATTATTTAAAAACGTCCAACCACTATCTCTTTCCTGAAATTCACTTATTTTTTTCAATAATATTTGTGTAACTTCTTCAAACAATTTATTAAAACTGTAATTTAAATGTATAACACAATTTTTTGTAAAGAAGGATTTTACTTCTTCTTTATCGGTTTTCGGCATAAGAAATGACACAAATATCTCAAAATTAATTTTAACACAAGTATGGTCTTTTAAAGACTGATTTATGAGGGATTCTACACGTTTCCGAATATTATTTAAAAAAAGTGATGGTAAATTTCGAGCTTCATCATTCAATGCAACAAATCTATAGCTAGCAATTCGACCTTTAAAAGCAGAATTAATAATCTCAAAATTATCATAAAGTGGTGTAGTACTATTATTTTTATGATTATTACTACGTAAATGACCAGTCCATTGATTCATTTTAACACCGATATTGCAAACAGAGCAAAAAGGCATTTTGAGTTCTCTTTGAAAACAAAAAATTGAAATATTTATCTGTAATTTCACTACTGGACAAAAACCCTCAAATGTAGCGTTGGGTACTTTTAGTATATAGGTATTACACTACTTAAACGTAACTAAATAGGTTCAATAGAAAAATATAAGATGAGACTTTCTAACGCCTAATACTAAATATAAAAATATCTAATTTAAGACGTACCGGTAACGGATGTTAGATCTTCTTTCGACAGTAATTCTCAGCTTCACACAGGACCTCACAGGATGTCACGGGATCTCTTATTCCTTGTTAAGTAATCTTATTGTAAGCTGAAAAAATAAAAAGAAAAAATATAAGTACTTATTTAAAATCATGGAGTAAAATTTTAAAAATGTATATTAAAAAAGTCACTTACTTGATAAGATATTAGGCCTTCGTAAAGTAGGTAGTTTTAAATAAAATCTCTGCTATTATACAAAAATATATTATTTTATCAGAAAAGTAGTACATAAATACGTAAAATATAAAATAGGTAATTTTACTCACAAAGATCTGCTTTTTTATATAAAGTGAAAGGATTCAATAGATATCTTCCACAAAGTGTTCTAGTTGTATCCTGTTATAATATATTCTGCTGCAAACTGTAACAAATTAAAATAATTTTGAATAATTACATAAAGTTGTTTGAAATAACTTTAATTATACACTTGAATATAGATACTTACTAGATTTAGATTTAACCAAATTTAGACAAAGTACTTATTTCCCGTTTTTCCAGATGGCATTAGATACTTAAACGTTTAATTTGTCATCTGAAATTAATGAATAAAAAGGTATCAACAAATGATGAAAACATAAAACATGATTAAATTTTGATAATTATCTATTGTTATTAAATAAAACCACTTACCAAAGAGGTAATTAATTTGCCGAATACTTGTCACAATGGAAACAAAAAATTAAATGAAATAATGAATTACCCATACCTACTCACTTTTGACGACTTCCGAAATTGAGGACAGCGACACGAGGCAGCCAACTCACGTTTTTATGAATTAGCAGTTTTACATGTTTTCATTATGCTTAACATACAAAATTTGATAGTTTGCATTTAAAAAAATATCGACTAAATTAAATTCTTATGTTGAATTTCAATTTCGACATGCATCAATAAGTTTGTAAAATTTGAGGACCACAGTAAACTGGTACTTAAAGGTTACAATAATTTACATTGCTATATTTTATGAGCTCTGGTTGAAACTTATTTTTGTTGAATTTCTCATTTCGCTGGAAAAAAACAAAGTTTATCGTAATTTTCAGTCTTGGTCTACGTGAGAGGCCAGGTTTATACTGGTTGGACATAATATACTAATATACGTTGCAATTTTTGCGGACCACACGTGACATAGCTGGACATTTAGATTTTATGGTATAAAAGGTTAATATTTTTTTTAAGAACATCAGAAACCGTTTCGGAAGTTGTACGTGATAGTTCTGCGTACAAGTGCATCGACAACAAGAAGAAATTTTTTGGAAGCTAGCTGGAATCGCTGCCCGCTATCCGCCCGCTCATCAGCTGATGCAATCAACGACAGTACGAACCGCCGCCGCCAAGCAAGTTTCGGAGGCCTGCTGCAATCTCTGTCGCTGGGACCCGCCGCCACCGCTGGATCTACACCAGACTAGTCAACCGCTGAACACATCGTTAAAAATAATCTACTTTCATCAAAATGTAAGTTCCACCATTTACAATTCCATCGCTTTTTTTCTTCCCTAATATTTTATTGTTCATAATTTTTAAATCTATTTGCAAGATATTATAGAAACAGATAAAAACTAACGCTTATTTGAATAAAGTTCATTTACCAACTGTTTTTCTTTTTTAAGCACCGTGTCAATTATATCGTTTTTTTTATTGTACCGTGAAATTTCAGGTCTGATTCTGAATATGAAGTCGTTCCCCCAAAGCAATCCCTGTCGTGTACCAAGAGAGCGAGCGCCCCCGCTCGCAACAAGAAAGCACCCGCTTCGACATCGTCGGCTGCCCGGTGCGACAAGCAGAGGCGGCGCTCTTCGTCGGCACAGCACGATACTGTTATCAAGTAAGTCACACATTTTATTTTTACTAATTATCCGCTTTCAAACATTTCGGTTCTTATAGTAACTTATAATCTGTCTGCAGTAAATTTAATTTATGACATTAACAAAGTAATCATTTAAATCCTTCAAACAGCATTTGCTCATTTTATATTTCTTATTAAAACTCCAACAGCATTTTTTCATATTATATTTTTTAACATCTTATTATTTTTTGTTTCAGAAAAAAACCGAAAACGCACGACGTATTTGGTTTAAGTCACGGTGCTGATCATGAAGCAATCGACGGTATAACATCGTACTTCGTGAACCGTGTGGCGAACGGGACGGAGCGACGCACGGCGCGCTTTGAGGGCGAGTACGTGCTGGAGCTGAAGGTGTACCGTGCGGACGACGTCGCCGACACCGACTCCAAGGAGCTGTGGCGCAAGGCGTTGCTGCGTGTCAAGCTGCAGACGACGGGAGACTCCGCCCAGTGGAAGATGTTGCAGAAACTTGTCACATCCTCCGATAAATTATTTGAGGATGAACCTCACTTTTATTCGGACAAAATAAATATTAGTTAATTTTATTATGTGTTTTCATTGTCAACCTTATCTTTGAATGGTAAAGTTTGGTTCAGGTATTGGTATTGGTAATATGGTAAAGGTATAAAGTTGTTCAATACACAACAGGTACAGTCACATTGCAATAATATGCATACAGTGTCACATGTGTTTATCAATTTGTTCAAATAATACAGCCAACAATCGGACAATCATTGAACAAATTGACGAAAACATATTTACGATACTTTGAAAATGTGACAGTGTATGCATATTATTATAACAAGCGTATTAGTGTGAGGTTAATGAAACAATTAGGCTACTCGAACGGCTTTCTTAACATTACGTTAACAAGGTAATATTTTTAAACACGCACTAATATTGTTTTTATTTTTTTCATACGTTCTTAAACGGGTTTAACAGTACAACGCGAACGTCTAGTAAGACAACTAATAAATCGAAAAAATGGTTCGTGTCCATCGCATTCGCAAAAATATTATTGGGTATTCTACCACACCTCAGTGAGCGCAGCGAACGGTCGAGAGCGAAGCGAACGATAGGTGGGGTAGAATGCCCAATAATATACTACTAGTATCTGGATCGCAGGACCAACCAGGTTCCTTTTACTCCTGTCTAACCCGTCCAACCCGCGCCGTACGAACGCTTAACGCGGACCCGTAAATCCGCCATTGAGTCTTTCACGCCGCGCATCCCGGCTACACCGTAGCATTTCCGTAACGTAGTAGAGTCAGTCAATCCGTTTAACCTTTTCCCCGTAACGCGCTGAATAAGCGCTTACAAACCCAGGAGCAGCTGTCCGGTCCGGTAAGTGCTTTTATAATTAAAACACACCTCACGGTTAGGTATCTAGGCCCTAACTTCCCTCACGCTCTCCTAGGTGGTCCCGGTCATTTCTAAAGTGATAAAACCCCCGTTGTAAGTTAGTATAAGGTTTCTTTAGAATATACAACTTTTATTAGTTCCATCCCGCCTTTTATTTCGCCCTCTAACGCTATCGAACACTCTATCCGCTACCCTCAGACAAGTTGCTGGCCTCGAGCACAGCCAGTAACACACTGTGGGTCAGCAAAATCAAAGTACGTGGTCTTCCCTCGGGAAACCCCGTTACATTTTGGCGCCCAATTGAAAAACCCTCTGTATTTCAGTTACATCCTGTAATTCAGGTCCAATTTGAGATACAAATACATCGCGCGAACGCTTAGCAAAATCTAGTAGTGGGTACATTTAAGCGCATCACGCGAATTCAAACAACGAGCGTAGAGAGCGATATAATTTACCGACCGACCCGAACTCACCTAGCTTGTGACCGTTTTTTTATTGGTAAAAAAAAACCAGCATTAAGATAGACAAGAACAACGAAAAAATTATAGAATCCAGCAGTGTCCGTAAATTATTATTTTGAAATAAACGATAAATAGAAAAAACATTTAGAACGAATTAGTTTAGAGCAGAACATACAGTAGCATCGCCGATTGTTCTCGAACCGGTCGGCCGGCCTGCCTCGTCGCAGAGCGCTGCCGCCGCGTGACGTCATATTCAACTTACCTACTATTAGCAACCACCGTATCTCGTCTCGCACACACCAACAGCATGCACCCTATTATTTTTTTTTATGAACATTTTATTTTTCAGATTGTGTTTTTTTTATTTGCCTTGTTTATTTTTACAGTTTTGATTTGTTTTTTTTTTATTTCTTTTAGGTTTTAATTGAAAATTACTTTTCTCTTCTTTTTAAGATATATTTATTTGAAATTTTTAAGTTTTTTTTTTTTTTTTTTAAAACCACTTTAAGAGAACCACTATACGTAACCCCTATTTTTAATCCCCAGCATATTTACAGTCAATGCCACGCCGTTTATTTTTAAATTAGGGTTGATTATTTATTTTTATTTTTTTTGCCCACTCTTTAAAGAGTTCTTTATTTTCCTTTTATTTACCGTGCAACGGAACTTAACTTAAACACACAATATTAACCTTTTATTTTACGAATACAGCACGAGTAAAACCAGTAGTATCCGTTAACCGCGTATGAATGAACATTACCTCGTCAGCTGATATTCGTACCGTAACTCGTAACATTTTATAAACGCGTTTCGCAGGCAACATTTTCACAGTTAGAATTGTAAAGTAGAATAATTTTTTTTTTTTGAACAATTCTCCACAACAGTTTTTTTTTCATAAAGTTATTAAATAAGAATTAAAAAAAAAAAAAGAAATAAAAAAAAAAAACACAAAAGCATTTGGTAAGTGGGTAATAGGTAGGATAAATTTTGATTGGGTTTAAATAATTGTGTACAACGTATAGCACCAAAAAAAACATACCGATAAATGAAAAAGACAACAACTTGGGTATACTCATTAAAAAAACCACAGCTAGAAGAAGAGTGTAGGAAACACAACGTAAACACAGACAACAAGACAGTGCAAGAGTTGCGAAGAATACTGGTGCGGAAGATAAAGACCGTCACCCCGTCAACGTCAACCGAACCAACTAACCCCACCCACCCCCCGGAGGTTTCCGTAACAAATCAGAGCGCAACCGTATCACAGACAGAAACCGTAGATCCAAAAATCGAAGAGCAAGAGGACTCAGACACCGACGAATACGAAGACACAGACATGTCGCAAGGCGAGGGAAGAAGATCAAGATCAATCTCACCGCATAAAAGGGAAAACCAAGAATGCATAATATCGAAGTGGCGCATCATCTTCGACACGTATAAGGACCCGGTAGAATTTCTCGAAAGTTTAGATGAACTAATAGCTGCGAATGACGTGGACGAAGAAAAAGTATTAAAATTGCTACCCCGTTTCCTAAAAGGGAAGGCTTTACTATGGCATAGAAACAACAGGGACTCATGGGACACATGGGAGGAGTTTGTACATTGCTTCAAAATAACTTTCCTACCTAGCAACTATGACAACGACCTACTGGGAAAAATTGTGGCTATGAAACAGAGATTTAAACAGAAATTCGTAGATTACCTCATCGAGATACAAACCCTCATGAGAAGGTATGGTCAAATGACGAAGGAAGAGGAAAAGAATAGAATATACGAGAATATGGACACCCGTTATAAGTTATATATTAAACGAAGTGAATTCACAACAATTAACGATTTAACAAAGTTAGCAGCAGACTACGAAAAAATAAACGCGGACCGAATAGCGAGTATGAAACAAAATACAGAAGCAAACAAAAAAGAGCAGTCACCAGCAGAACAGAAAGATATAAATCAAAAAGACACTGAGGAAAAGCAAAAATACATTTACCGGTTTGACCCGAAGACGTGCTGCTGGAGCTGCGGGAAGAGAGGACATCAGTCCGCAGAATGCCGTAGGAAGAAAATTTTGTTTTGTAGCGGATGCGGTAAGATAGGCGTGAAGAGTAATAGTTGCTGTAAAAAACAGAGGAAGTCGACAACACCAACAACGGAATCAATGGTTATGAGCGCAGTACATAGAGACAACCGGCCGTTTAAACAAATACAAGTTTTAGGAAAAACTTACGACGCCCTCGTCGACACAGGAGCCACCAGGTCATACGTAGATAAACATATATACACAGATTTCATAAAGAACAAATTAAAGCCAATAAGAGTATCAGAACAAATTGTGACGGCAAACGGAATGATCGTGGAAGTGACCGAAGCACTAAACCTAGATATAAAAATAGATGAAGATAAAATAACACACCAGGTACTATATCATCCACAGATAACAAGAACCCTCATCGGAATGGACATTTTAAAACGTCTGGGCGTAACTCTAGAATGGCCAAATCAACAGCAAGGAGAAAATAAAGAAATGCAGTCAGAAAGCGCAAACAACGCAAAAGAAATAAACAATATAGAAGAAGCGAAATACGTCTGGGGAGAAAGACAAGATAAAGCATTTAAACAGATAAAAGAAATAATAAAGAGCGACCAGGTACTTAAAAGAGCAGATTTTACACAACCATTCATATTACAGACAGACGCAAGCGACGTAGGTTTGGGCGCAGTCTTACTACAACGTCAAAATGGAATAGAATACCCAATCATGTATGCAAGCAGAACACTGAAAGCAGCAGAGAAAAAATACACAACTACAGAAAAAGAATGTCTGGCAGTAATATGGGGAATAAGGAAAATGAAACCTTTTATAGAAGGGTACCGTTTCAAAATAATAACAGATCACCAAGCACTCAAGTGGTTAAACACAATCAAAGACCCCTCAGGAAGATTAGCCAGATGGGCACTAGAGCTACAACAATACGATTATGAAATAGAGTATCGCCCAGGGAAACAAAACCAAGTTGCCGATGAGTTGTCAAGAAACCCAATAAGCACCATGGAAAGTCAAAAACAAGACTGGTTGCGAAGAAAATTAAAAGAGGTGGAAATAAGCAAAGATCCGGAATACAAAATAGAAGAAGGCAAATTATATAAAAAAAATAAAAAATAACGCCTACGGACCACAATTAGAGCCGTCATCGCAATGGAAGTTATGCATAGCAGAAGATCAGAGGAGTGAGATCCTGAAGCAGAACCATGATGAACCAACCGCCGGTCATTTGGGAACATCGAAAACGTTAAATAGAATCGCCCAACGCTATTATTGGCCTGGCATGTACAAAGATGTATCCAAATACGTGAAAAATTGTACAACGTGTCAAGAACATAAAGGTTCACAGCAAAAACAGCCAGGCGAAATGCATATATACAACGCAGAAACACCGTGGAGTGTGGTCACTACAGATCTGATTGGACCGTTACCAAGATCAACAAACGAATATAATTGGATCATCGTATTTCACGACAAATTCACGAAATGGAACCAAATACGACCACTAAGAACAGCAACAGCAAAAGCCGTAAAAAAGGCGTTAAAGGAATGTATAATTATGAGATATGGTTGTCCGGACACTATTTTGACAGACAATGGAAGACAGTTCACTAGTAAGGAGTTTGAAGAAGAGTTAAAAAAAACAAACATAAAACACCGCCTAACCGCACCGTACTCACCTCAAGCGAACCCAACAGAAAGAGTAAATAGAACACTGGAAACCATGATTGCCGCATATGTTGATGGAAACCACAAAAAGTGGGATGAGTTCCTACCAGAACTGAACTTCGCAATGAATACATCAGTACACAAGTCAACTAAATATACCCCGGCATTCTTACTTTTCGGAAGAGAATTAAAAACACCAAACGACCACAACAACTCACCAACACCGTACCTAAAAGATAAACAGAAACTACAAGACATATATGAGATAGTGCGAAAGCACCAAAACGCAGCGTCAATCCAACAAAAGAAACATTATGACAAGAATAAAAGACACTGGGAACCAAAAGTGGGTGAGAAGATAATGAGGCGAAATTTTGCTTTATCAGACGCAAACAAGCATTTCTCAGCAAAATTAGCACCAAAATATACAGGACCATACGTCATAATAGACAAGATATCACCCGTAATATTTAAAGTAAAAGACGCAAACAATAAAAACAAAACATATACAATCCACGTAAAGGACACGAAACCGTACTTAGAATAGCAAAAACGAAACGCAGATAGATTATTAAAAAAAAAAAAAAAAAAACAAACAGGAAAGATGAGGGTAACAATAAAAATACATCTGTCAAGGATCCTAAGAAGAAGGTAACAGAAAAATCACGCCACACTCATCTCTGAACAACGGAAGATCGAACATGGATCCAACAAAGCGCCGACCAACACAACCCCGCCAACCACCAACAGCGACCAAACGCCGACACGACGGCGAACTGGTGGAAGGAACACCGTCCACCATAGTAATAGCGAGTGATGGGAGCGTACACCGCAGCTGGAGAGCACCGACAGCACAAATAACGCCCGAGTACGACGAAGAGGAACTCCAGCGCCCGGACTGGTGTTCACTGCTGGGGGCGGTGACACCGCCACCGACACCACCGACAACGGAGCCGCCGGAGGGTGCAGGACCGGACGGGGGACGGACGGACACCCAGCGCCGACGAAGGAGAAGGAGCAGACCGGGAGCAAAACGAACCGGCCACCGGAAGATACGTGCTAACAGACAGTGAAAAGTGTAAAAAAAAATATAAAAAATACGAAACGAATACAATATTTTCATTTAACAAAAACATTACAGTTTGTATAGATTATAAAAAAAAAAAACAAAAAAAAAAAACCATAATTAAACCGTTAAAAAAACATTACAGTACAAGCAAAAATATATTTAAAAAAAAAGAAACCAATCAATAGAACATAGAAGATTAGAAAGTAAAAACATACCAAAAACCCGTACAATTAGGTAGCCACGTGGCGAGGATATTCCCAACTATGTAAATCCAATAGGTAATACCTAAAACACATCACTTGTTAACAACACCACACTGTATACATAAAATATACATAACTGTAAGCACTGGTTTAGCTATGGACACCGTAACGATTGTTTTATAATATTATTTAATTACAATTAAAACACTGATAAACAACCCCACCGGTCCGTCGGGAATCCGATTTGTTACTAAGGAAAGAAAGCGAAACGCATAGTTAAACCATTGCTGAAACACTAATTAATCACATAACCGGTTATTGTTGTTAAATAACGAAGTAACTAGCAATACGTATACACAAGTACATAAGGTGTAGTATCTATTGAAAAAACATAAAATTAGAATCACAGGAAATATTAGAAAAATTAACGTATAGAATATAAATTAGGAACCCTAATCAAAGCCCACCTACCAAATCTTTTTCGGGAAAAAGGGACAAAATTAGGGAAAAACATTTTATACAACTACCCTCGTTTAAATTTAAAAAACCAAATAGAATATACCTATTGTAGGAAGTAGGGGAAAAAAGGAAATAGATATAGTAAGATAAATTAAACAAATTAAGAATATAAATAGTTAATAATACAGCCATGTAATTAGCGATAATGGTTAGAATATAGTAAGCAAAAACAAAGCATATAAAATACCCACCGATGTAAGATAACAAGTAAGATAAAAAAAAATAACCATTTTTAAGATTAGTTAAGCGTATATACAGTAGAAAACCATTAGTTTAGGACAAAATATGTAACCGGAAGGGAAAAGGGACCAACATAGATAAGTAGAAACAAAATAAATGTAAGTTAAAAATCCCATACAACTGTGAACCTGTGAGTAATATAATACCTAGTTACCGCGATAAGAAGTTTGCTATGAAAATTAAATAAGGCGTTTGCAGTCGCTCATCGATAACATACAATGCAACCTTGCTAATACTTTTTCGTAAGGCGTTTGATCATATTAGAAAATAGGTATTCAATATGAGATCACAGGGGGTGTAGTAATTTAGGGTAAAATAGTAAAAGAGTTAGAAATTTGAAAAGAAAAATGTAAAATAGTTAAGCATTTTGAATTTAGAAATAAAGGATAGGGGCAACATGATTACAACCGGGTTCTATCTAGAACCATTGCTATATGCATATGTTTATTCATGTATGAGTTTGCCCAAAACACGTTTTAGATAAATAATAACGTAAGGAAAATAGTAATAAAACAAGTATAGCTAATAAATAAAATCCAGTTTATACTTTAATGTTTGTACTATAACATAGGCACCGATGATGGTGATTTTTCCGCTGTACGTAAAAATCTTCAAAAGAAAGGGGGGAGTGTGACGGTAGTAGGCAAGCGTACCGCGTCTACCCACCACAAACCGACCGGACGGGCGGTTGTATCCCTGCGCCCGCGCGCACCCCGCGTTCGCCGGCATCGCGCCGCTACATCCTCCGCGGCTACCGCACCCCGCTACCGCCTGATGACGCGGACTCCGCTCGGCTCAGCGTGACTCACGCACAGCACGCACCGCGCCGTCGCAACCCCGCACCGTTTTCGCCCTGGCCATGGCCTATATAAGGCGGGCCCCGGCTACCAGCAGCTCAGAGTTTTCCGTTTTAGCTCCCTGAATAGAGCTCTCGCGATACCCCTCTCTCTCCCTTACCCCCTGGGTTGATTAAGACCGCGTACCAGTATCTGGATCGCTGGACCAACCCAATCCCATCTGCCTTTCCCTTTGGGTTGATTAAGACCGCGTACCAGTATCTGGATCGCAGGACCAACCCCGAAACACCTTTCCGTTACCCTAGGGTTGATTAAGACCGCGTACCAGTATCTGGATCGCAGGACCAACCCCGAAACACCTTTCCGTTACCCTAGGGTTGATTAAGACCGCGTACCAGTATCTGGATCGCAGGACCAACCAGGTTCCTTTTACTCCTGTCTAACCCGTCCAACCCGCGCCGTACGAACGCTTAACGCGGACCCGTAAGTCCGCCATTGAGTCTTTCATGCCGCGCGTCCCGGCTACACCGTAGCATTTCCGTAACGTAGTAGAGTCAGTCAATCCGTTTAACCTTTTCCCCGTAACGCGCTGAATAAGCGCTTACAAACCCAGGAGCAGCTGTCCGGTCCGGTAAGTGCTTTTATAATTAAAACACACCTCACGGTTAGGTATCTAGGCCCTAACTTCCCTCACGCTCTCCTAGATGGTCCCGGTCATTTCTAAAGTGATAAAACCCCCGTTGTAAGTTAGTATAAGGTTTCTTTAGAATATACAACTTTTATTAGTTCCATCCCGCCTTTTATTTCGCCCTCTAACGCTATCGAACACTCTATCCGCTACCCTCAGACAAGTTGCTGGCCTCGAGCACAGCCAGTAACACACTGTGGGTCAACAAAATCAAAGTACGTGGTCTTCCCTCGGGAAACCCCGTTACAACCTCTTAAAGGTTTAAGTGCACAAGAACTCGTTCCTCTATAAGAGAAACTATAACAATATTTGGTACCCCATCTAGGGTAATCACGGACAGGGGAACAAATTTTAGTTCGCGGCAAATACAGACCCTATTTAGCGAATTACACATTGAACACCACATGGTCGCAACGGGAACACCAAGAGGTAACGGCCAAGTTGAGCGGTACGTGACAACTGTTATAGACATGATGAATACCACGTGTAATGGTATGTCAGACTGGCCAAGCGCATTGTGGAAAGTTCAACAGTCTATAAACACGACCACGCAAAAATCGACTGGTTTTACCCCTTTTCGCTTGCTGATAGGTGTCGACGCTAATATACCTAGTGTCCAGGCTCGACTAAATGAAGTTAATGCGACCGAACCTGAAATTGATACACGAGCAGATAGGGAAGTAGCTTGTAGACGTCTTGCTATAGAGTCTGATAAATTTAAAAATCGCTTTGATAGTGTGCGCCGCGATAACAAATCCTTTGTTGATGTAGTTTATGTCAGTCAGGATCACAGGCGACACGATATAACTAAGTGTGAGGTACAAAGGTCCATATGAAATTATTTCTATATTACCTTTTGATAGGTTTTCCTTAAGAGGCACTGGCAATTTACGAAATATTATTGTAGCTAAGGATAAATTAAGGCTGTGGCCTGGGGAATAGACTGATACTGATTAAATTATTTTAATTAAATATTAAGTAAAAATATTTTATGTTTTAGTGTAAGTCAAAAAAATTGTGTTATTTCTACATTAGTGAGGTTATAATTATGTTTATTATACCTACTTATATTGAAAAATGTACTAAATAATGATTCAAAGTCGATTATAATAAATTAATAAAAATATTTGGTTACTTTGCTAGATGTAAAAAAAAAAGTAGGTACCTGATTATAATTATTAATTAGGATTTGTAGTAAGTACCTAAGCAGATTTTGTTGTTTCTTAATTATTATTATTTTTTATACCTGATTGTAATTAATTAATTAGGGTTTGTAGTAAGTACTTAAGCAAATTTTGTTGTTTCTTAATTATGATTATTTTATTAAGAGCTTTGAGTTTAATAAGTTTATGTTGTAATTATTTACTTTTGTTTCCTCCTAATGTGAAAGGAGTGGAGTGTTAAAAATGTCCTCCTAATGTGAAAGGAGTGGAGTGTTAATAATGTCCTCCTAATGTGAAAGGAGTGGAGTGTTGGTAATGTCCTCCTAATGTGAAAGGAGTGGAGTGTTGGTAATGTCCTCCTAATGTGAAAGGAGTGGGTAGTTAATAAGTTCCTCCTAATGTGAAAGGAGTGGATAGTATTATTTGATGTAATTTGGATACTTCGAGAGCGAAGTATTGTCAGTCTGGCCGTGACATAATATGATCTTATTTTTAAGCTCACAATGTACACTGTACCTCATTTTCAAACGACAATTCATTGTAGCTGAGTACGATTACTGAACGAAAGCAAAATTGTCATCAATAGTAGTTTAAATACTGCTTTTAATTAGCTTTTCATATTTATTTCCTATTTTATACAGTTACATAATTATATATATTATGTATTCAGTAATTAAAATGATATACATTTAGTAGTTTTACATATTTTTGTATCCTTTTGTAGAAATATTAAATTTAAGTTTCAAACAAATGTAATTTTCTGATTGGTCGAACATCACGTCATTTTTATACTTTCCTATAATACTTTGGGCGGTTAAAAGAGCATTCTTTGTTTAACAGTGGTTCGAGACAGACGTCACGTAAGTTAAGTAACTTTCTATGTACTAAGCTAGGGCTCTAGACAATAAGAAATTGATACTTACTTTACTAATTGTAATACAAAACGTTATATGTGATATTAAAGTGTTTTAAAGTAAAGAATATAATTATCTTTGATCAAAATGACTGTTTTATTTCCTACATTCCATTATCTGCTTAGCTTAATTATAAATTCTTTGCTATTTCCCTACTCTCTCTTTTACTTTTCTGACAAGTGCATAATATCAAAGTGGCGCATCATTTTCGACACTTATAAAGACCCCGTAGAATTTCTCGAAAGTTTAGACGAACTGATAGCGGCGAATGATGTAGATGAAGAAAAAGTCTTGAAATTACGACCCCGTTTCATGAAAGGAAAAGCACTACTATGGCATAGAAACAACAGAGACTCATGGGACACATGGGAGGAGTTTGTACATTGCTTTAAGATAACTTTCCTACCTAGCAACTACGCCAACGATCTACTGGGCAAAATCGTGGCTAAGAAGCAAAGATTTAAACAAAAATTCATCGATTACCTCATCGAGATATAAACCCTCATGAGAAGGTATGGTCAAATGACAAAAGAAGATGAAAAAATAGAATATACGAAAATATGGACACCCGTTATAAATTATACATCAAGCGAAGTGAGTTCGCAACCATTAATGATTTGACAAAACTAGCTATGATTTGACTATGAAAAAATAAATGCGGACCGTATAGCGAACATAAAACAAAACACAGAGGCAATCAAGAAGGAGCAGACTCCAGCATAACAGAAAGATACAAATCAGAAAGATACAGACGAAAAGCAAAAATACATTTACCGATTTGACCCGAAGACATGCTGTTGGAGCTGTGGGAAGAAAGGACACCAATCCGGAGAATGCCGTGGAAAGAAAATTTTGTTTTGTAGCGGATGCGGTAAAATAGGCGTGAAAAGTACTAGTTGCTGCAAGAAACAAAAAAAAACAACAACATCAACAACAGAATCGATGGTAATGAGTGCCGTACGGTACACAGAGACAACCGATCGTTTAAACAGATTCAGATTTTAGGGAAAACATACGACGCCCTCGTCGATACCGGAACCACCACGTCGTACGTAGATAAACATTATATATGTTACCGGAAATGTATAAAATCAAGGAATTGTATACAAATCCTAGGAAATATGTACAATTCCGATGTTATTTAGGAAATGTATAAAATATTGTTTGAAAATCTATTTAATGCATAGATATCCTTGGAAATTTACACATTTCCTCGGAATTGTATATAATTCTAATATCGTATTAGGAAATGTAGAAAATAAATGATTTCTGCTATAAAATAAAACACGTGGTTAAAATGAGAATAATAACATAACCTAACCTAGCCTAACCTAAACTTTTTATATCACGGGGAAATGTGTTACGCATACCGCCACCCCCGTGGGGCCTGGCATGACGGTTATGTGGGACTCCCTTTCCAAGACGAGAGGTATACCCACTAAAACTCCGCGGCGGTCTTCCCAGGCAGACTGAGAGAACCCTGGAATTAAAACCTAACCTAACCATCAATATCTATCTCAAATGTTTTACATTTCCGATTGCTATTTAGAAAATGTATAGATTTCCTAGGAAATGTATAAAGTATAATTTAAATTACACATTTCCATTTTAGGAATTACATACATTTCATAGGAATTGTATACAATGACGGATTACATACATTTCCGGTAACATATACACAGAATTTATAAAACACAAGTTGAAGCCAATAAAAGTATCCGAACAGATTATGATGGCAAACGGAACAATTGTGGAAGTAACCGAGGCACTAAACCTAGATATAAACATAGGTGAAGATAAAATAACTCACCAGGTGCTGTATCACCCACAGATAACAAAAACTCTCATCGGAATGGACATCTTGAAACGTTTAGGCGTGACTCTGGAATGGCCAACTCAACAACAGATAGAAAAAAAAGAAAAACAATCAGAGAACACATACAACACAATAGAAATAAACAATATAGAGGAAGAAAACATGGACCCCAGTTTAACAGAAGAACAAAAGAAAACACTTCAGGATCTGATAACGCAAGTGTTCACGACGACTACTTAGGATATCTAAAATATCAATGTAACTTAGCATAAGTAGGCAAAATGTTAATAAATCATCCGAATTAGTTGTTTCTTATTAGAATATTCCGCTATGAGGTCCGCATTACTAATGACGCCGCGTGGTGGCGCCAGCAGTAATTTATACTTCGCGCACACTTTTAGGCCACGCCCCCAAAGCGTGCATTACTATATTTTTATGGATCAGAAATGAAACGAGTTTAAAAAAAAAAACATAAACGGCCACTGGCCAAAAGCTTTAATTAAATCAACACACAAGAAAACAAATTATAAATCACAACATTAAAACTAAAACTGATTAAAGAAATTATTTGCTGACAATACGACACAACGCATGAATTTATCAGTTAACAAAAGATCTAGGTAGCCTAGGTATCCTATAACGAAAGAAAATCTACACGCCCGCAGTGTTCGGTCGTTTCACACAGAATGGCGCTCGCTCTGTCCCCCTCCAATGTTCTCCCCGCCTTCTACCACATGACGTTGAATCGGATTGCCAACTTCATAGTGGTTTGGCAAAGGCCTCACAGTGGATTCAGCCTGTAGTTTGTAAGACGGCCGTTCCTGACGCTGCGGCGTCCTCGATCGTCTAGCTGTGGTTGCCCCGTCTGCTAGGTCCTGGTTGCTCATCTGGCTGGCTGCCAGCATTCAGCCCATTAGGATCGGGTGGCTCATCATCAGCTTCTGAAACTCACATGCTCATATAAGCCTCATGACAACATACAATGGGTGGAAACGACTATCAGCAAGAATTTGCATCATGTACTTAAAGCAAATAAAAAAAAAGAAGGAGTCTCTTCTTTTTTTTTTCGGGGAAATAAATGAAATACTTATTAACAATGAACAAATAATGCTTTTAGAGTCTTTTCATCTCCATTGCATAACCACATGCGTGCACTCATGTGACCATACATAAAGATTGAGATAAGTTTTTTTTTTTTTTTAACAAGTTAAATAACGTCTCACAAATGATGGCTCCGGATTTCCATCACTACTAACTACTGTGTAGTCAAGAAGGTTGTTGATAAGGGAATGAAACATGTTATCACTTATACATCTATTTATTTTGTAAAATAACGTTTCATATTATACAAAAACATTAAACTTACATGACCGCAATTTACTTGATTACTCTTGTGACGGAAGTGGGCAGACGCGCGGCCTCATCGCAACTGCCCGCTGCATACTGACCGGCCGGACCATCGCACCCCTGCGCCCGCGCGCAACCCGCGTTCGCCCGGCATCGTGCCTCGGCACCCTCCGCGCTTACCGCAACCCGTACTCGCCCGATGACGAACGTCGCACCCCGCTCGCCTCCGCGTGACGTCAATCACGCACGGCACGCCGTCGCAACCCCGCACCGTTTTCGCCTGCACACGCCTATATAAGGCGCGTTTCCGCAGCCTGCGGCTAATAAGTTTCGGTCAGCTCAATCAGTTAAGAGCTCTCGCAATACCCTTTCCTCTCCTTTAACCCCTGAGGTTGTGTCAAGCCCGCGTACCTGCCTTTGCCTGGATCGCGGACCAACCTCTTCCTATCTTCCGAATCCCTTCTGGTTGTTTCAAGCCCGCGTACCTGCCTTTGCCTGGATCGCGGACCAACCAGATCCCTGATTCCCATCTCCAGATATTCCGTTTTCCTGAACCCGAGGGTTGTTTCAAGCCCGCGTACCTGCCTATGCCTGGATCGCGGACCAACCCATTATCCCGTCTTCCTGAGGTTGTTTCAAGCCCGCGTACCTGCCTTTGCCTGGATCGCGGACCAACCTCTTCCCGTGGGAATCTCCCGTCTACCCCCTTCTATCCAACCCGCGCCATACGTCACCTTAAAGCGGACCTAAGGCCGCCATTAAGTTCCGCGTCGCGCGTCCCGGAAAAGTGTAGTGATCATAGTTTTACCGTATAAGTTAGTATCGCGAGTGCTTAGCAAACCACGTAGGAGCTGTTCCTGATTTTCCCGGTAAACGTTTGTTGAACGTTTTACGTTCCTCGTTAGTAGCAGTCCGGCCCGGTGAGTACTTTTACCGTTAAAACACACCACACGGATAGGTTCCCGACAAGCCATAATTAGGTCGCCTATTCCCGGCATATTTCCCCCTAGGTCCCGGTCATTAGTTAGACGCCTGTAAATACCTTTGAAGTGCAATATACCGTTTCCTGTCACACAGTTTCGTGTTTCATTTCGCCTCTGACGCCTGTTACAACTCTCCCTCGCTACACTCAGACGAGCCGCTGGACCTCGAGCACATCCAGTGTCACACTGTGGGCTAGCAAAAGCATTACACGTGGTCTTCCCACGGGAAACCACGTTACATTTTGGCGCCCAACTTAAAAAAACCCTCTGTATTTCAGTTACATCCTGAAATTTAGGTCCAAATTGAAATACAAATCCATTGCGCGAGCGCATGAATAAAAATCCAGAAGTGGGTACATTTAAGCACATCACGCAAGTACAAGCGACAGCGCAGAGAGCGTTATATTTCCCGCCCGACCCAAACCCGTCTAACTTTTGACCTTTTTTTTAAATAAAAAAATTGCATTAAGATAGACCAGAACGTCGAAAATAAAAAAGCACAAATAAAAAAATAGCATTAAGATAGACCAGAACGTCGAAAATAAAAAAGCAAAATCTAGGTACTAAACCCAGCAGTAAAAGGAGTTAAAGAATCATCATAGTTACAAAATAAAAACACATAAGTAATAATTTACAAAGCTAATACGCTGCTTTTGATTCATAAGACGATTGTTCTTGAACCGGTCGGCCGGCCTGCCTCAACGCAGAGCGCCGCCACCCGCGTGACGTCAACATAGGCACGCAGTTTACCTGCCTACTATTGATTATCACCGCATACTCATCTCGCACTCACCAAACAGCATGTACACTCTTTTTTTGGTTTGATGCATGAATGCATGAATGTAGTACGTTGGGCCCATCATTTTTTTTTCCTTTTTTTTATGCAGTGTTTTTTTATTTTTCCCTAAAGCAACCTTAAAACTTGATTTGAATTTTTTTTTTTTTTATAGGAAATTATAGACAGTGTTTCTATATAACTGTGTGTTAAAACTTGATTTTAAAATTTCTTTAAACATAGAAACTCTTAACATTATTTTATTTATTTTTTCTCTCTAACCGTGCTTAGAACAACATTAATTATTACCAATTGCCGATAACAAAACTTCTCATTAATTTGAATTATACTCATCGTTTATAAAAACGAAAACCGGTGGTAACCACCCGACAAATATACCTCTCCGTTTGAATCACTGCGTAACAAAACAAGTAAGTAGTTTTACTTTGAAACCACAGTCAATAACTTCGGTGGAGCTAGATATTTAAGTTTTTTTTATTTAATTTTTTAATTAAAATTATTTTATTATTAAAAAGCATTTGGTAGGTGGGTATCTAGATAGGGAAATTTGATTAGGTACCGTATTTGTTTTTAAAATTTAAAAAAAATATTATTATTTGTTTTTACTTTACACTTGTAATAACGTACCGTATCAAAAATTGTGCAAACAAGTTTAACCGTAGACAATAAATGATAAAATCATCATCTTGGATATACCTACTAAAGAAGACACAACTAGTAGAGGAGTGTAAGAAATACAATATAGACATCAAAAACAAGACAATACACGAATTACGAAGACAACTCGTGGGGAAGATAAGATCCGGCACCCCGTCGACGTCAACCGAACCAACTAACCCCACCCACCCCCCGGAGGCTTCCGTAAGCGAACAAAACACAGGTGTTACGCAAACGGACACCGACAGAACGAAGACAGAAAAACAAGAAGAGTCAGATACCGACGAATACGAAGACACAGACATGTCTCACAGCGGGAAGAGGTAAAGGTCAAACTCACCACACAGAAGAGAAAACCAGTAGTGCATAATATCAAAGTGGCGCATCAGTTTCGACACAAATAAAGATCCCGTAGAATTCCTAGAGAGTTTAGACGAACTAATAGCAGCAAATGATATTGATGAAGAAAAAGTATTGAAACTACTACCCCGTTTCTTGAAAGGAAAAGCACTTTTATGGCACAGAAACAACAGAGACTCGGTGGAGTCATGGGAGGAATTCATACATTGTTTTAAAATAATTTTCTTACCAAGTAACTACGACAACAATCTACTGGATAAAATCGTAGCGAAGAAGCAAAGATTCAAGCAAAAGTTCATCGATTACCTCATCGAAATACAAACCCTCATGAGAAGATATGGTCAAATGACAAAAGAAGAAGAAAGGAACAGGATATACGAGAATATGGATACCCGTTATAAATTATATATCAAACGAAATGAGTTTACAACCATAAATGATTTAACAAAATTAGCAGCCGACTATGAAAAGATAAACGCGGATCGCATAGCAAACATAAAACAAAACACAAACACAGAAGCAAATAAGAAGGAGCAGTCACCAACAGATCAAAAAGAGACCAACCAGAAAGATACGGATGAAAAGCAGAAAAACATTAACCGTTTCGACCCGAAGACATGCTGTTGGAGCTGTGGGAAGAAAGGACACCAATTCGCAGAATGCCATGGGAAGAAGATACTATTTTGTAGCGGTTGCGGTAAAATAGGCGTAAGAAGTACTAGCTGCTGCAAGAAACAAAAGAAAATAACGACAACCGAATCGGTGGTAATGAGTGCCGTAACAAATAAAGATATTAGGGAAAACATACGACGCCCTAATCGACACCGGAGCCACCAGGTCATATGTAAACAAACACATTTATGAAGAATTTATTAAACAAAAGTTAAAACCAGTTAGAATATCCGAACAAATAATGATGGCAGACGGAACAACTGTGGAAGTAACCGAAGCACTAAACTTAGACATAGATTTAGGTGGAAGCAAGATAACACACCAAGTGCTATACCACCCACAGATAACAAGGACACTAATCGGGATGGATATCCTGAGACGTTTAGGAGTGACCTTGGAATGGCCAACCCAACAACAAGTACAAGAAAAAGAAAACATACCGAGGCCACATACAGTGTGATAGAGGAAAACAAAATAGAAGAGGAAAACATGGATCCCATTTTAACAAGGGAACAGAAACAAACACTACAAGAATTAATAGCAGAAGAATATAAAGAATGTGATAACACTCCCAAAGGCAACACATGGGTAGAGCACAAAATAAACCTAACACACCAGCAACCGATAAAGCAAAAATATTATCCGAGGAACCCCAAACTACAAGAGATAATAAATGAACACGTCGACAAGATGATTAAAGAAGACATAATAGAGAAGTCAAACAGCCCCTATAGCTCGCCAATAGTACTAACAAAGAAAGCCAACGGTGAATATTGATTCTGCATAGATTTCAGAAAAATAAACGAAATATCACACAGAGACGCATATCCACTCCCACAAATAGACGACACCCTGGAAAAGTTGAGAAACGCAAAATACTTCTCAAAGATAGACCTAAAAAATGGGTACTGGAACGTAAAACTTGAAGAAAAAAGCAAACCTATAACAGCATTTACAGTACCAGGAAGAGGACTATATCAATTCAAAGTGATGCCTTTTGGTCTACACTCGAGCGGAGCGACTTTCCAAAGACTTCTAGATACAGTCATAGGTCCAAAACTAGAACCAAATGCCTACATATACCTAGACGACATAATCATTTGCAGTTCAACTTTCGAAGATCACCTAAAACACATACAAGAGATATTCAAAAGGATCAGAGAAGCAAGGTTGGCAATTAATAAAAAGAAAAGTGAATTCTGCAAAATCGAAATAGAAATACCTAGGACATATCGTAAACCGGGAAGGTATAAAAATGCACGAAGGCAAGATCAAAGCAATCGACGAACTTAAAGCACCAACCAATATAAAAGAGATCCGCAGATTCATGGGCATGACCTCGTGGTATAGGAAATTTATACCAGGGTACGCAGAGATAATAGAGCCATTGACAACACTACTAAGAAAGGAAGCAAAATTCATTAGGGAAGAAAAACAGCAAAAAGCATTTAACCAAATAAAAGAAATAATAAAAAGCGACCAGATACTAAAACGGGCAGATTTCACACAACCATTTATACTACAAACAGACGCAAGCGACATAGGCCTAGGTGCAGTATTACTACAAAGACAAAACGAAGTTGAATATCCAATCATGTACGCAAGCAGAACACTGAAACAAGCAGAGAAAAAATACACAACAACAGAAAAAGAATGTTTGGCAGTAATATGGGGAATAAGGAAAATGAAACCATTCATAGAAGGATACCGCTTTACAATCATAACAGACCACCAAGCACTCAAATGGCTAAATACAATCAAAGACCCGTCAGGAAGACTGGCCCGATGGGCACTAGAACTTCAACAATACGATTATGAAATAGAATACCGTCCGGGTAAACAGAATACGGTCGCCGACGAACTATCAAGAAATCCAATAAGCACCATAGACAATCCAAGACAAAACTGGCTACAAAAGAAAATAAAAGAAGTAGAAACAAACAGCGACCCAGACTTTAAAGTAGAGGATAATAAATTATACAAGAAGATTAAGAACAACGCCTATGGACCGAAATTAGAACCATCATCAGAGTGGAAACTATGCGTAGCAGAAGATCAAAGAAACGAGATACTAAAACAAAATCACGATGAGCCAACCGCCGGTCATTTAGGAACGTCAAAGATACTAAACAGAATCGCCCAACGATATTACTGGCCCGGTATGTACAAAGACGTATCCAAATACGTAAGAAACTGTACGACATGCCAAGAGCATAAAGGCTCACAGTAGGGTATAATTGGGGAGTCTGCATCACTTCGCCTCGCTGCGTTCGGCTCAGCGCTGCAGTACTCCCCAATTATACCCTACTTTAGACACTGCTCCACAAATTCAACAGCTCTAACCTGATGTGATGAACCGATACCGATTGGTCTATCAGATCAATATTTAAATCTATGCTTGGATCTTGCTGCACAGCTTCTCAATATCGCCCTACTTTTATTCAACCGAAGTTTAAATGGTTCCAGTTACCTAATCTTAATGTAGAGCTTGCTTTTCAATATAACCCTACTTGTATTCATCCAAAGTATGGTTTCAAATACTTCGCTTCGTTCGGTTCAGTTGATGCAAAGGTCCCCAATAAAACACCCTACTTCAGAAACTACAGTACCAATTATGAAACAGTTGAAGAAAGGTTAAAATAGTTCAGTTTCACATTTCCAACAGGACAGTTTTGCGGTTCTAGTTTTAATTCCAAATCTCTTCATCAAAATCAATCATCAGTATCAGTCACAGTCTGTATTCAACAATTTTCCAATTTTCAAATCATTTCCAATTTATTTCACTTTGAATTATTCAAGACGTTCCCGTGCTGACAAGTCTAGGATCGTATACATACATGCATCCTATTAACTTGTGTCGTCGCACAGACGGAACTTCAGAATTTCCAAATCATTTCCAATTTCCAAATTATTTATTCAAGACTCCCGTCCCCGTACTGACAAGTCTAGGATCGTATACATACTTGCACCCATAACTTGTGTCGTTGCACAGTCGGAACTTCGGTCAAACATTATGAAAAGTAATTTGGTTATATACAGATAATTGAAAAAACATTGATATCGCGTTGTAGGGTTTTTCATCAGAAACTAGAATACTTGCAGTAAGTTTACAATTTAATTGGTTTTTGGCGATCAATTATCATTAACTACTTGTATATGCTTCTTTTCACATTAATAACTTTTTTTTGTCTTAGCCGAATTATTTATTTAATGATTTTTAAGTTTGAAACGGTTTGGAGTGCCATCTATCCTTTAACTCCGCCTTAAGCAATGCGGCGCAGTGGTAGTGCGTCTGCCTGCTACGCAAAAGTCTCGGGTTCGATTCCCGACCGGAGCAGATAGGTATTTGAATGATGAATTTAAATATTGTTCTCACTATTTATACTCAATGTTTTATTCGATAGTACTATCATGTATAAATAATTTAGTAAAAACAAGTACTTGTTGGTTACGGTTAAAAATAGCAAAACTCAGAATAATTGTGATGTAGTGCCACCTACGTGATTTAAGCAGAACCTTCATCATGTGTTTACGTAATGTCTCGATCGCAAACCAAACCTAGTTGTGATGTAGTGTCACCTATGTAATTTAAGCAGAACTTTCATCACGTGTTTGTACTGTCTCGATCGCCGACCGATGGATTGCAGTGTTGCTTAGCCTGCCAAATGTTTCATTTGAATCATAACAGAGGGCATTAATTATTAGTCATCGGTAGATAGATTGGTTGGGTGAGCTTTGGTTTTCGATCTAAAGGATATGGGTTCAATAAAAAAAGGTTTCATTATTTACTCTTGTTTATTAATAAACATTTATTAAGAGCGCAGCCGGGCTGCATTTTTCCATACAAATCTATTCCCCTATTTTCTTCCCGAATCATTGAGTAACATTTTTTTTTATTCGTACTAAAGTTTACTGAAGGCATGCATGCCCTACGTTTTGCTTTTTTTAAACATAATTAGGTAAATAAATTCAACCATGTATTTATAGTATGGAAAATAATATCAAAGACTGATTTAAAATTAGTTGAACGCATCATTCTCTCTCTCAATATCTTTATTGTATAGAATATCGAGTTGATGATTGGTCAACCGTCTAAGAAAATTATTTATCAACAGCACAGCTCAGCCGCAAACAAATGTCTTACTTAGCATGCCCTCTGAAGCACGCATTTAGCTCTCATACGGGCGGTTGAGTGATTCATCTCATAATCATCCAATTCTGTTCCACCATTCTAATATGTTTCCGAATGGGAACTAAACCGTTAACCTTAAAGCATAAAATAAGAGTTCGGTACACTACCAACGCTACTGTAGGATCATGTCAAGGATCCTACTTAAAAAGAAAGTAATTGAGTTTGTAACTCAAAAACCAAGCTTATGAGATCTCAGGTCAGTTTTAGTTGGATTTCTCGCAACATACTTTTTAGTTCAGGTATTTGTCAAACATATTTTGATCTCTGATATTTGGCTGAAAGACTGAGGTACATGGCAATTCCTTTTTAAATTTAGGTCTCAAATTGCGGTGACTGAACGGCGCCATGGTATAATCTTACAAATCGATCCATATTTTGATTGTTGCAAAGACGCATCCACATGTAAGTGTCGTCTATATCTTTCTGCTACATGAAAATCAATTTTATGCTATACATAAAACGAGTTGAAACTATTCTATCAAATTTATTCAATAATTGTCTTGAATCTTCTATCTCATCTCATTAGTTGATTGTGGACACAGGCTTATTAAACGGAGCCTTTAAGTAAGTGGGGTGGTACTCTTTCATTCAATCGCTCCAGAGCAGCAGCGCTAACAAGTGCCAAGTGAAAGTTTGTGAAAGTGTCAGTGTTATAAGTGAAATTTTCAGCCATGTAAGTACCTAACTTCTTTAAATACTTGATAATCAGAGGCCTGAATCTGTCATAAATTTTTATGCGTTATAATTAACATGGAAACTCCTTTTTTTTTTTTACATCTGTGATCATTTTAAGCTTTTCATAATATGTGAGTACTGTATTTAAATGTAAAATATGTTTGATATAATTATTTTTACCCAATCATTATGTTTTGGGAATCGATGATTTTAGGATCTTGGTGACAAAATCCATAGTAATCCATTGTATTCTATTTTTTTTTTTAGACTTTTGTATGACGGATTCAGCACTCTAATACAAAATATTTTGTTTTATTCTTTTATGAGGTGTTTGGAAAAGTACTTCGTTCCTTTCAAGGGTAAAGCGGTCCATGAAACTGAACAACTTTCCCCCAAGAAACATTTGTATTATTGTTTTTTCTGTATACAGTATGTTTCTTGATAAATTGTTCATATGTTCTGGGTGTATTCTAGACGCGACAATGAACAACTTTTTACCCGCTAGCCTCAGAGGGAGGGATATTTTTTCTCAGTAACTTTCTTTAGAAATAGAAAAAAATTGGATTTCTTATAATAAATAGTATCGCTGACCAAGTCATTTATATTTATATGCACATTAACAACAGTCAAGCTGTATTAAAAAGTTCTTTAGAGTCAAAATCAAACTGATCTATGTATATTAAGTGACTTTTTTGTGAGTGACCGATAACGAAAATAAGAGTGATGGTGTTTAGGGTAACTATCTGATCCGAGCTAAGCTTGAATGTACATCATGTTATTTAACTTTTGTATTTATGAATTCCTAGTCTACATTTTTTTTTTTTAAATTAAATAACATCTACCATCTACCATCTAACATCTACAACTTCATTTCGTTTAAAGTTCTTGCACCAATACTAAGTTAATCTAAACAGTTACCTATATGTGACCAATTGCATTTTTTAATAATAATGTGTTCAATAATATAAAAATGTTTTATAGGGCTCAAACCTCACAAAATGCGTTTTGGTATGATGACGAAGAAACCGACTTAATACCTTTGACTCAACCTTCAGCGCCTACCGCCGCTACATCCAGCAAAAAGAAGGCTGGAGAAGCGAAACCGCGTGGAAAGAGATCATACACAAAAAAGAAGCTGTGCGGGACTGTAGCTAATCACAGATATCACTGAACAACCCCTTTGCACCTATTGCTGGTTAATTAAACACTATTTAAAATATGGACTGTATTTATTACTATTTAAAACTATAACTATTATAGACCAGTTAAAAACTATAAAACACTATTACGAAATGACAAAAACTACTATTGAAAACGGAACGCACTTTAAACACTAAAAAACGGAACGCACTAATTTCAAAATTCGCGGGCTTTACTTCACTGAATATCACTTGCACTGATAACACTATGAGAACTCACTATTATCACTTATTCACTTGTCTTCGAGTTATTTTCGCTTTCTTCTTCGCTTCGATCGCTTGATTGCTCGATTGAGACTGAATGACGAACGTCGCTCCAGGCCGGCTTAAATACCCGGGATGTGAGGTCCCGAAAATACAAGAAAATTCCTGAATCGGATTACCCTTTCTAATATACATCTATCTCTGTCTTACTTTGGTTGCGTTCAGAAGTTTCGATAACATTCTTTGGACTTCTCTTTCTAATAACTATTTCTGTCTCTGTTTTTCATATGTACTTGTGATTCTAGAATTGGCAGAATGTGTTCCATGACGTGCGAAGTTTCTGGACGTCTCTCGTTTGACATTTGTTTGTTTTGACATTTCAACACTCGCGAATTTTATAGAATTTTCTCACGCTTAAATTTATTCTAAATTATTCTAATTCTATTTCTTTCTAGATTTTATGAATGATATTTACAGTGGCAAGTGGTATGGATGTGTGGATGGTTTTTAATACTGTTAGTGGTGGATATTCAAGGTTTGTCGCGAACATACTCCCGCCGTGCGGCGGTAGCGTAGGCAGCGCCGCATTCAACTTCGTGGAGCGACAAACTTGTCACTGACTTCTGCCATTGGTAGCACTATTAACCTTTTTGTCGGACGTCGTAAGACTCCACCACTTGTCTGTACATCAGCAGCACGAACTATTCCGTCTTTGCCAGGATACACTTTTACTATTTTTCCCCTTGGCCAGGTATTTCTTGGCATCGACGTATCTACTATGAATACTAAGTCTCCTATCTTGATTGGATTTCCTGATCCATGAGGCTCCCGCCGGTATTGCAATTCTGGCAGATATTCTTTCAGCCATCTGTCCCAGAACATATCTGCAAGTCGTTGTGCTCTTCTCCATTGTTGTCTGAGTTTCAGGTCGGTGTCTGTAAATGTTCCGAGATGCTGTGTACCACCTGAACCTCCTAATAAAAAGTGATTGGGAGTCAGAGCTTCATCATCTTCAGGCGATGTTGAGACGTGTGTGAGGGGTCGACTGTTTACTGTATATTCCACTTCACATAACAGTGTGGCTAGTGTTTCTTCTTGCGGATGTCGATCTTGTAGAACGGAGTAAAGAGCTGTTTTTACTGATCTCACTAGTCGCTCCCATGCTCCTCCCATGAAAGGCGCACTTGGAGGGATGAATTTCCATTTTATAGATCTATTAGAAGCTTCTTCTTGTAGTGCTTTCATTATTTCTTTGTTTGCTCCATGCAAATTCGTACCATTATCTGAGTAAATTTCTGTTGGACATCCTCGTCTGGCAATCATTCTTCTCAAGGCCGAAATTGTAGAATCTGCACTCAGATTAGCTGCGATTTCCAAATGCACTGCTCGTGTGGTGAGACAAGTAAATAAAGCTACATATCTTTTGACTTGACTTCGTCCCACAGTGACGGAAAGTGGCCCAAAATAATCTAATCCTGTATATGTGAAAGGCCTGCAGTGATGGGCAAGACGGTTATGAGGATGATTCCCTGTTGGAGGTTCTGCCGGCTTAGCACGACGAATTCTACACTGGATACAGTTCTTGACAATGGATCTGGTTATTGTTCGAAGTCTCAGTATCCAAAACTGTTGTCTAGCTTCATTTATTACAAGTTCTATTCCTCCGTGATGAAGTTTTCTATGCAACCAGTCAATGTATAATTTCGTGTACTTGTGTTCTCCGTCAAGAATGTCTGGTTGTTTTTGAGTTTCACTAATTTTTTCAGCTTCCGATATTCTTGATTTTAGTTTGAGTTTATCTTCTTCCAAGACAACTGCGTACTGAAACAAACGACTATCTTTTGTTATATTCTTGTGATTATTTAGGGCCGATATCTCATTTGGAAATGAATCTTGCTGTGATGCCCGTATCCACAGTTCCTTTGCGCGTTGAATTAATTCACCTTCTATGACTTTTGCTTCCAATTGTCTCTTCAATTTTGATTTTATAGTAGAATCATCCGACTGCTGTTTTCTATCTTTCTTCCATTCAGGATCGACTATAGAATTATTTCTTGTCCTTTTATACGCGTTGACTGATTCTGTATTCTGTTTCAACAATTCTATAAACTGTAATACTCTTGCTGTAGTTCTTATCAATCGTAACCAAGACGAAAACTTGTTAATGTCTGGTAGAGCCTCTGACAACGATGTTTCCGGAGTTTCTTTTGCAACATGTATCCTTTCTTCATTTGTTTCTTTGCAAACTTCTTTTTCTACTGGCCATTTTTCAGGTTCTTGATACAAAAATTCTGGTCCTATAAACCAACGATGATTACGTCCGAAGTTATTAGGTACGTTACGAGTGGCATCGTCTGCAACATTATGTTGAGTTGGGATCCATTTCCATTCTTTGACTGTCGAATCCTCCTCGATCTCAGCAACGCGGTGAGCTACAAATGATTTGAAACTCCGTGGACCAGCCCGTAACCATGCGAGTACTGTTTTTGAGTCTGACCAAAAGATTCTTCTATTTGGTTTTATCTGATATTCTTCAGTAACCATTTTAGCCAATCTGCATCCTAGTACTGCAGCTTGCAATTCGAGTCTTGGTATGGACGTAAGTTTCAAAGGTGCGACTCGAGCTTTGGCGGCTGCTAAGGTAATGTGCACAGTTCCTGTTTCATCTAATATTCGCCAATACACAGCTGCAGCGTATGCGGTTTCACTAGCGTCAACAAAGGTATGGATTTCTTTTTCTGTTGCGGTACTGAGATTTGGATGACATCGTGGTATATTTACATTTTCTAGTTTCTGCAATTCATTAATCCAATCTTTCCATTTGATGGCTGCTTCACTAGGTATTTCTTCGTCCCAGCCAACTCCATTACGCCATGTTTCTTGTAAGATTTGCTTCGCTTGAATAGTTATAGGTGACACTAATCCCAGTGGATCAAATAGCGACATAACTGTTCTTAAGGCTTCTCTTTTAGTCGGTGTTCTTTTTCCATTTCTTATTTCCTCGGGTACTCTGGCAAAATTAAGGTTGAATCCCAACGTATCTGTAGTAGGTTTCCACGTAAGGCCAAGTATTTTTCCTTCTTTCTGTCCATCATCTAATTTTATTTCTGATTTCTCATCTTGGCCTTCTGATGTGCCTTCTAATTCCTTTAACACACGTGATCTGTTTGAATTCCACTTCCTGAGATTGAAGTTTCCTTTACTATGAACATGTCTGACTTCTTTTGCTATTTTTATGGCTTCTTCTTCGGATTGAAAACTTTGAAGGTAATCGTCCATGTAATGATGCTGTATTATTGCTTTGGCTGCCTCAGGATATTCACTGTTCCATTTCTCAGCATTCAGGTTCTTGATGAATAACGCTGTACACGGTGAACATGCTGCTCCGAATATAACAGACTTCATACGGAATTCTTTTGGAGTTCCCTCCCGCCGGTTTTCTCGCCATAGAAATCGCAGAACATCTCGATCTTCTTCAATTATTCCTATACGTAGGAACATTTCTTCAATATCTGCGGACACAGCTATCGGGTGTTGGCGAAATCTCATCAATACACCGGGAAGAGACTGTAATAAATCTGGACCTGCTAGTAAATTATCGTTTAGTGAAGAGCCTCCAGCTCTTGCGGCAGCATCAAAGACGACTCGTACTTTGCCAGGTTTGGCAGGATGTAATACTGCGAAATGCGGAAGATACCATGTTTTCCCTGGCGTTTTGGTCGGAGGTGCTTCCTCTGCATAACCTTTCTCAATTAGATCATTGATTTGTTTTTCATAACTAATCTTCAATTGTGGATTTTTATCCAATTTGCTCTCGGTGTTCTGTAACCTTTTTAGCGCATGTTCATAGTTATTCGGTAAAATCCTGTTGTCTTCTTTCCATAAAAGAGGTGTTTCATATTTTCCTTCTGGCATTTCTACTGTCTTCTGTCGTAGCATAGAGAGTGCTCTTTCGTTGGGATCTGCTCGTGTTGCTTTCGGTGTAATTCCTAACGATTCTAGTGCAAAGTATCTTTTCATGTCTTCATCTAATTTGTCCTCTATAGTTTGATGACAGTAATGTACTCTACGTCCGAGGCTCCGAGAACTTGCACCATGGAGAACCCACCCTAATGGTGTATGAGATGCAACTGGTTGATTGTACTTGCCTTTTCTTACTTCATCAGCTATCAAAAGGTGCCAATTGTCTTGTCCTAAGAGAACGGTGGGTTTTCCTTCATACTTTAGTCTATTCTTTATGTCTTTTAGATGGTCGCACCGATGTACATCTTCTTCAAATACAGCTTGTGGCGCTAAGCGAAGTCTGTTGATAGTTCTAGCCTTAATTTCAAATTCTTTTTCATCTTGACCTTGTATACTAATGGTGACTCTCCTTGATATTCCAGCGTCTATCTTTGTACCTCCCACGGCTAATATCTTGAGTGGTTCGGAAGGTCCATGAGCTCCAACTTTCTCTGCTATCTCTGTGTCCATTAGGGATATTGTTGAGCCATCATCCAAAAGAGCGTATGTATCAGTGTAACCTTTAGGCCCTGTTATGCGCACTGGTAAGATCTTCAAAAATGTGTACTGTTCGCATGATTTAGTCGTATTTACTCTCGCTTGTTCTGTTTCATCCCCTTTCTCAGTGGTCGTTTTGCTATTATGTAGAAGGGGGTGATGAGTGCGAATGCATCCATCTACTTCACAACGTTTGAACTTGCACTTATGCAACGCTGACTTGTATCTCAGACATCGAAAACATAATTTGTGCTGTTTGGCTAGCTGCCATCTTTCATCGTTATCAGCGTTTTTGAACTTCTCGCATTCTTGAGCCCAGTGATCCTTTTCTTGGCATATTGAGCATTGTTTCCCAGGACGTTCTTGGTTTCTGACCTGTGACTTCCAGATTCCTATTGTTGTCCTGGGTTCTTCACTAGTTTTGAAGGTACGTTGAGTTGACCGATGTCCATCCTGCCTTCTATCTTCGCCTTTTATAATTTCAGGTGGGGCGAATTGACTACAACGACTGGCTTCTCTGTCCATGAATCTTTTGAATTTCAGTAGGTCGGGTTCGTCTATGGCTTGATTATCTGTCACAAAGTCGTACCATCTGTATCTCAACGCAGGGGTCAACTTTTCTACAAGTGCTTTAATAATTTCCGGATTGTACAAATACTGCTTTCGTTGTAGCACTTGAAGCGTTGCCACGCTGTTTTGGACTTTACTTGCGAATAGACAAATATCTCCTGGTGCGTCTGACACCTTTGGAATCTTTCGAAGTTGCTCAAGTTCTAAGAGAGCGATCGAATCTGGTCTTCCAAATCTTGTTTCCAAAGTTCTCAGAATCTCATCTGGTTGAGCATTGGCTATTAATAGACAGTTTACGGCTTCTTTCGCTCTTCCTTTCAACGCTCTTCGGAGTCGTGCTGTGTTCTCTATGTGACTGAAGTAACTTGCGGTTTCTGTATACGCAGCACGAAAGGCGAGCCAGTCCTGATGAGATCCGTTGAAATACGGCAACTCTCCTATGTATTTTGGAACCTTTGTTTGCTGTCCCGATTGTGCTGCAAGAGCTATTGCGGAGGCTAGTTCGGACAAATTGATCGTGTCCCCTGATGACTTCTGCAGCACTGATTCCGATTCTGTTACTGGCTTCTGGTTCTCTACTTTTACTTGATTCAATCTGTTTACTACCGGCGTGTTGAGTGGCATGGTTGCGGTGCTTGAATCTGGTTGACTGTAGGTAACGTCGCGGTGACACGTGGTAGACTGTGAAGCATGATTAATCGGTACCTCCATACACTTGTTTACGGCGCCGGACACTGGCTGTTTCATATAAACGGCGTCGTTATTAGGCCCGATGTATTGCGGATATTCTGTAACCGTCGCCTTAACTGGAACGTCCGATACTAGGTACTGTTTGAAGTGGGCGTTGCGGTTAAGCGCGGTGTGCTGAAGAAAGCTACTCTCTGTACAGGTTGGAGCCTGTTTTTCTGTTTCTCGAAGAGTAACACTGTTTTTCTTGAAGGTGTCATGTTCTTGTTCTGTCTCTTTCACGAAGTCTGTATTTTCTACCCATTTTTCAATGCGGCTTCGATCTGTTTCTCCTGACATTATTGAGCCGCATTCGTCATCATCGGAGTCCTCTTGTTCCTGTAATTTCTGTTTAATTAAGAGTGCTTCACGTTCAACTTTGTTTAGGTCTATTAGTAGTTTTAGTCTTGCTTGAGCCTTTATCGATGCCTTACTAGAGCGTCTGGATCTTGCCGTGGAAGCTGTTCGTGCTTCACTTAAACGTTCCTGGGACTCTATTTGGTGAGAAGCAGGTGGCATATCTCTTACTCGTGGTTCCAGTACCACCTCCTCTGACCTTACTTCCACCTCCATGGGTGCTGACATGACCTCCTGTTGTCCCCGACGTACGGTTCCAGATTGCGAACGAGTAACTGGCATTTTCACTATTTCACTTCACTGTTGGCACTTATTGACTGGACTATAATCGTAATTCGACTGGACTATAAACACGGAACTGCACTATTTCACTTGTATTGATCCGGCTCGAAGGACCAAAATGTGCGGGACTGTAGCTAATCACAGATATCACTGAACAACCCCTTTGCACCTATTGCTGGTTAATTAAACACTATTTAAAATATGGACTGTATTTATTACTATTTAAAACTATAACTATTATAGACCAGTTAAAAACTATAAAACACTATTACGAAATGACAAAAACTACTATTGAAAACGGAACGCACTTTAAACACTAAAAAACGGAACGCACTAATTTCAAAATTCGCGGGCTTTACTTCACTGAATATCACTTGCACTGATAACACTATGAGAACTCACTATTATCACTTATTCACTTGTCTTCGAGTTATTTTCGCTTTCTTCTTCGCTTCGATCGCTTGATTGCTCGATTGAGACTGAATGACGAACGTCGCTCCAGGCCGGCTTAAATACCCGGGATGTGAGGTCCCGAAAATACAAGAAAATTCCTGAATCGGATTACCCTTTCTAATATACATCTATCTCTGTCTTACTTTGGTTGCGTTCAGAAGTTTCGATAACATTCTTTGGACTTCTCTTTCTAATAACTATTTCTGTCTCTGTTTTTCATATGTACTTGTGATTCTAGAATTGGCAGAATGTGTTCCATGACGTGCGAAGTTTCTGGACGTCTCTCGTTTGACATTTGTTTGTTTTGACATTTCAACACTCGCGAATTTTATAGAATTTTCTCACGCTTAAATTTATTCTAAATTATTCTAATTCTATTTCTTTCTAGATTTTATGAATGATATTTACAGTGGCAAGTGGTATGGATGTGTGGATGGTTTTTAATACTGTTAGTGGTGGATATTCAAGGTTTGTCGCGAACAGAAGCCTTCAGTCCTAGTAACGTCAAACGATTTAGCTGGCAGTGGGTCAGAGTCGGAAAGTGATGTGATTGCACCATGGATGGAGCAAGGGAAAAAAAAGAAACGGTCGGCAAATGTTTGTGATTCGGAGGTAAGCTTTATTGTTCTTGGCTTTATATTTTATAACATATTATAGTCGATAACTATATCTGCCTGCAGTCTTGTGATTTGCACGTTAGTGACAGGATCTGAAGGTCTCTGGTTCGATTTCTGGGGACAGATCCATACGATATCAAGAAAAATATTGTAAAATGGCATTTAAAAATTCACAAACTTCACTTCATACTACAATTTGTGGTGTGTGGGATCTACCTCCCAGCGGTCCACCCACGGGTGACGTCATCACAACTTGTGATGGTAGCTGAAGCTCCCAATGGTGGTGGTAGGCCGCAAAAGGGGCCGTCTGACTCGCGACCACCATCCCAATGGAGTCCGGCGCCAAACAGCTCTGCTGTGCTCCGTTGGTGTGCGGGAGTTCCAGTTCCTTCTGGACAAGCTCACTCCATCATAGATCCCATCTCTGTTCTAGGACAAGATTGGGGTCAAGAGCAAGCCCATTTTAAGTAAAAAAAAAATATTATTTCAAACTGAATAGAAATATTTTCATTTATTTCAGGACGAACAGCCTGAACCCGTGAGAGCTGCTGTATTGCGCAGTTTCTTCAAGCAGCGCACTCCATCCGGCGTCACAAACCAGTCGGATCCAACTAAGCTTGGCGAGTTTTACGTTGAGCTACGAATTTATAACAGTCGTGAAATTGTGAGAGTAGAAAATACTGAGCGCTGGAAACATGCAGTAATTACTTTAAAAACGGGTGTTAATAAGAATACTCCACTTTGGAACAATCTCACAACTGTTGTTCAATCGGCTCGAACCGAGTTCAAACACATTAAACCCGTATTGTATGCCAACTTTTAATTTTTATAATTTAATCTAATTACATCATCTGATAGGCAGGAACATGATTTATACTCTTTTCATATACTTTTAATCTTGTAACTACACTATAAAAGTATGTTATTTAATCTTCTTTATTAAATACTTAGTTACTTTCTTGGTACTCATTCTTGTTTAGGAGTAGAAAGTATATAAATATTATTTAGTACCTATTATTTCTCTACTATATTTTTTTACAAGATGTACTTCTGCAAAGATTGTCAAGTACATGTATCAAAGTTTTCCGCACATAAAAAGACAAACAACCATAAAGCTAACTGTTTGTTCCGTTCTAAATATCCCAACGTTCAGATTATTGCATCTGCTTTCAGAAAAAGGATTGTAAGTTATAAAGTTAACCCTATTTTCAGGACAAATGTCACACCAGAATCATTTTTAACATCTTCACAAACGATTCAAATAGTACAGGATATTTTAAAAGATAGTTTAAATCAGCATAAAGCTATCAAAGCAAATATTGAGCTTTTTGCTAAATATACATTACCAAAAAATAATGAAACATCCGTTAAATCTTTCAATACAAAATTTCACATTATCTACAAAAATACTGACATTTTAAATTTTTATGAAAAATTGTGTGAGAAATTGATTACCAAGTGCTCAGAGTTTGAACATTCCGAATCTGGCTGGACTATTAGTTCAATTAGTCACCTGGAAATAAATATAAACAAGTATGATCCTTTGAGAGCCGGGTCTTACATTTCATTACCAAAACGAATCCAAAACACAAAAGCATGTTTAAACATTCGAAACTTTGATAACCACTGTTTTCTCTGGTGTATAACAGCACACATGTACCCCACAGAAGCTAATCCTAATCGAACTAATTCTTATCCGCATTATTCTAAATTATTCGATATATCTAACATGTCCTTTCCTCCAGGTATAGAAGACATTAAACAATTTGAAAAAAATAACACTTCTATAAGTGTAAACATCTATGGATTAGAATCAAATAATCATGTGTGCGGACCACTATATTCTACAAAATCGCGTAAAATTACACATGTTAATTTACTTTATTTTCAAAATAAGGGAGTTGGTCATTTTTGTCTTATAAAAGACTTTGAGCGATTAGTACGAAGTCAGTTAACTAAACATAAAGGTAAAATTTATCTATGTGATGAATGCTTTGTATACTTTAACAATGCTGACAAATTAAATAACCATTCTTGTTCCAAAACAAAAACCGTTATGCCCGAGGAAAATAGCAAACTGAAATTCTCTCATGTAGAAAGAACTCAGCGAATCCCTTTTGTAATTTATGCTGATTTTGAAAGTTTATTGCGCCAATATTCAGACAACAAAAAGTCAAGTAACACTGAATATATACACTTACATGAACCATCATCTTTTGCTTATTATATTTGTTGCAAATCTAACCCAGAATATAACGAACTTATTTCATACCATGGACCCGATTGTTCAAAAACTTTTGTTGAATATCTGACAAAAGATGTGCTTAGATTGTATCCACTAATCAATGCACAAAAAGACATGATACCGCTTACTGATGAAGAATTATATTCTTTTCAGAATGCAACTATTTGTCACATTTGTAAGTTACAGTTTGAAAAAAGTGAAAAAATTGTTAAGGATCATGACCACTTTTCAGGAAAATATAGAGGCCCAGCTCACAATGATTGTAATATGAGCTTATTAGCTTGCCCTTTCATTCCAGTTATATTTCATAATTTATCTGGCTACGACAATCATCTGTTTATAAAAGAACTTTCAGAGATGTTTGGTAGAATCAACCTTATTCCAAAATCAAAAGAGCAATATATTTCTTTTACAAAATTTATTCCAATTGATTCGCAAAATACTTGTCAGATAAAATTTTTAGACTCTTTCAATTTTTTGAGTTCTGGGTTGGATAAACTAGTGAACACATTAAATTCAGATGAATTTTACAATTTACGTTATTATTTTAATGATAAGGATTCGTTTAAGTTAGTGTGTAGAAAAGGTGTGTACTGTTATGAATATATGGATTCGTGGGAAAAGTATAAGGAAGATAAATTACCCAAGCCTGATAAATTTTTCAATAAGCTCACAGGAGAAAACATAACGGAAGAAGATTACCAGCATGCCCAAAGTGTTTGGAATCACTTCAATATTAAAAACTTAGGAGATTATACAGAATTATATTTAAAAACTGACGTGCTACTTCTCTGTGATATTTTTGAAAAATTTAGAGACATGAGTTTATCGTATTACAATTTAGATCCATGTTATTATGTATCTTCACCATCACTGAGTTAGGACGCGATGCTATTGTATACTAAAGTTGAATTGGATTTGATATCTGATTTGGAAATGTATCAAATGATAGAAACGGGAATCAGAGGAGGCCTTTCGCAGGTTTCTTTAAAATATGCAAAAGCTAATAACAAATATCTTGAGTCTTATGACAATAATAAACCAAATTCATTTTTGATGTATCTAGACTGTGTAAACTTATATGGATTCGCAATGATGCAAAATTTACCAGTGAAAGACTTTAAGTTTTTAAATGAATTCGAAATAAGCACTTTTGATATTGAACAAGTTTCTAAATATGACCAATACGGCTATATTTTAGAGGTTGATTTATTATATCCTGATCATCTACATGGTGCTCATTCTGATTTGCCATTTGCAGCTGAAAAATTTGCACCCATTGGAAGCGTTAACAAGAAATTAATTGCGAATCTGTATAATAAGTACAAGTATGTTATACACTACGTGCATCTTAAAGAATGTTTAAAGCATGGAATTATTTTGAGTAAAATACATAGAATTTTATCTTTCAAGCAATCAAACTTTTTAGAACCATACATATCTTTAAATACATATCTTAGACAGATTGCCAAATCAGATTTTGAGAGAGATTTCTTCAAGAAACAAAATAACTCTATTTTTGGCAAAACAATTGAAAACAAACGTAAACAGGTTGATGTTAGACTTGCAAAAGTGTGGAGTGATGAATTTAATAACACAAATAAAATTAACGGTGCTGAAAAATATATCAGTGCTCCTAACTTTCATAGTCTATCAATATTTTCAGAAAACCTGGTAGCTTTTCAATTAAAAAAGACAAGAGTCATATTGGATCGACCAATTTATGTGGGGTTTTCAATTCTTGAACTGTCAAAGACTCATTTATATCATTTTCATTACTCTATTATGAAAAAAATGTATAAAGATCGTTTAAAGCTCTGTTATACTGACACAGACAGTTTGCTTTATTTAATTGAAACAGATGACTTCTATGAAGACATGAAAGCAAACATTCGTTATTTTGATACAAGTAATTTTAAAAGCGATAATCATTTTAATATTCCAAAGGCTAATATGAAGATTCCTGGCTTTTTTAAAGATGAGATGGGTGGAGAAGTCATATCCGAATTTGTAGGCCTAAGAGCAAAACTTTATTGTATCGAAACCAGTAAAACATCAATAAAAAAAGCAAAAGGTATTAAAAAATCTGTAACTAAGAAGTTAGATATTCAGAAATATAAAAATTGTCTTTTCTATAATGTTAATTTAAGAGACAACATGTATGTAATAAAGTCAAAAAAACATCAAATATTTACTCAAAAAATAAATAAACTTGTTTTGAACAGACAAGACGATAAAAGACAACTCATTAAAAATAAGTTTTATACTTTACCGTGGGGGCATTGTGAACATATACTGTGATTAGAGATAAGTTTTTTTACCCAGGCATGTAGGTTAATAAATGCCCTTCCAATTGCAAGGACAATACTTTTATTCGTGGACGTGAATGGGCAAAAAAAGATTTAAACCTAAATGCCTTGGTAAAAAAAAACTCATCTCTAACTGTGATGATAGTATTAATAGCTATAAATTTTAGTTTTAAATTGTATTAATGAGGTACAATATTGCAAATTATATTCTTGTTGTTTATGCTTAAATAAATTGTGTTTATCTTACGTTTTTATTTTATTTATCACATCAATGATATATTTCCTTCTTTCCCTTCATTGGAATAAAAATTCAAGGTCAAAGTATATTTTTTATTCAAGTAATTCACTTAATTATACATTTTTTTTTTTTACAAACAAATACATACTATCGCGGTCACACGCGCTGCACCACCTGTAAAGTCTTTGACACGCTCTGGAGCTTAAACTACTGAATAGATTTTGATAAATTTGATGTTGTTGGATTGCAATGACTTCGCAGGTGGTGCAGCGCATGTGACCGCGATAGTACCTACACACTTTTTACATTAAACATATCTATATAAATTATATAAGCTTGAAAATAAATCAAATTGTCAAAATGAGAAGAAGAATAAGTCTATGATCTTATGTCTTCGCCTAACTTCTTCACTATCCGTTCAACGAGTTCCTCCGTTAAACTCATCACATCATCGTAGTCTTGTTCAACAACATATTGCACCTGTAATTCATCAGCATCGTTACTTGTATCTATATTAGATATGCTGATTTTAATTAAACGTTTCCCTCTTTTTGTTTTTTTAATCACATGGGAGCTTAATGCTTCAGTATTCTTTCGTAACTTTTTCTTTGGTTCTTTTTTCTTAGTTTTCTGTTCTTTTGAAGAGACTTGCTTGGAAACACCTTGATTTAAGTTTAAAAACTGATCTTGATATTGTAAGTAACCATCATTGTCTTGAGAATATTTAAAAAGCGGGTCGTTTGCATTTTCTAGGGGTTGAGAGTAGAAGGGGATGTATGTGTTTTCGACTTGTGTTTCGATGGGTTGTGAACTCTATAACAAAAAAAATGGTTATTGATTTAAGATTTCACAATGAAAAAAAAAAACATTTATATGGTGTGTAAATTATAGATTACCTCACTTACCATTTTAATTAAATTTTGAGCTGGTGATTATCAAGAGGAGTACAAAACTTCAATAATTACTGAAGAATCACTTTTCTACTATAAGTAGTTATTTATTATTTTTCTGTATAACACTTTATTCTTTTCACTTGTTTTTCAGAAGAATGCTCGTATAACAATGCTATCGATGTTTTGTGTCGGTATAGTTTAATAGCTATCTACAAGCTGAACCAGCATTTTTTCAAATGTTTTCTGTGCATGTACACACAGGTACAGATTCAAAAGGATCGCAATGCTTCAAATAAGGCATGGCATGTGCACACACACACACACACACACACACACACACACACACACACACACACACATACACACACACACACACACAGTAAGATCTATAAAAGACGGAATATTTGATAAGAAGTATAAAAAAAAACAGTTCTACAACAAATCAGGAAAACACCTACGAAATGAATAGAAAATATCTATAAAAATAAAAATCACTCTTTTTTAGTCTCAGTATAGATAATGAAGTTAATCAAACAGCCGGTATCTTTGGATGTAAATGACATAAATATTGAACCATTGCCGTCTGTTGCGAGACATAGTACTTTGCTACCTAATACCATTCGGTCAATAATTTGTGGGCCCTCAAACTGTGGAAAGACAAATGTTATGTTAAGTTTACTATTACATGAAAACGGCCTTAAATTTCGTAATGTTTATCTTTATTCTAAAACAATATTTCAACCTAAGTATTGCTATCTAAATGGAATTCTGAAAAGAGTTCCTGGAGTAAAATTTTTCATGTACAGTAATAACAAAGATGTTATTCCGCCAGATAAAGCTTTACCAAATTCAATATTCATTTTTGACGATGTTGCTTGCGAAAATCAAATGAATATACGCAATTATTTCTGTATGGGTCGACATAAGCTAATAGATTGTTTTTATTTAACACAAACATATTCAAAAGTACCCAAACAACTTGTGCGTGATAATGTGAATTTCTTAATTATATTCAAACAAGATGATGTAAACTTAAAACATATTTATGACGAACATGTTAATTCCGACATGAGCTGGAATGAGTTTAAAAACTTATGTTCTGTCATCTGGAAGGATGCTTTTTCTTTTCTCATTATTAACAAAGACTGTGTACTCAACAATGGGAGATACAGACTTAAATTTGATAAATTTATAAATTTTTAAATATAAATGACGAATTTTGTATGCAAATCTATTTCAAATTTATACTTACCGTCTATTAGTCGTGTAGATAGAAATATGGAATATCACATTAAAGAGCAATTAATTAATTCGGTAAATGCAATTAAAAAAAAGTTAAAGACAATCAAAGATTATGAAGATAAATCTGAAATTGAATTTTAAAAAATAATAAAACCCATAACTGACCCTCTTAATTCTTTGATAGTTCTTAACAAAACATCAGATAAAGATAAATCTGAAAATAGTTTCAACGATGATTCATTTAAAAGTGTTACCAGTGATGATGATAGTGATGAGATGAAATCAGAAAACAGTAAAATAAATTTTCATACGCCTATTCCTTCATTAAAAATAGATAAAAATTTAAACATTCCATATGGAATCCGAAGCGAAGGAAGTAAATTAATGATTGGAAACACTGCAGTATCTTTTAGTTCAGTTGGTGACCGTTCATCCGATGGCCTATCAGTGATGACTGTAGGTAATATAAATTATGACATTACTCCAGGACTAAAAGAATTACTATTTCAAAGCAAACCTAATCTAGAAGTTATAAATGATGAAGATAGATTAGTGTATAAAGATATAATGATACAAACAAGCGCACATAAAAGAGGCTTTATTTCTTCAAATCAAATACAGGGAAACTCTGGAATGAAATATTGTCAGGTTCTAAAACCATTATTTTCTGATTCTGATACAAATAATGTAAAACAAGGTGGATCATTACCATCATTGAAAAAATATAGGAGACATACAGATTTAGTTTATTGGGATGATCCAAATGAGCTAGTGGATAGGCTTAAAATTTTAATTGCTTCTAAGGATGCTGGTAACACAAACCATGATAATGAAATAATTTCTATCATTGAAGAACTGAAAGAAGCAGGTGTCATCAAGGCATAAAATATAACGTAAATCAATTTTCAGCTCAGTTGTTACAAGATCTTTCAACATGAACGTTGATAAATTTGGACAACATGTGAACAAAAGACAATACTTAAATATATCTATAGAAGATTTATTTGTTTTAATAAATGGTTCTTATATTGATGCGAGAAACAAAATCATTAAACACGTGGGATCGCCCAAAGACCCAACCGACTGTGCTACTAAACAATATGTCGACAATGTACTGAATAACGAATATTCAAAAAATATAAAATCAATAAATCAAACATTGAACCAAGTTAATTCTGAAATCATCAGCCTTAAACAAAACATTGACTCACTGTCTCAAAAAGTAAAAAAAAAATGAGTAAACAAAGCGTAGTGAATGAAATTCATCGACAAGCTCGCCGCAATTTTCCGCGTCGACATGTCATAACGAATGATATTAATGATTTATGGCAAGCTGATTTGATTGATCTACAATCTATATCCAAAGAAAATTCTAATTATAGATATATTTTAGCTGTGATTGATACTTTTTCTAAGTTTGCATGGGTTTATCCTTTAAAACAGAAGAGTCAAGGTGAAATTTCGGAAGCCTTCAAACAACTATTTAAAACAAACCAAATTCCCAAAAACTTACAAACTGATTTGGGTACAGAATTTTATAATAATCAAATGAAAATATTATTAAATAAACATAAGATAAATCATTACTCTACGTTTTCAGTGAAAAAAGCATCTATTGTGGAAAGATTCATAAGAACATTGAAAAGTATGTTATATAAACAATTTAGTCTTAAAGGAAATTATAGATGGGTAGACAGTACACTTGAAGATACAGTGAAACTATATAACAGGACAAAACATCGTACTATTGGTATGGCTCCAAACCAAGTCAACCATGAAAATAAACATAAATTATTGAAAATATATGAAAGATTGCATTCGCAAAATGTCTTTAAAAAAGTTAATACATTAAAACAAGGTGATTTTGTTCGTATTAGTAAATACAAAGGAACATTTGAAAAAGGATACACTCCAAATTGGTCAACTGAAATATTTAGAATAACTGATGTGCAAAACACTGATCCTATCACATACCTTTTAGAAGATTCTAGGCATCGACCTATCTTAGGTTCTTTCTATCCACAAGAGATACAGAAAACAAAGCACCCAAATGTGTATCTTGTTGAAAAAGTTATTAGAAAAAAAGGAAACAAATTATTTGTGAAATGGTTGGGTTTGTCTCCTGAAGAAAATAGTTGGATCGATAAAGGAGAAGTTTTATAATGATTTTTTTCTGATGTTTCTTTTCAGTCTTATCTTAAATTTGTGTCGAAGTAGTCATTTCACATCGCATCTTTTAATTAAAAAATAATAATAAAAATGGTAAAATCGAATAAAAAGGGAAACAGTAAAGGATCATCAAAAAAATATGTTAGAAAAAATGAAACAGTATCTGGTGCTGGACTTAAAAAAACTTTTCGATCGATTGTTACTCATGCTAAGAAACACCTAAAAAAATTAAAACCCAAGTGTAAAAAAGCTGCAATTGATTTAGCATTTGCTGTTGCAAAAGATGTAACAGCAGATTCAAATATAAGTATACCTCGCATAATTCCTGTGCCAAAAGTCGGCGGCGTTCTTCCTCTAGTACCAATTTTCGCAGGATTATCTGCTGCTGGCGGCTTAGCAGGTGGTGCAGCTGGTATAGCTAGAGCCATTAGCGCAATAAAATCTGCCAAACAGCGATTACAAGAACTTAAACGACATAATAAAATAATGGAGGAAATAATTATAGGACAAGGCATAAGTCTCAAACAGCATGGAGATGGTTTAAGGATTTACACTATAAATAAGCAAAAAAACTAGTGAAAAGGCTACCTAAGCGACCCCTTACAAATATCGATATATTAAACTACTGCAAAGATATCCCACATTTTAGAGGAGTTTTCATGAGAGACCAGTTGCCGAAAATTCCTCTTAATAAAGAATGTGGTGTTATAAATCTTGATAGTTCTGAAAATTCTGGAACACATTGGGTAGCCTATGCAAAATATAATAAATATATAGAATATTTTGATAGTTATGGTAATTTAAAACCTCCTAAAGAACTGATTAATTACGTAGGATCAGATATTTTTTATAATTATAGTAATTTCCAAAAAAGTAATCCATTTAATTGCGGTCATTTATGTATCAAATTTCTTACAAAGTTTTGGTTTGATCATTTAAATAAATAGCATGAAAATCAAAAAATGTGTTCAGTTTATTACAATGTCGACTACACTAACCATCTCCGGAAATGAACCTACTTTGCAAACTCAATATAATCCACCTTTATTGTTAGATTGTAGTAGTAGCTACGAATGTGGATTATTATATTTTTCAACATTTAACTCTATACCAAATATAAATAAAACTAATAATGTATTTGTTTACGGAAAAGATAAAATAATTGAAATTCCGCCTGGAACATATGATTTAGAAGATATATATGAATATTTAAAAAGCTGTGAAATACAAATAAAATCAAATAACAACACCTTAACTTGCTCTCTGTTTTGTACAGAAACTGTAAATTTTAAAGTAAAAAACAGTATTGGTCCTTTCTTAGGGTTCTCAAAAACCATCCTAGAATCAAATAAATGGCATGAATCAGTCAATCCTGTAAACATTATTCCAGTGTCTATTATACGGATCGAATGTGATTTGGTACAAGGCTCATATACCAACAGTTCACCTTCACATGTCATTCATGAATTCGCACTCAACGTACCTCCAGGTCATCAAATCAACGAAGTGCCAAAAAATATTATTTATTTTCCAGTAAAAAGAAACTTGATATCTTCAATTACTGTAAGAATTATAGATCTGAACGGAAAATTAATTGACTTCAGAAAAGAAACTATTCAGTTGTGTTTACATTTAAGAAAGGCAAAATGATAATTTTTAATCATAACAACATCAATAAAAAATATAAAGTTCATGGTGACAACAACAAACATAGCATTATTAAACGAGGCGTTAAACCATCTAGACGTAAAACAATTCGCAAAATTACAAAAAAGAATAAAGAATTTTTGAAAGCTCTTGGGTTTAAAGTATGAATATGTTACAAATAAGTGAAACTCCGCAGTTTGATAATTCTATCGAAAGTTATGAAATTCATACCTACAATCCCTATACTAACAGTTTTAATGAAAATGATGAAATACGCATACCTATTCATCAACAAGACTTATATGTTTTGCCTTCAGGGAGTTCTATATATATTGAAGGAAACTTTATTGTTACATGCAAAGATGCTACTACTGGTCAGCGGAAACAGAAAAAAGTAAATTTTACAAATAATGCGATATCGTTTCTATTTCAAGATATTAGATATGAATTAAATGGTGTTGAAATAGATCGTGTCAGAAATGTTGGAATAACTACAACCATCAAATCATTAGTATCTATGTGCGATGGAGAAAACAAAGTTGCTGCTATGTGGGGATGGAATGTAGATGGTTTTCGTGAACAAGATGGTGCATTTTCTGTTCTCTTACCATTGAATAAACTTTTAGGTTTTGCAGATGACTATAAAAAAGTCATTATAAATTGCAAACATGAGCTTATACTAAACAGGAGCAGTACTAATTTAAATAGTGTAACTCTTGAAAATAATGACTTTTTACAAGTAAATATAGATAAAATACAATGGCGTATGCCACATGTAAAAGTATCAGATAGGGATAGGCTTACGTTGTTAAAACATTTGGAAAAAGATAAACCCATACAAATTGCATTTAGAAACTGGGATCTGTATGAATACCCGCTATTACCAAAAACTACAAAACATTCTTGGTCAGTTAAAACAACTTCACAGTTAGAAAAGCCTCGATATGTAGTATTTGGATTCCAAACTAGTAGAAAAAATAGTAAGACCCAGAACAGTTCACTATTTGATCATTGTAACTTAACTAATGTTACATTGTTCTTGAATTCGAACTATTATCCGTATGATGCTCTTAATTTAAAATTTAATGAAAACAAGTATAATATATTATATGACATGTATGCAAAATTTCGTCAGTCGTTCTACAACCTTCCTGCTGATCCGCTGCTTGGTCTTGAAGACTTTAAACAAAAAGCTCCTCTATGTGTAATAGACTGTTCAAGACAAAACGAAAACTTAAAAACAGGTCCAGTTGATGTACGATTAGAAATTGAAACTTCTGCCGATATTCCTAATAACACCAGCGCGTATTGTTTGATTATAAACGATCGACTCATTGAATACAGACCATTGAGTAACATAGTGCGCAAGTTAACATGAATACAAAAGCGATTGTAGATGTACAAGGATTTAAAACTGATGATAATCAATTTATCTTAAAAGAAATAGCCATTGTGTGTAATGATCAGATTGAAGTATTTTCGGTTAAGCCACCATACCCGTTTAAAAATCTCTCATCTACAGAGCGAAAACAAGTAAACTGGATACAAAAAAACAGAAACATGTACTGGAATGATGGAATGATCCCATACAATAGCTATGTAAACTTTATCGATAATTTTTTTTTTAAAAACAAAACGATTTATTGTAAAGGTCTTGAAAAGGTTAATTGGATAAGGAATATTTTACAATGTGATAATGTTATCAATTTAGAAGATATGGGTTGTCCCAAATTATTAAGTTTGTATGAAGAATATAGATCTTCCAATGACACATATCATTGTATTTACCATCCCACAATCTGTGCTCTCAAAAATGTTACTTGTCTAAGAAAATGGTGTATCAATAATAAATTATTTTAAATAAAATAAAATGTAATTTTCTTTCAACTTGTAGTATTAGTTCCCATCCAAATAAATTTACTCACAGATGGAAAAATACATAATAAAAACTAGAAAAATATAGGGTTATATTGAAAAGCAAGCTCTACATTAAGATTAGGTAACTGGAACCATTTAGACTTCGGCTGAATAAAAGTACGACAATATTGAGAAGCTCTACAGCAAGATCCAAGCATAGATTTAAATATTGATCTGATAGACCAATCGGTATCGGTTCATCACATCAGGTTAGAGCTGTTGAATTTGTGGAGCAGTGTCTAAAGTAGGGTATAATTGGGGAGTACTGCAGCGCTGAGCCGAACGCAGCGAGGCGAAGTGATGCAGACTCCCCAATTATACCCTACTGCTCACAACAAAAACAACCAGGTGAGATGCATATATACAACGCAGAAACACCTTGGAGTATAATCACCACGGATCTAGTCGGCCCGTTACCACGGTCAACTAACTTGGATAATCATATTTCATGACAAGTTCACAAAATGGAATGAAATACGACCGTTGAGAACAGCAACTGCAAAAGCCGTTACCAAAGCATTAAAAGAGTGTATTATAATAAGATATGGTTGTCCGGACACCGTTTTAACCGATAACGGAAGACAATTCACGAGTTAAGATTTTAGTCTTTAGTATTTAAGAGATTCAAGGACGAATTAAGAAAGTCAAACATTAAACATCGCCTAACCGCACCGTACTCACCACAAGCAAACCCAACGGAAAGAGTAAATCGGACGCTAGAGACAATGATCGCCGCATACATCGATGGCAATCATAAAAAGTGGGATGAATACCTACCGGAACTGAACTTCGCAATGAATACGTCAGTACATGAATCAACCAAATACACCCCGGCATTCTTACTATTCGAAAAAGAACTAAAAGCTCCAAGCGACCGCAACGATACACCAAACCCATACCTAAAGGATAAACAAAAGTTACAAGATATATACGAGATAGTACGAAAACACCAAAGTGCAGCGTCAAATCAACAAAAGAAACATTACGAGAAGAACAAAAGACACTGGGTACCAAAAATCGGAGAAAAAATTATGAAGAGAAATTTCGCATTATCCGACGCAAACAAACATTTTACTGCCAAATTAGCGCCGAAGTACATAGGACCATATATAATAACGGAACAAAATCACCGGTAATATTCAAAATACAAGACCCGAAAAACAAAAACAGAACATACACAATACATATAAAAGATGCAAAACCATATATGGAATAATAATAATAAAAAAGAGGGTAGTATGAAAAACACAAGAGTCAGAATAAATGACCAACATCGCATCATACGACATCGAGCAACCGAGCGAAATGGACCCGACAAAAAGGAAGCCGACCCACCCTCTCCCACCACCGACGACAGCAAAACGCCAACGGCGAATTAGCCCCTTACAAGTAGTCGAGGGGACACCGGCGACGCTGATAATACAGCGAGATGGACGGGTGCAGGTTGTCCCACCAGCGCCGCCGACACCACCGACACCACCAGCACCACCGGTACCGCTAACACCACCAACACCTGGTTACTACACCGAAGAGGACCTGCAGCGGCCTGACTGGACCCTACTGCTGGGGGCAATAACTCCTCCACCGTCGCCAGCAGACACGGAGCCACCGGGGGTGATGGATCATCAGCAGCCGCTACGTGCTAACCAGCACAATCGAAGAAGACGTCGCACCGGCCGCCGCAGAAGACGTCAAACAGGAAGAAACGTCAGGGACGAGAAGTGAAGTAGTTTAAATTGTAAATGAAATATAAATATAAATTGAAAAAGAAGTGTTTTATTAGTTAAAAAAAAAAGTTGAAGGTACTCATAGAATAATTACCCCAAGTGAAAAATGTAATCCGAACACTATTAACACGTAATTACAATATCTGAATAGGCAAAGATTAACCGGAAGCATGCATGGGCGTAGCCAGCTTTGGGCTCAGGGTGGGGCAGCAGTCAACCTATCCCCCGGGGGAGGGCGGGGGCCCTCCGATTTTTTGTACCTTGAGCCGTTAATCTCAAACTTGTTAATCTCTTAATTTGAGAGGTTTATATTTTTAGGTACAGAAAATAAACAATCACACACAGTTGTCGTTTCTTACTAATCTAAGACCTATAGAAAAGTAGTTGGCATTTGGTTTCTGCTTGCTATTGAGTATTGAGCCAGAATTAAGCAGTTCTAGTCCATCCATTCACCAAAAATCTATTATCAAAATGTTCACTAAGTAGATTATTTTCGAAAAGTTAAAAGTAAATATAATATCAATAGCTAGAAACATAACACAGCTACACAACACACAACAGTCACTGTCTGTAAAAATATTCTCAAAATAAATAAGTAAACTACGGTAGGTATAAATTTCACATAACAAAACACTTTCGCAATTCACAAGTCTCACTCTTGTCGTTTTCAACTATTTCTATTTAAGTATACAAAGAACAACACCAACCAGCACTGCTAGAATAAACAATAAGTAAACTAGATCAACTAGAAAATTAAAATTAAACAAAAAAAATTAAATTAAAAATTTAAAAAACCCCCGACTATAAAAAATAACAAATAAAATAGTAGTATTTTGTCATCTGAACATCGCTTAATATTTCATACAAATTGACAACTTTCATACAAACTTCATTTTGTCGGGGACCGCATTGTTTTCCTTGTGAATATTAAGTTATACTTATCAATTCAATTAAAACATTTCACAGGTATTTTTTAAATTTTGACATCACATTATGATTAATTGTGATAGGTATCGTTTGAGTTGCGTACCTACTACCTAGCTACTTAGCGGTCCCCCGACAAAATGATTTTGTATGAAAGTTGTCAATTTGTATGAAATATTAAGCGATGTTCAGTTGACAAAATACTACTTATTTTATTTGTTATTTTTTATAGTCGGGGGTTTTTTTAATTTTTAATTTAATTTTTATTTCGAAGTTTTTAAACTTTTATTATATAATTATTATAAGCTCCTCCTGTTGTCAACATTGCATTATATTAAGGATTAAACACTGATCAAAACAAATCCAAACACGACATATTATCTGCTGTTACATTTTTCAAGAATGGATCGAATGCTGGAAATTCAGGCTCCATCATCAGCTCCTCGTCTGTTGCTACCATTGCATTATATTAAGAATTAAACACTGATCATAACGACTCCAAACACGATATATCTGCTGTTAATTTTTTCAAGAATGGATGGAGTGCTGGAAATTCTGACTCCATCATCAGCTCCTCATCTATTGTCACCATTGCATTATATTAAGAATTAAACACTGATCAAAATGAATCCAAATACGACATATCGGCTGTTATATTGGATCTACAACCCTACCACAGCTGACAAAAGAGCTGATAACCTTGAAATGGCTGAACCGATTTGCATATTATATATGTATCTATGAACACTCCCAGGAAAACCAGCTTTAAATTAAAAAAAACCGCATCCAAATCCGTTCACGTGTTTAGGAGCTACAGTGCCACAGACAGACAGACACACACACACACACACAGACAGACAGACATCGACGTCAAACTTATAACACCCCTCTTTTGGCGTCGGGGGTTAAACAAGCAAACAATACAAATCGCGCCACGAGCCATAGAAGATTTTAGTCTGCGCTTCGCGGGGCGCGGGCGGGGATGAGTGACCGTGCGGTGATGAACGGCTCGGCTCGCTACGCCACATAGTACCTATTCTTTTAGGAAATACGGCTCGCTTTCAAATGACGCGCGCACCGCGCACGTTCGGGAACTCGAGCGTGCATTTTGTTCTGATCGCGCTCTTTTCAAAGTCGACAATTTGTGCAATAACTTACGGATAGTACTTATTATTGTTGATGTTGTTAGTTAGAGTTAGTAAAAAAAACATTGTTTAATCAGACACCTTATAGGTCAGAGCCAGGGCCCAGGGTTTTGCAAGTGCCCCAGCTTGCCCCAGTGTGGCTACGCCCATGGAAGCATGGGAAACCTTATCAAAGCCCACCTACCAAATCTTGTTAGGAATAAGAAATTAGTTTTCATTAAACTATTAAAATCAACAACTACCACCAATTTTCTTTATAATCAGATTTAATTGTATGTAGACAATATTACTTAGATCTAATAAAAACTTACAAATTTACAGTATAATTGCCGTAGTACCGAATTTAAGGGTGAATCTTCAGAACCGAGATTTTTGATGTCCGGGGGCTTAAATCCTACGTTTCAAATTATAAAGTCAATAAAATATATTTTAAACTACAGATTAAGGTGTTATCTACTTGGGAAAATAAAAATAATACATGAATTCAAATCGAAAGGTATTTAAAAAATTGTTCAAAGCCCTAAAAATTGATTCCACTGACGTGTCCGCTCTCCCGATTTATTCAGAAAACCTTAAAAATCTTTTTATCTTATATACTTAAATATTCATACATGTTTTTATTTTATTTTAGAATAGTTAATTATTACGCAACATAATAAATTTTACACGTATTTTACAATTAACTGAATTTCTCGAGTCATTTTAATTTTGTCCGGCACCAAAGTGTGATTATCTTGGCACGTCACAAAATCGCGCATATGACCCTAGTCGAGCCATTTGGATAGGCGCTGCCTATTTTCATGCGAACTGTGAGATGCATTTTATGTATCGAGGGGGTAGATTATGCGTGAAGTTGTATCACGAAACACAAAGATAAGTATCTGATTCCCCTGGCTTTGTTATGTACGATCATTGATTACTATGTTCATGTTTTCTTATTAATTTTGTACTACAAGACTAGCTTGATATAGCTATGAATAAGCGCATGGGTGCCCATTATCTAGCCTGGAAACATCATTACGCTAGTTAAACCCAATTTATGTAAAACGACAAAAAACCGATATTTCTTGCTTCCACTGGCTTGATTCCACTGGTTTAATGACCAGACCATACTAATAAAATCATACAGTTTGCTTAAATAACGGTTTATATTGATTTCTAAAAATAGCGTTATGTGTAATAATGTTTGATATTATTAAAAAAACAGTTTTCCACATTAAGGGAGGACGTTTCAAAGCTCGGTCACCTATTTAAAGATTTTGAATAAGCAACTTCACAGCAACTTGTATTAATACCCAATAACCTTTTAAAGCCTAAATTCGAAGGTACGATAACTGTTTTTAATTTTATTTAACAAAATTGAAACTTTTTTATACTTTATATTGCATTATTATTGATTCCCCTGGGCGTAAATTTTTAACATCAAATATCTTTGGATCCATACATAAGAAATGAGTGCCTATTCAAAATATTTGTTTATTGACCTCTCTAATTTGTAATATTATTCTCAATTTAAAAATAAAATAATATTTAAATTTTACCAGTGGAATCAACTAAAGAATCCCAAATCGAAGAAACACCCTTAAATAAATATAAAATATATAAACAAATAGCATGTAAGTTATAAAATAGAATAACTTATCAACTTAAACCGCAATGTAGTAGTATAATAAGTACCCACCAGCCTTTCGATAGTAATTTTAGATGTCAGAGTTTTAACATTTAATAAACATAGTTAAGCATCCGTAGTATAAAAATCCGTTAGATTAAACCATAACATGTAATTAGATAGAAATAGGATCCGATATAGATAAGTAAAAACAAAGTAAATGTAAAACATAATTCCCATACAAACTGTGAACCTGTGAATAATATGATACCTATTCACCGCGTAGTAAACATTGCTAATGCAATTTCATAAGGCATTCGACCTTACCGTTATTAAGAAACCGAACTAGTAGGTAATCGATATGAAATCACAGGGGACTTTAAGAACACGGTGTAAAACATTATACGATAGCTTTGGAAAATAAATAAAAAAAAAAAGGGCAACATGATTGTAACCGGGTTCTTTCGAGAACCATTGCTATTATGCATGTGAATGGTTACAAATAAGTTTGCCCGTAGCGACAGAAGAAAATTAGTAGATTAGAATAGTTAAAAAAAAAAAAACGGAAGTGGGCAGACGCGCGGCCTCATCGCAACTGCCCGCTGCATACTGACCGGCCGGACCATCGCACCCCTGCGCCCGCGCGCAACCCGCGTTCGCCCGGCATCGTGCCTCGGCACCCTCCGCGCTTACCGCAACCCGTACTCGCCCGATGACGAACGTCGCACCCCGCTCGCCTCCGCGTGACGTCAATCACGCACGGCACGCCGTCGCAACCCCGCACCGTTTTCGCCTGCACACGCCTATATAAGGCGCGTTTCCGCAGCCTGCGGCTAATAAGTTTCGGTCAGCTCAATCAGTTAAGAGCTCTCGCAATACCCTTTCCTCTCCTTTAACCCCTGAGGTTGTTTCAAGCCCGCGTACCTGCCTTTGCCTGGATCGCGGACCAACCAGATCCCTGATTCCCATCTCCAGATATTCCGTTTTCCTGAACCCGAGGGTTGTTTCAAGCCCGCGTACCTGCCTATGCCTGGATCGCGGACCAACCCATTATCCCGTCTTTCTGAGGTTGTTTCAAGCCCGCGTACCTGCCTTTGCCTGGATCTCGGACCAACCTCTTCCCGTGGGAATATCCCGTCTACTCCCTTCTATCCAACCCGCGCCATACGTCACCTTAAAGCGGACCTAAGGCCGCCATTAAGTTCCGCGTCGCGCGTCCCGGAAAAGTGTAGTGATCATAGTTTTACCGTATAAGTTAGTATCGCGAGTGCTTAGCAAACCACGTAGGAGCTGTTCCTGATTTTCCCGGTAAACGTTTGTTGAACGTTTTACGTTCCCCGTTAGTAGCGGTCCGGCCCGGTGAGTACTTTTACCGTTAAAACACACCACACGGATAGTCGGATAGGTTCCCGACAAGCCATAATTTATTTATTTATTGGAAAACCAACAGCTTCAATATTAAAAATAGAAAATTAAGATAGATAAGATAGATTAGATAATGCCAGATGGCGCCCTCATGTATACATATTCTCCCGGACAATTAATTCGGAAAAAATATAAAGCTTAAAAGTTTATTGAAAACGGACATTGAGCTCGGATTTGCCTATGGAGGTGTTTGTGGCGCTTTTTATTAAGAGCATCCATCTGATCTATAGTTTTATAGATAGTGCACCGTTTCTTGCCGTTTTTTACGGAGATGCTGTGTTTTACGCGTCGCATATAGTTAAAGTGCTGTTCTCGAGAGGTGTGTGTATAGTGACTATTTAAATCTGGTGTTTATTTTCGAAGCTGGAAGCTGGAATAAAGGGTTGCTGTTGGTTTTGCTCCAGGTACATTGGTTTTTTTTTTTAAATTTTACATTGTGGCGGTGTTTCTAAAAAACCTTTTTGTCATTCACCCTCTTGTGGCCTGTTTTCTGGGCTGTACGAAGAAACTAGTCAAGCTTTTCGTCGCTAAATAGAAGTATCGTCCAGTGTATTTTTGCGAAGTGGCGTTTGCTTTTGTGGTGTTCGTGGTTCGATTCCCGGGGTGGACTTAATTCGGTTTTTATTTTTGTACTTTTTATTATTATTATTTTTTAAATATTTTTTTATTTTGGGTTTAATATTTTATTTGCAACTTTTATTAATTTAATTGTTTTTTTTTAATTAGAAAAAGTAATAATAGGTTTTTTTAATTTAGTTTTGATTTGAATTGTTTTTTTTTTATTTTTATTTTTTTTATTTGATTTGAATTGTATTATTTTTTTTTTGGTTTTTTATCATTTCAACTTTAATTTTTTTTTTATTAGTTTTTTTTTAATTTATTAACTTTGACATAATTAATTTTGACATTTATTGTTTTTGTTTATGATTTGATTATGTTTTGTGGAATTATTTTGTTATTTTTTTTTAAACATGTAAAATAGTTATTGATTGTATTTAAGATTATTTGATATGCTTTTATTGTTAATTTATTTTATTTGGGGATTTTTGGTAGGATGAGTAGCCCAGTCAGGTCATCGTGTCCGCATTGCCCGGGCTCCTCCCGTACTTATGTAGTCCCTCGTGGGTTAAATGTGCACATTTCGCACAGGCACAGGGATGTCGTCGCAGCTCAGCCAGCGCCACCTCCGTCTTTGCCAGCGGCCGTTGAAGTTAGGTCCTTGAACGATCTTAGAGATTTCAAGGCCAAAATACCGGTGTTGAAGCACATTCCCAAGGGTGCTAGGAATTTAGCCGCAGGTAGGCTTTGCTCATTAATTGGGCAGTGTATTGCTTCTAATGGGCTCATGGAATGGCATACTCTCCTTAGTTTTGCTTACACGGAGTTAAGGATACCGGATCCAAGTGACCGTCGTTCTCTGACGGTTAAGGTGAAGGAGAATATACAGAAGGATTCCTTCCTTCCTTCTTTCCTTTCCCAAGATGCTTGTGGGTTACCGACAAGGTCGCGTTTGGCCGTTAGGTTAATTGAGGCGAAGGTACATGATGGTGACCTGAGAGGCGCCGTTCGTCTTTTGGTGTCGGATGATTCTCTTGCCCCTAACAACGCCGATACGCTGTCTGCTTTGCAAGCCAAGCATCCTTCGCCCTCGCGGCCTTTGCTGTGGCCTGCTCCCCCTGATTCAGGTGATCTCTATCTGACTGTGACGTCGAACGAAGTCGCTGCTGCCGTGGATTCTTTCTTTAGTGGCTCAGCAGCTGGCTTGGATGGTTTACGTCCAGATCACCTGAAGGAATTAATTTCGCCTTCAGCGGGTGATAATGGTGTGCGTCTGTTGGGCGCATTGACTGACTTGTGTAATTTTATGTTGCGGGGTATGGTCAATGTCGAGGTCTGCCCTATTATTTATGGTGGAAGTTTGTGTGCTTTAACCAAGAAGGATGGGGGATTACGCCCGATCGCGGTAGGGAGTGTTTTGCGTCGGCTTGTTGGCAAGCTCGGTTGTCGTTCAGTGAAGGGTGAGATGGCGAGTTATTTGCAGCCACACCAGCTTGGTTTCGGCACTGCACTGGGTTGCGAGGCGGCGATACACGCCACGCGGTCCTTTGCCAGTGATGCTGAGAATGACGGCTGTATAGTTGTCAAATTGGACATAAAAAATGCGTTCAATAGTTTAGAGAGGGATGTTATTCTGCAGAGGGTTAAGGAGAGGGTACCAACTTTATACCCATTTTTACATCAATGTTACTATACCTCGGGTAACCTCTTCTATAGGGATAACGCGATCCTTTCGCGGGTAGGTGCACAGCAGGGCGATCCGTTGGGTCCGCTTATTTTTTGCCTGGGTATTCAGGGCGCTGTTGAGTCTTTGGTATCACCTCTGAACGTCTGGTATCTTGACGACGGGACTATAGGTGGGCCTTCCGATACGGTGATGTCTGATTTACGGACTTTGTTCCCAATGTTGGCGGAGCTGGGTTTGGAGGTGAATACCAGTAAATGCGAGGTGTTGTTTCTTGGTGCTCAATCGCCAGATACGCTGGCGGACCTTGAGGCGTTAATTCCTGGCGTGAACGTTGTTGGTAGGCCCGATTTTTGCTTACTGGGTTCGCCTGTGTTTGCAGAGGGTTTGCCTCAGTCCCTTGAGGCTAAGAGATTATCTTTGTCCGCTTTACATGATAAACTTTTAAGTTTGTCATCTCATGTTGCTTTGGTCCTTCTGCGGTGCTGTTTTTCTATGCCAAGGCTAACGTATTTGGTGCGCACTTGCCCCTCTTGGTGTTATCCGCTTGGTGTGGCCAGGCTTGATGATACTCTAAAAAGTACTATAGAGAAAATATTAAATGTCCACTTAGACGACAAACAATGGTGTCAGGCCACATTGCCCGTGAGGCACGGTGGTCTCGGTATTCGCCGGATTGAGGGTACTGGTCTCGCTGCGTTCTTGGCCTCCGCTCATGGTGTTTCTGACTTGGTCACTCGTATTCTGAATCGTAATGGTGACTGGTCAGGGATTCCTTACGTAGGGGAGGCCCTTGCGGCTTGGGGCCTTTTGTGTCCTGTCGAGGCTTTACCGGATGATCGGTCTTCGCAGCGTTGTTGGGATGACGTCCTTTCGAGGGTGTTGTTGCGTGGTTTGCACGAGGGGGCGTCTTGCAGAGACCTTGCTCGTCTAAAGGCAGCTTCTTGTCCCGAGTCGGGGGCGTGGTTGCATGCATTGCCGTCACCTCAGCTTGGTACTTTGTTGGATGACAACACGTTGAGGGTGGCTTCTGCGTTGCGTCTGGGGTGCGATATTTGTGTGCCGCATCTTTGTGTTTGTGGTGCTTCCGTGGACGCTAGTGGTGTGCATGGGCTGAGCTGCGTTAGATCTGCAGGTCGTTTGTCGAGGCATATTGCGCTGAACGACATTATCTATCGTGCTCTGGTTTCGGCAAATGTGCCTTGTTCTTTGGAACCTCCGGGTTTGAGTAGGTCGGATGGTAAGCGACCCGATGGCCTGACATTAATTCCGTGGGAGAGGGGGCGCTCTTTGTTATGGGATGCAACTTGTTGTTGCACTTTTGCTCCCAGCCATTTGTCTGGCAGTGTACAGTACGCAGGTTCTGCGGCGGAGGCGTCGGCCAAGTTGAAGCATGCTAAGTATGTGGCCCTGAAGTCTTCGTATCTGTTTGTCCCGGTGGCAGTGGAGACGGCAGGTGCGTGGGGTTCGGAGGCGAAGAAGTTTATTTTGGAGATTGGCCGGCGCCTCCGGGATAGGGGCTTGGACCGTCGCTCCGGGTCGTTTCTTGCCCAGAGGTTGTCGTTGGCTATTCAGCGCGGCAATGCCGCCAGTGTAATGGGTACCTTTGGGCGGGGGGCGATCCGTGGTGGTCTTTTCGATTAGTGGTTTGACGATGCTTGTTGCTGATACTTTCCTTGTTATTAACTATATTTTTGACGAAGCCTGTTGCTGATTTATTTTGTTGTTTCTTAGGTTTATTTTGACGAAGCCTGTTGCGGATTGTCGATTCTGTAAGTACTTTTATATTTTTTTACATAATAAACTAGATTAGATTTTTAGATTTAGATAATTAGGTCGCCTATTCCCGGCATATTTCCCCCTAGGTCCCAGTCATAAGTTAGACGCCTGTAAATACCTTTGAAGTGCAATATACCGTTTCCTGTCACACAGTTTCGTGTTTCATTTCGCCTCTGACGCCTGTTACAACTCTCCTTCGCTACCCTCAGACGAGCCGCTGGACCTCGAGCACATCCAGTGACACACTGTGGGCTAGCAAAAGCATTACACGTGGTCTTCCCACGGGAAACCACGTTACACTCTTTTGAAGATTTGTATAGTTGTATTCTATATTGATCCTGTCATCACCACCACCACCACCACGCATATATTGTAAAAACTCTTTAAACGGTCTCAGATCACCAAAATTATTAAAGAATATACAACGATTTCTGATTTTAGCATACGCCACCCAATGTGTACCGGCTCCTTTTATCGTATCCAAGTTGATAACACCGCACTCGTATAGCCGTGCAGGTTTACTACGCGGAAGAGTATCTCTCATGAAAACACCTCTAATGTATATTTTCAGTCTACGCACACACTTTACGATATCGATATCGGTGAGAGGTTTATTCTTCGGTAGAAGAAGATCATCATCATCATCATCATCATCATCATCGTTGTTAGGAAGGGGGTGCATTTTCAGTTTTTTGGAGAGTACGGATTCAAATACAAGCCCATACCCTGTTTGTGTGGTCGAAGATACAAGCCTTTACCCACTTTTTGCTCACCACCACCACCAACAACACCACCCTGTTTTTTCTTTGCGATCATATCGTGAATGTTCTTGGCTGCGGTGGTCACTCCACCGGCAAGAGTGCCGGTAGCGGCTAAAGCGCTCAACAACGGTATCAACGGGAGGAAACCACCCGTTTTCGGTAAAGGGATCACTGGAGGGGTTTTTACAAAGCGGTTCTTAACTGTAACCGTTTAACTTTGAACTTCATTATTTTTTTGACGGCAAAAGCGGCTGCTCGTTCTCCAAAGCGAGCGGTTTTATCTAGATATCGTTTCTCCGCCTCCGCTGCAAGCTCTAAATCTGCTTGATGACGCGCCTCTAATGATTCAGGGTTGTTTGCGTAAGCGATATCGTGACGTTTGCAAGCTGCGTCGAGTGCGTTGATACCCTTATCACCATGAGCTATTCGCTCGCGTAGTCTCGTGCCGGGACCGCAGTACTGGTATCCGGGGACGTGTAATTCAAACGGTAGGTTGTTTATGAGACTGTTGACAAAACCTGACTCTCTAGTTCGTTGTCTTTGACTGACTGATCTCACGTCGGTGTGTACGAGCATATTTATAGATAATGATTAGAAAAACACAAGGAGGCGATACTTATACACTGCAATAAGAGATTATTACCCACAACGATCAATGTCATCGACGAGATTTTCTATAACGTTCACTTCTTTTTTTTCTCCTCTACTCTGCAATGTCCACAATACTTCCTGGCGGGAGCGAGACCATCAATTTGCGTGCTTTCAGGATCACTATTGTGTAAATGACTATGTTCATGACAAATAAAGTATTGGTTTACTTCCGGATCGTTGCGTAAGTGTTCTGGTAGCAAGTGTTCCACCATCCATATGTTATGTCGGTACACGTTCAAAAGGAAATTCTTGGATATCCCACGCAAATCCTCCTCGGTAGGTATAAAATGATAAAGTGATGGCGCTCTAAAGTCAAACATTATATTTAACAGAAGCAGCAGCAGCACACACACACTCAGTAGACGATCAGCCGCGGTGGGAGCTTGCAACAGAATGAAGTTTAAAAAGCAACCGACGACTTTAAAAGTGGATGCTTGGAATTTTACGGTTGGTGGAACGGAAAGCGGTCGCGGTGGTGTCGGTGACGGTAGGTCGGGTCATGGCACCTTGCTACCGAAAAGTATAAGATGCTTAATATGCGGTCCCTCGAATTGTGGGAAAACGAACGTCATGCTGAGCCTCCTCCTCGATCCCGTCGGCATCAGATACAATACTGTCTATCTCTACTCAAAATCTCTTCTTCAACCGAAATACGTCTTTTTGGATCGGGTGTTCGAACAGGTGGACGACGTTAATTTCTACAAGTTATCGGATAAAAGTCAAGTAGTTCCCCCGGAAGAAGCTGAAATGAATAGCGTTATCATTTTTGATGATGTTGCGCTTGAGGATCAAGAGGCGATACGTCAGTACTTTTCTATGGGACGTCTTCGAAACATGGAGTGTTTTTATCTCTGTCAGACGTATAGTAAAATACCGAAACAGCTGGTGTGCGACAATGCAAACTTGATAATACTCTTCAAGCAGGATGACCTCAATTTACGTCATGGGTACGATGATCACGTCAACACCGATATGACATGGGAGAAATTTCAAAAGATTTGTCGGCGATGTTGGGAGAAGCGGTATTGTTTTATGGTTATCAAAAAAGACTGTGATATGAACAAGGACCGTTATCGTAAAACATTCGATCATTTCATCACACTCGATGACGATGATCTCCTATAAAACATTTTATCGAGGTGGAAATTCATCATTGAAGCAATATGTCTACTCCAGAGCAGATATTCGGTAACAAACAGTTGAAAAGGAAACTCATTACTTCGGTAAAGGCGGTTAAAGCTAAATTAAAAGCTATTAGAAATGATGAATCCCTACTTTCCCAATCGTTGGAGAAAACTTTTGCACCTATCACTAAACCGCTCAACTCGCTGTTACTAAGCGAAGACAAGTTGAAACATGTCACTACAAAACCGGAAGTAAAGCTTAAAAAAAACCTGTCAACAGGAATTATGGTGATGATGATGATGATGATGATGATGACTTTAAAAAACCACTGGGTTCAGAAGAAAAAACTGATGATGATAACTTTAAAAAACCGCTGGGTTCAGAAGAAAAAACTGATGATGATGATGATAGTAGTGAATACGAAGAAACTTCACCATCAGCAACATTACCATCGACATCAACATTTCGACAGCTACTAGACAATCACATTGTGCAACGTAAACAGTAGGGAACTCTCCAACAGCCGCAGTATGATGTTATCTATTTTAAAAAAGATGGAGCATTTCTCGGCAATAAAGCTGTAAATTTTACGGCTAATTATAAAAATATAGTGATTGAGGGTGAAAAATATGAATTAACTCCAGGATTCGCTGAATTACTCTTTCAAAAACACCCTAACACTAAATTGATTAATCAAGGAGATAAGGAGAAATTTAATATGGTTTTAAACGTTACACACGCTCATCGACGTAATTTTACCCCTGATGGTTCATCAGGCGCTTTTGTGCTAACAATAAGTCTCCGCAAAACATTGTGATTTAAAAATATAAAAAGTTCATATTCTAGAGTTATAAATAAACCTGGTGATAAACAGTGCAGAATTATCCACGCATAACTATTGGTGAAGTGAACACTGAGCAATAAGAAGTGAATTTATTATCGAACTTATTTAACCTATGTGAGAGTCAGAATGGCGGGTGTATCATAAAAGATCCAGATGAATATGGCATTAAAAAAATTTACCTAATTTGTACTATTTTGTACCTCATCTTTAAAAATTTGTACCTCTTTCAGCGCTAACTAAGCGCAGTTGCACACTAAGCACTAAGCAAGTTGATCGAACGTAGGTGTCTCATAGGCCGATGTAGATATTTGCTATTAAAATTCTAACAGGTTTGTTATGTTGAGTCACTGTGTCCGTTGATGTCAAATAATTGAAGATTATTTAAGACCGAGTATGTTTATAAACCAAGCGATTAAAAAGTTTAGTACTTCAGATAACGGTTCAACTCACGATTAATATGTCACATCCTTTTGATTAGGTACTTCCATCACAAAATAGTTTTTTTATTAATATTATAGGTTAGTGAGAGTCAGAAAGGCGGGTGTATCATAAAAGATCCAGATGAATATGGCATTAAAAAAATGTACCTAATTTGTACTATTTTGTACCTCATCTTTAAAAAATTGTACCTTTTTCAGCGCTTAGTTACAAGGACATGAATGTACACCCGCCATATTGACGTCATTGCGGCGGGTGTATCAAAATTATGCTGTAAATACTAACTTGTGAATTACTATTACTATTTTAAAAAAATGTACCTAAATAGTACCTTATACTGAAAAACCTACATCACGAGATATCTATGAATTCCTGACAAATAAAACAAAATGTTTTTGGCAAGGACTTTTCCTATCTTTATCAGGTTATATTGTATTTTAATTTGATAATTTACATAAAGAGGGATTTTATAAACCAAGCCACCTTATTTTTATTCGGCCCCAAGATTTATTTAGTCCAGAAAACTTTTATATTTAGTTTTATTTTTATTTTTTGCATAACAAGCTCTATAAACGCTCATATTACATGATAAATACATATGAGGGTACTATGGAATAATTCGATAAATATTTGACAATACATGTTGTTTTACGTTAAGTATTAATAAGTCGAAGTTTTGGTTAAGTAGTGTATTTGATAACAACAGTTCCTTATTTAATTATCTAAAAAGTGTTATTAATAATCATATTATACAATGAAACGAGGACAAAAAAATCGCGTTGAAGTAGATGAACAGAAGGAAGTTTTTTTAAAATATAAGCAATATTTTCAGTCATTGAATGATTTACCCTCTCCATGTAACGAAATTTATTCAAAAATATGTCGTGAGCTTCAAGGAAAACTTTCACCAAAAGCTTCATACTTGTCAGTTAAACGAAATTTTGAATATTTCTTTGGTGTGGCAGCTGAAAATACTAATAACATAGTAATCACAGAAGATTTAGAATCAGAAAATGATACAGAAATGGAACGTGAAGAAAGAGAAAAGAACGAAGACAAAGATTATGTGGATGAAAAAACTGAAAATGCGACTGAAAATACAAATAGAGTTTCATTTAAATTTTCTCTTGATATATATCAATGGAGACGGATTCAACCAATCTCAAAGTGTTCGATTAGAATGAAAACAAATGATTCTGTTAACCAAAAGAAGTTGTTGTTACCTAGATATGAATGGGCTGACTTATTGAGAGAAAAAATTTGGGAATCAACAAAATCTTCATGTAGTTGGCATTTTAAAACACACTATGTTAAATATGATGTGAATGTAACTGGTTTAGGTAAATGTAAACAATGCCAAGCTAAAATAACTATAGTGATTCGATATCCCACAGATAATATAGCTACTTGTACTGGTGTTATTACAGAATTAGATAAAGATTTTCATCATCATGTAAGTAAGAAAATTAAAATGTCACCTATTAAACGTAAAGAACTAATGGAAGAACTAAAACACGAGTCTCCGATCATTCTTCACAAAAAAATTATTAGTTGCTCTATGCATGCTGATGATTCCCAGGTACCACCACATTTACCTTCACATGGAGCTCTACGACAAATTAAACATGAAAGCAATTACAGTGAGCGTTACCATAAAGATCCAATTTTAGCTTTGTTATATATGGCTCAAAATATAAATCCATATAAAGATAATATCAGACTCATTACAGTTCATCCATATTTTTGTATTCATTACTGGTCCTCGATACAAGAAAAGTACTATAAAGAATATGCCAGACGTAACAAAGTAATAATTAGCATCGATGCCACAGGCAGTATTTTTAAGGAAACTGATTTAATTGTAAAAAATTACACTTTATTATACGCTGCTGTGATGTACAGTGAAAAAAATAACAGGAGTGTTCCTGTTACGCAAATGATTTCTAGTTCTCAAACCATGGATACCATATTTAATTGGTTAATATCTTGGAAGCAAGTTGTAACGTGGTTTCCCGAGGGAAGACCACGTGCTTTGATTTTGCTGACCCTTAGTGTGCCACTGGCTGTGCTCGAGGCCAGTGACTTGTCTGAGGGTAGCGGATAGAATGTTCGAGGGCGTTAGAGGGCGAAATAAAATGCGGAAAGTAAACTAACAAAGGCTGTATATTCTTGGACAACACTTAATGCTATTTTACAACGGGGAAATAATCACTCTAGCTTGGACCGGGACCACTAGGAGAGCGTGAGGGAAGTTAGGGCCTAAATACCTAACCGTGTGGTGTGTTTTAATCGTGAAACACTTACCGGACGGGACAGCTGCTCCAGGGGTTTTATGCGTGCTCGTTCAGCGCGTTTACGGGGAAAGATTCTAACGGTTTTAAATGACTCTACTGCGTTACGGGAACGCTACGGTGTAGCCGGGACGTGCGGCGCGACGGAACTCAATGGCGGACGTACGGGTCCGCGTTAAGCGATCGTGCGGCGCGGGTTGGACGGGTTTGACGGGAATAAAAGGAGCCTGGTTGGTCCAGCGATCCAGATACTGGTACGCGGTCTTAATCAACCAAGCGGGAGAGACGGGAATAGGGTTGGTCCAGCGATCCAGATACTGGTACGCGGTCTTAATCAACCCTAGGGTTACGGGGAAGGTGTTTCGGGGTTGGTCCAGCGATCCAGATACTGGTACGCGGTCTTAATCAACCCACAGGAGTGCGGAGGATGGGATTTGGGTTGGTCCAGCGATCCAGATACTGGTACGCGGTCTTAATCAACCCAAGGGGAAAGGGAGAGAGAGGGGTATCGCGAGAGCTCTTTTCGGAGAGCTTAAACGGAAAACTCTGTCTTGCTGGTAGCCGGGGCCCGCCTTATATAGGGCATGGCCAGGGCGAAAGCGGTGTGGGGTTGCGGCGGCGCGGTGCGTGCTGTGCGTGAGTCACGCTGAGCTGAGCGGAGTCCGCGTCATCAGGCGGTAGCGGGGTGCGCGCGGGCGCAGGGATACAACCGCCCGTCCGGTCGGTTTGTGGCGGGTAGACGCGGTACGCTTGCCTACTACCGTCACACTCCCCCCTTTCTTTTGAAGATTTTTACGTACAGCGGAAAAATCACCATCATCGGTGCCTATGTTATAGTACAACGTTAAAGTATAAACTGGATTTTATTTATTAGCTTAATTGTTTTATTTTTGTTTTGGGCAAACTCATACATAAAAACATATGCATATAGCAATGGTCCTTAAAAGAACCCGGTTGTAATCATGTTGCCCCTAACCTTTATTTACATTTCAAAAAAAAACTATCTTACATTTCTTATTAAAATACTGATTCTTTTACAAGTCTTTCTCTAAATTACTACAACCCCTGTGATCTCATATTAAATACCTCTTGTTCTAAAATGAGCGAGTGCCTCACGAAAATGTATTAGCAAAGTTGCGTTAAATGTTCTCGATGAGTGACTGCAAGTGCCTTATTTAATTTTCATAGCAAACTTATTATCGCGGTAACTAGGTATCATATTACTCACAGGTTCACAGTTGTATGGGATCTTTAACTTACATTTATCTTGTTTCTATGTATCTACGTTGGTCCCTTTTCCCTTCCGGTCACATATTTTGCTTTAAACTATCAGTTTACCAATATACACAAACTCAACTATTCCTAAAACTAGCTTATTTTTCATATCCTACTTGCTATCACACAATGGTGGGTACTTATTATGCTTTTACTTATGCCTATTGTATTCTTACTATTACTATTAATTACACGGTTGTACCATCGCCTATTCTTCTGTTTAAATTATCTTATTTATTCTACTATACCTATTTCTCACTTTCATTACTTTTTATACTATATCTTAAACGGTTTTATTAAACTAAAAGACGGTAGTTGAAAAAAAAAAGTGTACTTAATCGCCTAGTTTTGTCCCTTTTTCCCTTAAAAAGATTTGGTAAGTGGGCTTTGATTAGATTTCCTAAATTATATTTTTCTACAAGCTACTTATGTTTCCTACTATCATCACCTTACGGTATTCTAATACTATTCCTTATTTACCAGTATAGACGTACTGCAAGTACCTCGTTATCGACATTATATCGCATACAATTAAAACCGGTTACGGGATTAATCAATGTTTCAACAATGACTTAACTATGCGTTTCGCTTTCTTTCCTTAGTAACAAAACGGATTCCCGACGGACCGGTGGGGTTGTTTATTAGTGTTTTAATTGTAATTAAATAATTTTTTTTTTTTTAATAATTGTTACGGTGTCTATAGCTAAACCTGTGCTTACAGTTGTGTATATTTTATGAATACAGTGTGGTGTTGTTAACAAGTGATGTGTTTTAGGTATTACCTTGTGGATTTGGATGAATACATTGTTACGGTATATAAACATAAACTACAGGTTTTTTTGGTATGTATTTTAATCTTATTATCTACGGCTAATTATTTTTAATTACACAGGTATAATATTTTATATCTAAATTAACGGTTTTCTACTCGGACTTTAGAAATCACATGTAATTTTTTATCGCGGTCCCTACTTGGTTCGTTCTTCTGCTCGGTGTAGGTACGCGAGTTATTGAAAGATCGGCGGTGTCTTCTTCTGGACTTGTGTTCATCAACTGGTAACGGAGTCAGTGATAACGGTACACCACCCCGCCTACGACTTGAACTCACCCCCGGTGGCTCGGTCGTCGTCGGGCTGGTTGTTTTGGCTTCGGTGGTCGTTGTGACTGGCGGTTTTGGTATTCGTTGGGGAATTTGCGGATTGGTTGTTCTGTTGGAACATACAATGGGTGGTTTGTATTTGTTTGACGATTGCGGTGTTTGGTTGTCCTTGCAGATCATGCAATTCCTCACGAACTTAGAGACATCTTTATACATACCGGGCCAGTAGTAACATTGGGCAACGCGGTTTAGGGTTTTAGCTGTGCCCAAGTGTCCAGTAGTTGGCTCATGGTGGTATTGTTTTATTATGCTATGTCTTTCGGATGCCGGTACGCATAGTTTCCATTCGGTGAATGTTTCTTGCCGTGGTCCATATGCGTTGTTTTTAATGTTTCGGTATAATTTATTTTCTTCAATCTTGTAGTCCAGGTTCTTGGTTAATTTGACTTCATTCAGTTTTCTTTGTATCCAGTCTGAGTTTCCGTTTTCAGGATTAATTTTTGGTTGCTCAACTCTCCGGTTTCTTATTTTGGATTTGTTTTCTGGGTTCATAATTCGTTTTTTTGTTTTTTCGGTGTCTATTTTCGGCTTAGTTTGTTTCTTGTTTTTCTGCAATAACGTTTCGGGTCGTTTCGACTCTGATGTATACAGGGTGTCGATGAATCCTACTTCGTTTATTGTGGTTTTGTTTTGTTGCGGCCATTTTAGTTGTACTCCTAATCGTGTCAGGATATCCATGCCGATCAGTATTCTTACTATCCGTGGATGGTAGAACATTCGGTGTTTTATTTTCCTACCGTCGATGGTGATTTCGATCGGTAGTACTTCGGTGATGTGCACTGTCGATCCGTCGGCTACGATTATTTTCTCATCGGCTTTTATTGACCTCCTACTGGTGTTTCTAAATCTCTGGAATATTTCTTTAGTAACAAATGATCTTATTGAGCCGGTGTCGATAAGTGCTTCATACTGTGTATCGAACATGGTGATTTGTTTAAACGGACGGTTGTCTACTTCCATTTGGCTTATAACCATGGATTCGGAGTTTTTCTTCGGTATCCTACAGCAGTTGGTACTTTTAATTCCCAATTTGCCACATGTGCTGCAGAACAGGATTTTTTTGCCGGAACATTCTCTTGATGAGTGTCCTTGTTTGCCACAACTCCAACAGTGGGTTTTCTGGTCGTACTGGTTTATGTATTTTGGCTTTGCCTCTTGTTCGGTTGGTTTCTTCTGATCGGTTGTTGTTTGTTTGTCGGATTCTGAACTTGAGTTTTGTCGTATACTTGCTATCCGGTCTGAATTAATTTTCTCAAAATCGGCTGCCAGTGTTATTAGGTCGTTAATGGTTGCGTATTCATGTCGTTTAATATAAAATTTATACCGGGTGTCCATGTTTTCATAAATTCTATTTTTTTCTTCTTCTTTTGTCATTCGACCATACCTTCTCATAAGGGTTTGTATTTCAATCAGGTAGTCAATAAACTTTTGTTTATAATGTTGTTTCTTCGCTACGATTTTGCCTAGTAGATCGTTGTCGTAGTTACTCGGTAGAAAGGTCACTTTAAAAGTTTGCACGAAGTCTTCCCAGGTTTCCCATGAATGCCTGTTGTTTCTGTGCCATAGTAGTGCTTTACCTTTCATGAAACGGGGTAGTAATTTAAGTACTTTATCTTCATTAACGTCGTCTGTCGCTATTAATTCATCAAGTGTTTCTAGAAATTCTACGGGATCTTTGTAGGTGTCAAAACTGATGTTCCACTTCGATATAATGTGTTCATGGTGGTCTGTTCTATGGGGTGAACTTGACCTTGACGTTTTACCTTCACTGTGTGACATGTTTGTGTCTTCGTATTCGTCGGTTTCTGTGTCTTCTTGTTTTTCTGTTTTCGGTTCGACGGTTCTTGTTTGTGAAACACCTGTGTTTTGTTTGGTCACGGTATCCTCCGGGGGGTGGGTGGGGTTAGTTGGTTCGGTTGACGTTGACGGGGTGGCGGCCTTTATCTTCTGTACCAGTTTTCTTCGCAACTCTTGTACTGTCTTGTTATCGGTGTCTATGTTATATTTCTTGCACTCTTCTTCTAATTGAGGCTTCTTCAACGTGTATACCCAAGTTGACGTTCTTTTCATTTATTGTTTATATTTTACCTATCGGTACATTTTTTGAAGCTATACGTTTTACACAAATATTTGAACCTAATCAAACTTTTACTATACCTATTACCCACTTACCAAATACTTATTTTATTGTTTAAATAATACAATTTTATAGAATATGTTTTAAAATATAAAAATTTAATTTTTATGTAAAAGTTCAAAATGTGTTTTATAGTTCAATGAAGTTTTAAAAGCGCGTTAATTCTAAAAAAGGTTTCGAGGTACGGTACGATTCTCAGCTGACGAGGTAATGTTCATTCATATAAGGTTGGTGGTTACTACTGGTTTTACTCGCAATGAGTTCGGAAAAGGAAAAAAATAATGTATGGTTAAGCTATGTCCTGTCCAAAAAGTTCATAGAGGGTCAATGTAGCATTGAATGAATAAAAATGGTAATCAAATTCGGCGGTTAGCAAAGTAGATTCACATAAACGTTGAAAAAAAATCAATAAAGAAAAATAGGATAATCTATAAAAATAAAACACAATTTTTTAAAAAACAATAATGGGCCCCAACTACTTAATACCATGCGTTCATGCAATTTCAAAGGTGTGCATGCTGTTGGTGTGTGCGAGACGAGATACGGTGGTTGCTAATAGTAGGCAAGTTGAATGTGACGTCACGCGGCGGCAGCGCTCTGCGATGAGGCAGGCCGGCCGACCGGTTCGAGAACAATCGGCGATGCTACTGTATGTTCTGTTCTAACTAATTCGTTCTAAATGTTAGTTCTAATTTTAATTTATTTCAAAATAATAATTTACGGACACTGCTGGATTCTATAATTATTTTTCGATGTTCTTGCCTATCTTAATGCTGGTTTTTTTACCAATAATAAAAAAAACGGTCACAAGCTAGGTGAGTTCAGATCGGTCGGATAATTATATTGCTCTCTACACTCGTTATTTGAATTTGCGTGATGCGCTTAAATGTACCCACTACTAGGTTTTGTTAAACGTTCGCGCAATGGATTTGTATTTCAAATTGGACCTAAAATACAGGATGTAACTGAAATACAGAGGGTTTTTCACTTGGGCGCCAAAATGTAACGTGGTTTCCCGAGGGAAGACCACGTGCTTTGATTTTGCTGACCCTTAGTGTGCCACTGGCTGTGCTCGAGGCCAGTGACTTGTCTGAGGGTAGCGGATAGAATGTTCGAGGGCGTTAGAGGGCGAAATAAAATGCGGAAAGTAAACTAACAAAGGCTGTATATTCTTGGACAACACTTAATGCTATTTTACAACGGGGAAATAATCACTCTAGCTTGGACCGGGACCACTAGGAGAGCGTGAGGGAAGTTAGGGCCTAAATACCTAACCGTGTGGTGTGTTTTAATCGTGAAACACTTACCGGACGGGACAGCTGCTCCAGGGGTTTTATGCGTGCTCGTTCAGCGCGTTTACGGGGAAAGATTCTAACGGTTTTAAATGACTCTACTGCGTTACGGGAACGCTACGGTGTAGCCGGGACGTGCGGCGCGACGGAACTCAATGGCGGACGTACGGGTCCGCGTTAAGCGATCGTGCAGCGCGGGTTGGACGGGTTTGACGGGAATAAAAGGAGCCTGGTTGGTCCAGCGATCCAGATACTGGTACGCGGTCTTAATCAACCAAGCGGGAGAGACGGGAATAGGGTTGGTCCAGCGATCCAGATACTGGTACGCGGTCTTAATCAACCCTAGGGTTACGGGGAAGGTGTTTCGGGGTTGGTCCAGCGATCCAGATACTGGTACGCGGTCTTAATCAACCCACAGGAGTGCGGAGGATGGGATTTGGGTTGGTCCAGCGATCCAGATACTGGTACGCGGTCTTAATCAACCCAAGGGGAAAGGAAGACGGGAATGGGTTGGTCCAGCGATCCAGGTACTGGTACGCGGTCTTAATCAACCCAGGGGTAAGGGAGAGAGAGGGGTATCGCGAGAGCTCTTTTCGGAGAGCTTAAACGGAAAACTCTGTCTTGCTGGTAGCCGGGGCCCGCCTTATATAGGGCATGGCCAGGGCGAAAGCGGTGTGGGGTTGCGGCGGCGCGGTGCGTGCTGTGCGTGAGTCACGCTGAGCTGAGCGGAGTCCGCGTCATCAGGCGGTAGCGGGGTGCGCGCGGGCGCAGGGATACAACCGCCCGTCCGGTCGGTTTGTGGCGGGTAGACGCGGTACGCTTGCCTACTACCGTCACAAAGTAAAGACCCCCAACGAAGTAATATTAGATCAATCTGCAGCGTTAATCGGAGCTACAATAAAAGCGTTTTCAGATTTTAAATCCACTAACGAATATCTGATAAATTCTTTTCGAAAGTTAGACACGGGCGAAATATCACCGCAACCACACGCCTAGACACAAGTCACTTTGTAAAGACTGTTTACAACCTTCCTTGTTTTTGAAATGTTGACAACAGAACCAAAGCATTCTACTGCAAATGCATATTACACGTGAAGCTGCTTGATGATTATGAGACTATAAAAAGAACCATATTAGATATAGTAACCGTCGTACTCAATAAATTCGATAATACCGGATCTCAGTGTGATGAAGCTAAAACAAGGTTGAAAAATTTGTGCAAAACTATTAACATTAAAGATGATCGACAGACAGAGATTGATGCAGACACTGAGAATGAAAATAATGCAGAACAACTTTCATCAAAAGAAATTAAGGAAAATGAAAAGGATCTAGCATTTCCGAAATGGTATCATGACAATTTAGACCGAGAAAGATTGCTGGTAACTTTAACAGACAACGACGATGACTACTCATCACACGAAAATTTGTTTTATATGCCTACCTTAATACCAACACTAACCCGTTTAGTTCAACAACTTCCATTATGGTCAAACGTGATGGTTTCAACATATAATTCTGAAAACCAAATTCCATCTTCATCCAATGTTGAGAGCTACTTCAAAACGCTAAAACGTTATTTATGTCATATTGATGTAAAATCAAATCGACTAAGGTTAGACCAATTTATATCAAAGCATGTTGAATTTATCGACGGAGAATTAAAAGAAGCTCTAGGTAAAAACGACGGCGAAAAAACAAAAGAAAAGAAAAAGAAAGGACAAGCTGATATAGAAAAAACACATGCAAATGACAAAGAAAAAAACTTTCCCCGGGATTCAATTTTTTCAGAAGCTCCGACATATATAGAAAATTGGAAGGGTAAAGGTACTGCTCAAAAACTTATGCGAAAAGCACGAACGCAAAAGCAAAAGCTTCATCCTGTGCCTCTATTGCTTAATGGAACAAGACTACGAATTGGCATTAAGGACACCTACATATCAAATACATGCGCTTTTGATTCGATTTCTCAAGTAATTGCCGTAGGGTGTGCAGATGGTTTTGATTTGAAGACGAACGTGATGAATCACTCAAACGAATTCTGCAGATTTATTTAAAAAATGATTGATAATAAAACTACCAAAAAAGATTTGTATGAGCACCGTGCACGTATTCTTGAGCAATATTTCAAAAAATCCTCTACCAATAACAAAATTATCATCAGTTGTGAATGCAATATATCTTATATTTTCATTAATATTTTGAACGAAGCAATTTATAGCGCCATTGTGAAAGAATCTTGTACAAACACGGAATGTGTTATCAACAACGTTCAAAGAAAAATTGCTTTTTTGCCATTGAACTTGAATATGTCGAACATAATTATCAATGCTCAATCAGTCAGCAGATTCGATGTTATGCGAAGATAATAATATTGTCCAATGCCGTCGTAATGATTGTAACGGTATACGTACGTTCAAGTACGAACTCTGTAATATGATAGCTTTTGAACTGTCTCAAACGGATGAGATTTTTGTAAAAGATATCCCTTTGGAAGTCAATTTCCATGGCATAAAATTCACAGTTGTTGGTCTGATAGAGTTTCTACCATCTGCTGGCGACGTTACTGTCATCAAGAACACTACAGAGCTCATTGTCTTCGTAATATGGAATGGAAATGTTACGATGACCTTAATTATCATGTTACTAAAACTCCTAAGTCACTAATTATAAATTGTATTTTGTATGGACGAAAATCAATCAATTAACTAAGTATCTACCAACTTACAATAAAAATATTTTTTCATATTTATTTTTTTTCTTTTATTTATCAGAAATAATTGTAAGCGTTTATAGAGCTTGTTATGCAAAAAATAAAACTAAATATAAAAGTTTTCTGGACTAAATAAATCTTGGGGCCGAATAAAAATAAGGTGGCTTGGTTTATAAAATCCCTCTTTATGTAAATTATCAAATTAAAATACAATATAACCTGATAAAGATAGGAAAAGTCCTTGCCAAAAACATTTTGTTTTATTTGTCAGGAATTCATAGATATCTCGTGATGTAGGTTTTTCAGTATAAGGTACTATTTAGGTACATTTTTAAAAAATAGTAATAGTAATTCACAAGTTAGTATTTACAGCATAATTTTGATACACCCGCCGCAATGACGTCAATATGGCGGGTGTACATTCATGTCCTTGTAACTAAGCGCTGAAAAAGGTACAATTTTTTAAAGATGAGGTACAAAATAGTACAAATTAGGTACATTTTTTAAATGCCATATTCATCTGGATCTTTTATGATACACCCGCCATTCTGACTCTCACTAACCTATAATATTAATAAAAAAACTATTTTGTGATGGAAGTACCTAATCAAAAGGATGTGACATATTAATCGTGAGTTGAACCTTTATCTGAAGTACTAAACTTTTTAACCGCTTGGTTTATAAACATACTCGGTCTTAAATAATCTTCAATTATTTGACATCAACGGACACAGTGACTCAACATAACAAACCTGTTAGAATTTTAATAGCAAATATAAAGAACTAAGGCCGCATACTTGGCATCAAAATGTCTAGGAGAATAAACTGTTTACTATGCAAAAAGCATATACTCGTTGTGGAGAGATTGCAATGCATAAACTGCAAGACCTACTATCACTACAAATGTCTTCACATGACAAAAAGCTATTTTAATGCAGAAAAATTTAATCTAGACCGCTCTTGGAAATGTCCGGAGTGCATCGAGTGTCCGCGTAAGAATAAAAGCAGCAATATCACATGCAAGGTAGACCCTGTAGAACAAAATACTACTGTGACTGATACAAGCCAAACACAAGTACCCGCGCCTGCTGACAATATCACACAACGTAAAAAAACCATGATAAATATACCTACGGAAAACTCTTTCAGCTCTCTTGATACGGCACTGATGGATACAGATAACAGTAGCACTGATGACGACAACATATTGTGTACATCAATACAACAGATAATGAATCGAAACTGCCCTGAGATAATAACAAAGAGTCATCTCGATCATGAAGCTCTAAGATCGAAAATACACGAGTTGGAAAGGAAATATGAATCTGCCGAACGAGAAATAGAATTAATGTTGTCTGAAAACTGCTACTTGAAAAGCAAGATAATAGAATGCGAACAAAAAATTCACCATCTGTTAAAAGGGTCACATCCGCAAGTAGAAACAAAAAAAAATGAAGGATCCACGATTAAGAAGCAGGCGTTAAAACAGAAAAAGAGGAATGAAGATATAATCACGTTTAACCTCGAGGATTCCAAAAATGACTCATTCATAAGCTGCAATACACCTCCATCTAATATAAAAACAGTCCAATCGACAACATCAATATCGGAAATACAGAAAAAACAACAGGAACCGAATAAACAGCTCGGAAAGCCAAAGGTCAAGTCAGAACATAAACATATACATAATACAGACCCACTTGAGAAAAAACCGAAATTATGTATACTAAGTATTCTCCGAAATGATAAGATCGTATCATTAACAGAGCCAACATTTGCAGAATATTACAATTACTGTCACCACCGTAAAATGGATGTGGGAATTAAACAGCTGCTGGTAGGTCTAGAATACAAACTCAACAAGTTCATGATGGACGATTGCTGCGTCATATTGATTGGAGAGCAAGACTTTGAACGAACATTAAATTATCATGAACTTGTCGTCTATCTACGAGAGACCCTTATGAGGCTGAATCACACAAATATTATAATATGCTACCCAACTTATAGATATGCAAGGTACTGCGATATGTTTAACTGGAGAGTGGAGGTTTTCAATAACCTACTATATTTAGACGTGACAACTCATAAATATGCCTACCTGGTCGACTTAAACTTAGATCTACAATACAATAGGACAATGTTTTCTATCAAGGAGGGAACCGTCAATAATCACGGATTAGACGCGCTGATGAAGAACGTGTTCCATCACCTTGAGGACATATTGCGCTGGTGGAAATTACCAATGCATGAACCTGAAAATCAAGTACAAGGAATCCCAAAACACCATTATTCGTTAGTACCCGAACAGGTGAACTCTTCACCAGATGAAGAAAAATCCCTTTTTTTTTCGATAGTTACCTGTACATCTTTCACCAAAACATCGCAGGTCTAATAAACAAAAGTGATGAGCTTGATAGAATATGATGGTCATATAAGTACTTCAGTACTGTAATTTCATGATAATTCAGCTTGTAAAACGTAGTCCTTTAGGTGAAGCATCCTCTCGCTTATTATAAGGCTTCAATAATGATACAACACACTGGCTCACAGTGTGTTGGCAAGTCTACTTATCATCAACAGATAGATTATGATAATACTTGTTCATATTAATTGTATTAATTATATAAATTACTGTTATTGTGTGGAACATAGCCTAAGTGTCGAATTACCTAGACATTATTATGTAAATTATGCTGTAAATATCTCATTTTTAAATTTGGCGGGTTATAGGTCAAATCCAAGATAGTCATGGTCAAGGGCCATTTCTTTTAATAGTTCCGCATCTACGACACAGGTGGCAGTACCTGACCTGATAAGATATACCTTTTAATTATATTATTAATGTTATTGAGACTACTAAATAACGTACTTAGACTTGAGTAATTACCTATTTAATTAATCTAAGTATTTAGGTTTTAATACCTAGACTAAACTATTGTTGAACTTTAAAATGTAATTCAATATTATATCCGCAGTAGCTATTTGTTATGTCACAGGTGGCAGCATTGTCTAATGGACTAATTACATATTAGGTTTATTGAGTAAATACTACCGTAATAACATGATAGTTATTGTAGAAGAACTTCAACAATTATGTTAATAATTATAGTGTTTAGATTAAGTACAAATACTGTCTTTTGTTACATAAGTTATACGTGTTTAAATGTTCGCGGCTCTAAGTCAATCTGTGATTGGCTGAAGCGCGGAGTAATGTGTGGTGGTCTTAGACTATATTATAGTGGTGGTTATAAATACGGGTAGATACCTACTTCCCGCTCTCTTGTTCGTCTATCTTCCTGCAGGACACAAGTTAAGTATTTTGTGAATATTCCTAGAAATAATTGGGCGTTGGCCATTTGTATTATAACTTTAGTGATTTATCGTTTGTTCTGTGGTTTATCTTTTGTATCGCTGTTTAACATGACAATACAATATTGATTTAATGGTATTCCTTGTTTCTCTATTAATCCTCCATCTTTAATATATTAATTCCCTTACTTAGTAACATTTTCAATACAATAGCTTCATTGCAACTATAAAGTAACTTTAGGTACACATTTCATATTAGAATCAATTAAATCCTGACATCTCATATTCAGTAAATAACACCTTGATCTTCTCTATAACTCTATACTACATCTTATTTTCTAACAAGCTCGTTGTGCATTTGGAAGATCTTTCGGCTATGGGGAAAGCTGTAGACGTCGTATGTGTAACAGAACATTTCATTAAATCAGGTAATGAAAAACTACTAACTATGGAGAACTACTGTTTGGCCGCCAGTTTCACCCGTGATGACTCTAGTAGAGGTGGAACATGCATCTTAGTAAAAAGTGGCTATCAATGGCAAGAACTGTTAGTTGCAAAAAAACTCTCAATAAAAAACATTTTTGAATGTTGTGCAATTGAATTAATTAGTCACAAAATTGTAATTGTTTGTGTGTATAGAGTCCCTAAAAACCAAAATATGTTTATGGAAGTGTTCTTTGAAAAAATGAATAGTTTACTGAAAGTTGTAAGCAAAAAATATAAGCATGTTATTGTTGCAGGAGATTTTAATATTGTAATTTTAAAAGCCGACACTAACTCAAGTAGTATATTATTGGGCATTCTACCCCACCTATCGTTCGCTTCGCTCTCGACCGTTCGCTGCGCTCACTTAGGTGTGGTAGAATACCCAATAATATTTTTGCGAATGCGATGGACACGAACCATTTTTTCGATTTATTAGTTGTCTTACTCGACGTTCGCGTTGTACTGTTAAACCCGTTTAAGAACGTATGAAAAAAATAAAAACAATATTAGTGCGTGTTTAAAAATATTACCTTGTTAACGTAATGTTAAGAAAGCCGTTCGAGTAGTTTAATTGATTTATTAACCTCACACTAATACGCTTGTTATAATAATATGCATACACTGTCACATTTTCAAAATATCATAAATATGTTTTCGTCAATTTGTTCAATGATTGTTCGATTGTTGGCTGTATTATTTGAACAAATTGATGAACACATATTTTTGAAAATGTGACACTGTATGCATATTATTGCGATGTGACAGTACCTCGACGCCTCCCAAGAAAAACGTTCCATGTGAAATTTTCGAGGTTTTCAGGACGGCCTCTCAAAGATTGCAAGTTTGAACTTTGTCTCATAAGTCGGACATGCTTCACATGCGAAAGCCAAAACTTAGCATTTAAATTAATGTTGATACAAACTACATAATAGCTTAAAAACATGTTTATCAAATCTTTTAATTTAAAAATTAGTGGGTCATATATGCTCATGTGTCATTATTCTAGGAAAACTGACAAAAAAATGTGCGTCACATATTTACATGTGACTTTTTTCTACGAAAATCTCTAGAAAAAATACAGTTACATATGATCATGTGACATTTTTATACGATAAACCTTTTAAAAAAAGCGTCACATTTAATTGTGGAACGTTGTTTTACGAATAGTTTGATGTATCACGTGCTAGATCATTAAAACCATATTAAATTGATATTTTTGAAGTCTTTACTTTTTGTTGTATGTTGTAGTTAATAAAATTATTAAATTTTTGAATATATCAATATAATCCGACGTAGTTATAGTCTCAATTTTGCTATAGCTACTTTAATACTTGCATTAAAGTTTATATTATGACTCAGTAGGTACCTAAGCATTCTCTTATAATAATTTAAAAGTTCAAAAACAAAACCAAATTAATCAGATACACTGATTTAGTTACAAAGAGTTGGGGAGAACTATTTTGTTAATTTTAGTTAATACTTAGGTACTTAGTTAAATCTATAACATCTATACGTATCTACTTACTCAACTTCAGACAAACCTTGTTATATAAATACAAAAATAAAAAATAATTATGACTTAATTTGAGTAAACATAAACAGAACTTTTTCAAAATATTCAAATCGACAAAATGTTCACAAAATATTCTTATAGAGTTACCACTTTAATCAAGACTTTTAGAAAATATCCTTATTCACCTGAAAAATATTTTGGTAACTGACTTATGACGTAAAAAGTGACATTCCGTAAAACAACGGTCGATGTGATCTTGAAACGCCGCCCGCGCCACTAAATTGCGAGTCATGAGGACGGAGTAAAATGTTGCATGTACAAAACGGTCTTTATTCCATGTACCTACTATCACATAGAACGTTATTCGATTTCAGTATCTTGGCTATTAGAAGTCATAGAAAAATAAAAATTAGTTCTTCATAAAGCTTGCTACGTAAGCAGAATTCCCATGCAATAAAAACGATTTCGTTCTATGGTAATATAGAACGTTTTTCTTAGGAGGCGTCGACCTGTTGTGTATTAAACAACTTTATACCTTTACCATATTACCAATACTATTACCAATACCAATACCTGAACCAAACTTTACCATTCAAAGATAAGGTCGACAATGAAAACACATAATAAAATTAACTTATATTTATTTTGTCCGAATAAAAGTGAGGTTCATCCTCAAATAATTTATCGGAGGATGTGACAAGTTTCTGCAACATCTTCCACTGGTCGGAGTCTCCCGTCGTCTGCAGCTTGACACGCAGCAACGCCTTGCGCCACAGCTCCTTGGAGTCGGTGTCGGCGACGTCGTCCGCACGGTACACCTTCAGCTCCAGCACGTACTCGCCCTCGAAGCGCGCCGTGCGTCGCTCCGTCCCGTTCGCCACCCGGTTCACGAAGTACGATGTTATACCGTCGATTGCTTCATGATCAGCACCGTGACTTAAACCAAATACGTCGTGCGTTTTCGGTTTTTTTCTGAAACAAAAAATAATAAGATGTTAAAAAATATAATATGAAAAAATGCTGTTGGAGTTTTAATAAGAAATATAAAATGAGCTTTTAATGCTGTTTGAAGGATTTAAATGAATACTTTGTTAATGTCAATTCACAAATTAAATTTACTGCAGACAGATTATCAGTTACTATAAGAACCGAAATGTTTGAAAGCGGATATAAGTAAAAATAAAATGTGTGACTTACTTGATAACAGTGTCGTGCTGTGCCGACGAAGAGCGCCGCCTCTGCTTGTCGCACCGGGCAGCCGACGATGTCGAAGCGGGTGCTTTCTTGTTGCGAGCGGGGGCGCTCGCTTTCTTGGTACACGACAGGGTTTGCTTTGGGGGAACGACTTCATATTCAGAATCAGACCTGAAATTTCACGGTACAATAAAAAAACGATATAATTGACACGGTGCTTAAACAAGAAAAACAGTTGGTAAATAAACTTTATTCAAATGAGCGTTAGTTTTTATCTGTTTCTATAAAATCTTGCTATAGATTTAAAAATTATGAACAATAAAATATTAGGGAAGAAAAAAAGCGATGGAATTGTAAATGGTGGAACTTACATTTTGATGAAAGTAGATTATTTTTAACGATGTGTTCAGCGGTTGACTAGTCTGGTGCAGATCCAGCGGTGGTGGCGAGTCGCAGCGACAGAGATTGCAGCAGGCCTCCGAAACTTGGTTGGCGGCGGCGGTTCGTACTGTCGTTGGTTGCATCAGCTGATGAGCGGACGGATAGCGGGCAGCGATTCCAGCTGGCTTCCAAAAATTTTCTTCTTGTTGTCGATGCACTTGTACGCAGAACTATCACGTACAACTTCCGAAACGGTTTCTGATGTTCTCAAAAAATATTAACCTTTTATACCATAAAATCTAAATGTCCAGCTATGTCACGTGTGGTCCGCAAAAATTGCAACGTATATTAGTATATTATGTTCAACCAGTATAAACCTGGCCTCTCACGTAGACCAAGACTGAAAATTACGATAAACTTTGTTTTTTCCAGCGAAATGACAAATTCAACAAAAATAAGTTTCAACCAGAGCTCATAAAATATAGCAATGTAAATTATTGTAACCTTTAAGTACCAGTTTACTGTGGTCCTCAAATTTTACAAACTTATTGATGCATGTCGAAATTGAAATTCAACATAAGAATTTAATTTAGTCGACATTTTTTTAAATGTAAACTATCAAATGTTGTATGTTAAGCATAATGAAAACATGTAAAACTGCTAATTCATAAAAACGTGAATTGGCTGCCTCGTGTCGCTGTCCTCAATTTCGGAAGTCGTCAAAAGTGAGTAGGTATAGGTAATTCATTATTTCATTTAATTTTTTGTTTCCGTTGTGACAAGTATTCGGCAAATTAATTACCTCTTTGGTAAGTGGTTTTATTTAATAACAATAGATAACTATCAAAATTTAATCATGTTTTTTGTTTTCATCATTTGTTGATACCTTTTTACATGTATTTTATTCATTAATTTCAGATAACAAATTAAACGTTTAAGTATCTAATGCCATCTGGAAAAACGGGAAATAAGTACTTTGTCTAAATTTGGTTAAATCTAAATCTAGTAAGTACCTATATGCAAGTGTATAATTAAAGTTATTTCAAACAACTTTATGTAATTATTCAAAATTATTTTAATTTGTTACAGTTTGCAGCAGAATATATTATAACAGGATACAACTAGAACACTTTGTGGAAGATTATCTATTGAATCCTTTCAGTTTTTATAAAAAAGCAGATCTTTTTGAGTAAAATTACCTATTTTATATTTTACGTACTTATGTACTACTTTTCTGTTAAAATAATATATTTTTGTTGTTGTTTTAGATTGCGGTGCAGACATAAAAGCACAGATTTTATTTAAAACTACTTACTTTACGAAGGCCTAATATCTTATCAAGTAAGTGACTTTTTTTAATATACATATTTTAAAATTTTACTCCATGATTTTAAATAAGTACTTATATTTTTTCTTTTTATTTTTTCAGCTTACAATAAGATTACTTAGCAAGGAATAAGAGATCCCGTGACATCCTGTGAGGTCCTGTGTGAAGCTGAGAATTACTGTCGAAAGAAGATCTAACATCCGTTACCGGTACGTCTTAAATTAGATATTTTTATATTTAGTATTAGGCGTTAGAAAGTCTCATCTTATATTTTTCTATTGAACCTATTTAGTTACGTTTAGGTAGTGTAATACCTATATACTAAAAGTACCCATAGCTACATTTGAGGGTTTTTTGTCCAGTAGTGAAATTTCAGATAAATATTTCAATTTAAATTGTTTTTTTGTTTTCAAAAAGAACTCAAAATGCCTTTTTGCTCTGTTTGCAATATCAGTGTTAAAAAGAATCAATGGACTGGTCATTTACGTAGTAATAATCATAAAAATAATAGTACTACACCACTTTATGATAATGTTGAGATTATTAATTCTGCTTTTAAAGGTCGAATTGCAAGCTATAGATTTGTTGCATTGAATGATGAAGCTCGAAATTTACCATCACTTTTTTTAAATAATATTCGGAAACGTGTAGAATCCCTCATTAATCAGTCTTTAAAAGACCATACTTGTGTTAAAATTAATTTTGAGATTTTTGTGTCATTTCTTATGCCAAAAACCGATAAAGAAGAAGTAAAATCCTTCTTTACAAAAAATTATGTTATACATTTAAATTACAGTTTTAATAAATTGTTTGAAGAAGTTACACAAATATTATTGAAAAAAATAAGTGAATTTCAGGAAAGAGATAGTGGTTGGACGTTTTTAAATAATTCTCATCTTGAAGTTAACATCAATAAATTTAAACCCTTAGCTGGATCTAGTTTTATCAAACTGCCTAATTATTTGAGTAAAAAAAAGGCATTAGTAAATATTCACAATAACGACAATTTTTGTTTCCTGTGGGCCGTGACAGCTGCTTTACGTCCTGCAAAAAAACATCCTGAAAGAGTTACATCTTATCCTCATTTTCGAAGTTTGCTAAATACTAATGATCTTAAGTTTCCTATTTCTTTTTCTGATATAGCTACATTTGAAACAAATAATCCTAACTTACGTATTTTCATTTATGGTTTAAGTAAAAATAATAGAGAAATAACAGGGCCATTATATAAATCTTTAAACAAAAGTGGTAAGCATATTCATTTGTTACTTTTAGAAAGTAACACAGCAACACATTATTGTTTAATAAAAAATCTGTCTCGACTTATCAGAAACCAAATAACCAAACATCATGGGAAAATATACTTTTGCGAAGAGTGTTTATTATTTTTTCCTTCTGTTGAACAAGTCGATAATCATTCTTGTGGGGGAACAGTAACTGTTTTACCTGAAAAAGGATCTTTTATGTCATTCAAAAATTATGAACGGAAACAAGATATACCTTTCGTAATTTATGCAGATTTCGAAACAATATTGAAACCTCTGAAGGATGATAATGACGTAACATGTAACACTGTAAAGCTGCAGCAACACGTGCCATCTGCCTTTGCCTATAACATTGTCTCTTCCATTGATCCAAATTTTACACGATTTAGAAAATACCGTGGCGAAGACTGTGTAGAAAAATTTATTAAATTATTACTTGAAGATGCATCCGAAATCTATAATTTGTTAACCACAACAAAACCAATGATATTCACTCAAACAGATGCGCTTAATTTTGAAAATGCTTTACGCTGCCACATTTGTGATAATTTTTTGTGGAGTAATAAAGTCCGAGATCACTGTCACATTACAGGACAGTATCGCGGCGCAGCACATGCACATTGTAATTTACTTTACAAAATTCCTAAATTTCTTCCTATTTTCTTTCATAATTTATCTGGCTATGATTGCCATTTATTTATTAAAGAATTAGGTGAAATGAAAGGAAAAATCACAATTATTCCTAAAACGAAGGAAAAATATATTTCTTTTTCCAAATTTATTTCTATTAATGACCAAGAATTTGTTCATGTTCGGTTTTTGGATTCATTTAATTTTTTAGGCGCGAGCTTAGATAAACTAGCTAAATCAATGTCAAAAGACGACTTTGTTTGTCTGCGACAACACTATCCTACTGAGAAACAGTTCAATTTATTAACTCGTAAAGGTATATATCCTTACGATTATATTAATTGTTGGGAACGATATGAAGAGACAGTATTACCAGCAAAAGCTTGTTTTTTCAATTCAATAAATAATGAACACATTTCTGATGAAGATTATGAGCACGCTTTGTCTGTGTGGTCAAAATTTAACTTGAAAAATTTAGGTGAATATACTGACTTATATTTAGAAACAGATGTTCTTTTGTTAACTGACATATTTCAAAACTTCCGAAAAACTTGTAAACGTCATTATAAACTAGATCCAGCATTTTATATAACGGCTCCGAGCTTATCATTCGATGCAATGTTGTTAAAAACTGAAATTAAACTCGAGCTTGTTTCCGATGTAGAAATTATCAGAATGATTCAAAATGGTATCAGGGGTGGTGTATGTATGTGTTCTCATCGTAATGCTGTTGCTAATAATAAATACACCAATGACTATGACGAAACAAAGCCTGAAACTTTCATTGTCTATTTAGATTGCAACAATCTTTACGGTTTTAGTATGTGTCAATATCTACCTTACGCCAATTTCAGATTTTTAAACCAACGTGAAATTAATGATTTAACTATTCAAAATATTGCTGACGATAGTCCATGGGGATTCATATTAGAAGTTGATCTTTTTTATCCAGATTATTTACACAAAACTCATGACGACCTCCCATTTTGTCCTGAGAAATGTATTCCACCTGGCGGCAAAACTAAAAAGCTGATACCTAACTTGTATAATAAATATAAATATGTTATTCATTATATTCATCTCAAAAAATGTCTCGAACATGGTTTAGTATTACGTAAAATTCATAGAGTAATTACATTTAAACAAAGCCCTTATTTAAAAAAGTATATTGAATTAAATACACAACTTCGACAACAGGCTAAAAGTAATTTCGAGCAAGATTTTTTTAAATTATTGAATAATAGTGTTTTCGGGAAAATGTTAGAAAATAGTGAACATAGAGTTAACGTTCATTTAGTTAATCAATGGACAGATGTAAATAATAAAACAAAAAAATCATTACAGGCAGAGCGTCTGGTGGCTAATCCCTTCTTTCATAGTGCTTCTGTGTTCACCGAAAACTTAGTTGCGATACAAATGAAACCTGACCAAATTATATTAGATAAACCTATTTACATAGGTTTCACTGTCTTAGAGCTTTCAAAAAGTCATATGTATAATTTTCACTACAACGTAATTAAACCTATTTACAAAAATAATGTAAAATTATGTTATATGGATACTGATTCGTTTTTGTATTTATTATCTACACAAGATTTTTTCCTAGACTTAAAAAATAAGTTTCTTCGTTATTTTGACACTAGTAATTATAGCCTAAAGAACACTTGGAATCTACCACTCATAAATAAAAAAGTCCCTGGTCTTTTTAAGGATGAAATGGGGGGTAAAATAATAACAGAGTTTGTTGGATTGCGATCCAAACTTTATTGTGTAAAAATATGTGATAAAAAAGTAATAAAAAAGGCAAAAGGTGTAAAATCATCTGTTGTACGAGATCTTAATTTATGCGATTATAAAAAAGTTCTTTTTGAAAACGAAATTATTAAGAAAAAAAACATATTATTCAAGTCAATAAAGCATCAAATTTTTACACAAAGTGTAAATAAAGTAGCATTGTCTTCTAATGACGACAAACGATTTATATGCAGTGATAAAATACAAACCAGAGCATGGGGTAACGCCTCAACTTTTAACTGTGATAATGATGATAACTAATGTAGCGTAGGTCCAATATGTGTAAGGTTGTTACACTGTAATTTTAATTATTGTTTAATATTTTGAATTTTGAGTTACATTGTAAAATTAATATTTCTCTATAAGTAAGTAGGTAATATATTTTTTTGTATTCTTGTAAGTATTAAATTTCATAGAGGTAACTCCTAAATATCTAGTCAGTACTATGTTCATAATAATAAGCCATAGTTAAATACCTAGCAACTAAGCAAATTGTATTTATCGAAATAAAATAAATTATAAGTATATCTTTAAACTTGTGTTTGTTTTTTAATAATTTATTTTTTATGTCAAGTCAATGACCGGTTATAAAACGTAAGGTACCTACCAAACGAAGTATATTTTTTGCAGAATTTACATAACCTACATAAGCGCACTTATATTTTAAGACGCTTAGCTTGCAAATTACGAAACACTATTCTAAACAGCTAAATAACTTATTTTTTATTTGCTTTCATTGAGCAAAGACATAGTGATAGATTCTCGAAGTGGTAAGTTGATAAATACCTTTGTAAAAATATAAATACACCTTATTATTGTTTTTAATATTTTTTTTAAACAAAGCTTACAAATTGCCTATTTTGTTTTAAAGTAAATATACTTAGGTACATATTTGTTAATTCTCCTATCATTATTTTAGGTACTCATCGTCATGGTATATTGAAGTATAATACACTATTTTGATTTACAGAACATCCAACATGTCAACCGAAAACACATCAGTCATGTTTGAGCAATACGCGCAAGATCCATTGGCTAACTTCGATGAGGATTTCCCAGATCTAGCGAGACTGCAGCGGGAACCTAAGAAGAGGAAGCCCACTAAACGTAACGTACGTAAAAATGGCAGTCACAATACGCCGTCGAACAAAACGACTCGGAAGGAGATCTCATCGTACGTAATTAACAGACAGAACTGTCAAGGTTACCGCATGATCCGAATACAGGTGCTGGATTTGCAAACTGATCCTCCAGAATTAGATGGTGGATCCAACGATGTGGAAAACGTTGTAATGGAGGCGCAGTACATCGTGCGAAATAACGGATACGATGACGTCATGGAGCAGACGGAGGAGTTGATTGAAAAAATATCAGCAAAAATATGTTATAATAATTAATAAATAAGATAATAAATAACTCCCATTTTGTTTTTGTTGTTTGCCCAGTTGCTTAATAGTATTTTTTATTAATTTAAAATTTTAAAAGTTATACCTCAATTAAACTCAAAAAATTATTTAAAATGTTTATTATTATTTGATACATTTTGTTACACAAACTTTATCTTAATTTGTTTTTACCTTTATATTAACAGAATAAATTGAAAGCAGACATGTTATTATCAAAATACCATTTTCTAATAAAAATCACATTTCTTAGAGCACACGATTTCGCATGATTAAAAATACAATGTTTCACATTTTTACTTTCACAGTAAATATCATACAATTTCACAAGACAAGGGCATCCTTTTTCACCCAAATCTATAACTTCACAATTTTCACACAGTTCTTTCACCCACTTCACTTTTTCTTGCCCTTTTGTCAAAATTTTTTTATTAACGAGATAAGGAAGTATTATACGTTTAAATTCTCGGTAATCAATAAATCCTTCACTCCAATATATGCCCATATGAGATTCAATCCATTTCACTTGTTTTTTCTCTTCTTTGGTTAAATTGTTAAACAAATACTGTGGTTTGATCAAAAAAGTTTGAGTAAGTTCTGTTGTTGCAATAGCTAATTCTTTTATAATAAACTTATTGTGCATGTCTTTAAATCCTTGCACGTCTACTATAATCATATCCGGTTTCATGATATTTTTTTCACGATGTTGCTGAGTGGTTTGTACTCTATTATACAATCGTTAAGAATAAGGCAATACGCAGAAGTTTGATCTGGTATTTCTCGCTCACTTTCTATTTCTACGCGAACATCAACGACTGGACCCGTTTTGATGTTTTCAGATTGTCTGGAACAGTCGATCACAAAAAACGGAGCTATCTCTTTAAACTCCTTTGCGTTTAATAAAGGTTCTGTGCGACGTCCGTAATACGACTGTTGAAAACGTGCGTATTGTTCATATAATAAAGCAATTCTGTCATTAGAAAAACTAACATTTAAATTTTCGTATGGATAATAAACAGAATTTAGGTACACTCGAACGTCACGTAAATTACAATGATCAAATCTCGACATATCCATCAGACCATTATTTTTTCTACCAGTTTGAAGACCAACTATTACGTAACGAGGTTTTTCTATGTGTGAAGATGTTTTTATAGACCAGGTATGTTTTGTAGTTTTAGGTAAGAAAGGATATTCATAAAGATCCCAGTTCCTAAATGTTAATTGGAGAGACCTATCTTTGTCGAGTATTTTAAGCAAGTTAATTTTTTCTCTATCCGATACTTTTACATGCGGCACACGCCAGATGATTTTGTTTATTAGAATAGAATCGACCACCTCACCGGTGTTAAGTTGCACTGCATTCAAATTAGTGTTGCTACGGAGTAATATCAATTCATGTTTACAGTTTATTATTACTTTTTTATAATCTTCCGCAAACCCAAGAATATTACTCAAAGGAATAGAAACGGAGAAATTACCACTTTGAGTATTTTTAAACCCATCAATATCCCATCCCCAAGCTCTGGACATTTTAGATTCACTTTCATTCATAGATAATATAGATTTCATTGTTGTGGTGATGCCAGCGTTCTTAATTTTATCTATCTCGATCCCATTTAACTCATAGCGTATGTCTTGGAACAGAAATAACATTGGATTATTAGTAAAATGAACGCTAGGAGCCAATTCTCAACAAAATGTTGACTGGATATTCAGACACATGTAATTTATTTGCTTCTAAAATTTTATCACCGAAACCCAATAATCTCCCAATAGAATTTGGTTTTGTAAAATTTATATTTTTTGTACAGTATAAACTCGTCTTTAAAGTATTATTGTTACACAGTAAATTTATGGTGGCGCCTTTAATGTTCGACTTTATAAAATCACTGATATCCTGTAACTCATACGCTCCATCAGGTATTTCAATAACTTCACTCTCATCGTAATAAAATTTATTATTTCGATAATCTATGTTTGGAATAGAATTAAATGTAGATAAATACAATAAAGCGCACTCATATTCGTCTTCCAGTTGTAGTGTCGGTGAATAATAAGTTGACAACGTGGAAGAGTTTCCGGTTATTGACAGCGTGAAAGACATTTTGCAATTGATATAAATTAAACAGAAACATTCGTTTTATAGTTTATTTAAAAAAATCATACAAAAATTTTAAACATAAGTGACCGCAATTTACAGTGTTAAATCTTTGGTGTGTGGTATAATTATAATAAATTTGACAATTATTGAAATATGATATAAGTTCTAAAGGAGGTTTTAAATCGCCGTAACTATCGAAATATTCACAGTAATTATTAATTTTGACATAAGCTACCCAATGTGTTCCTTCGTTGCATGAATTATCTAAGTTGACTACACCACATTCACAGCGTTTGATCTTTTTTGGTAACGCGTCCCGCATAAATACACCCCGAAAATATGGTAAACCACGGGCTGCAGTTTTTATATCCACATCAGTGAGAGCACGATTAGGTAGCTTGGAATTTAGTTTTTTGAACAATCGACAAATAGTCCATTTCCCTTTTTATACGGTTTAATGTATAAACCTTTGCCAAGCTTTACAGATTCCATTGCTCTATTATGCCGCTCTGCTTCGCGTATATTTTGTTGGGCTGCTTTATAGTCATTGACTGTCTTAGCTATTCCAGCCGCTCCGCCTGCCAGCGAACCCAGCGCTGACAAACCAGCAAATATGGGTATCAGTGGTAAAACCCCACCTGTCTTAGGCAAAGGAATGATTCGAGGCACTTGTATTTGTTTACATTTAGGGTAAAGTTTCTTTGCTGCGAAATATGCTAACTTAGCTATATTTTTTGAGCCCTTGAGTTTACTTTTTTTATATTCGAACGAATTTTTGAAATAAAGGACTTAAAGGATTTTAACCCAGCACCTGTTTTTAATTTGGTTTTCATAATTTTGCTAACTAACCAAGAAGCCATTTTTTCTCCTTTACCAGCATCCTTAGACTTAACTCGTTGTTTTGCCATATTGAGTAATTGTAAGTCAGCTTTATGTCGACTCGATATATCTAAGTTATTAGCGTACGCTATATCGTGTTGTTTGCAAGCTTCGTCCAACTGGTTAATACCTTTGTCACCACGTAATAAACGTTTTAGCAATCGGGTTCCCGGTCCACAATAGTTATAACCCGGTAAATGTAATTCAAACGGTAAGTTATTTATAATACTATTGACAAGTCCGCCACCTTGCATTGCTTAAAGTATTCTGATATTTTTTTTGAAGTAGTGTACAATTTATAATACGTTATTATATTTAAAATTCTGATATCAACTTATTAGATTTTTTCTCTCTATCCAACTGTTTTCACTATTATCTAATCCAAGCCACTTAACATACATTTTATTGCCTCTTTTCTTCAAAACTTTTTCTACAAGGTAAATATCAGGAAAACAAGTCTTTTGAAGCTCTTGTTCATAAAATGCTCCTGATATTATTTGTTTTCGTTGATCTTCGATGTGGTAAGTTACTGGATTAGTATTGTTCACACTTGTAACTTTGAAAATTTCAGTGGACCAGTTAGGGGTGTAACCCTTTTCAAAACAATTCTTATATTTACTAACTCTTACATAGTCACCTATTTTAAATTTATTTTTCTTTGTTTTCGGTTTATTTAATAATACAAAACGGTTTCTTACAATACCTTCATTTTTTGTATTAACGTCTACCGGTTTCAACTTTATAGTGGTGTGTTTAGTATGATTATAATCATAAATAACATTTTCTAATGTTGAACCTATCCACTTATAATTACCATTTAAACTAAAAATTTTATAAAGTCTATTTTTTAATGTTTTTATTAGTCTTTCCAAAATTGAAGCTTTTTTGGTAGAAAATGAAGAGTAATGATTGATCCTCAAAGATTTCATTAAAGACGAAAAATTTTCGTTGTAAAATTCAGTACCTAAGTCAGTTTGTAAGTTTTTAGGTTTACGACAACTTTTTTGCAAGATATCTTCAAATGCAGTTGTTACTTCGAGTTTAGTTTTCGTTTTTAGAGGAGCTGCCCAAGCATATTTCGAAAAGCAGTCAATAACAACTAAGATAAAAGTGTATCCCTTATTTAAGGTTTTTAATTGTTTTAAATCTATAAGATCAGCTTGCCATAAGTCATCGATGCCTTTCAGTATGACACGACGTCGAGTAAAGTTTTTACGCGCGGATCTATGTAATTCGTTAACCACTTGCTGCTTTGTCATTTCGCTTTATTTCACTCGTCTTGTCAGCATAAGCTTTCTTAATACTCTGATCCACGTAAGCTGTAGTCTTTGTTAATAAATCCTCAATTTTACTTTCTACCATTATTGTCATTACCCGTCTCAATTTTGCGAGCAGTAATTCAACTTCCTTTTTATTAGGTAAGTTATGTAATATTTGATCCACATATCCTTTATTGGCTGCATCGTCAGCTGTTACAGGTTCGATTACACCTCGAAGTCTGTTTTTTTGTAAATCAAAATCCCCGTCAGAATTCTTCAAAATTGTTTTCTCTGAGATATCAAACACATCAGAAAATCGCATTCGTTTATGAATGTGATGACCAAATTTATCAATGTTCATTTTTACGTCTTATGCTGTGTCAATGTGATACTTGAATGAAAAACTTAGTAAAAGTAATTATTATTTATTTTATTTGAAAATGAAAAAAATATTACAGTTCATTGGCTATTTAATGAAACCACCTTCACGTAATTCTTCAACAATCGATATTATTTCATTGTCCAATCCGGTGTTGCCAGCTTCTCTAGATGCGTATAATAACTTCAGTCGTTCAACTAATTCATTAGGATCATCCCAATATACATAGTCAACATTATTATTCCATTTCTTCAAAACCGATAGTCCTTTTCCTTTTGAAACAGGTTTCTCAGGGTTTTCAGATTGTTCATACAATCTAAACAGCGGTTTTATTATTTGCATGTATTTAACTCCCTTATTACTTTTTATTGGTTTTTTGACATCAAAATCTCGTCGATGAGCATTTGTAACTAATAACAATAATTTATAATTTTGCTTGTCCAATTCACTTATAATATTTAAATTTGGTGTTTTTTTAAATAACAACTCTTTCAATCCAGGTGTCAATTCATATGTGCTACCAGCTACGTTTATGACATTACCGTCTAAGTCCACTGACGCTGACCCTAACATTGGTTTTCCTTTTACAATTCTAATGCCAAAAGGAACATCTTCGAATGCTTCTGAACTGAGAGACCAAGATGACACATTTTGTTTTGGACTGTTATTAAAGTCAAGAGTTTTGAATGAGTCACCACTCTCATCTAAATCGTTATCAATATCTGGATCTGAAAATTCTTTTTCATTGAAAGGTAAATGCTCAGTTTCTTTGTCCGAGTCAAAGCCCTCACTTGTATTTTGAGAATAATCAATATCTTCCATTTCAGTTTTCCTATTCCTCGCATTTTGTGTTTTTTCTTTTTTAAATTTCTGTGGATTTTCACTTGAAATTTCAGTTTTCCTCTTCTTATGAGACACTATTTCATTTAAAGGACTAATTAATGGCTTAAATACGGTCTCTAAATGTTTGTTATTAGTATCCTCAATATCTCGCATTCTTTGTACTTTTCTCTTCACAGCTTCTGCTGCATTAACGATTTGTTGTTTTAAAGATTTCTCCATAGTTTAGATGAAGCTTGTTTCTCTATTGATGTTAAGGTAAGAATAGTATATTATAAACAGAATTATGGTTTATATACTTGTAAAAATAAGTATTCAATCATTAAAAACAACAAATCGATCAAACCTCATTCGATAACACCCATTATTTTTTTGACAGTCTTTATTTATAACTAAGTAGTTGTAACGATCTTTCCATACTTTAGAACACATTTCATGAAAATCGTTCCAGGTCATATCAGTGCCAACATGTTCATCATACACATGTCTTAAATTAGTTTCATCCTGTTTAAATAAAATTATAAGATTTGCATTGTCTCGGATAAGTTGTTTAGGGACCTTACTATACGTTTGATTCAAATAAAATGAATCTATGTTTTTATGTCTACCCATTGAAAAGTAATCTCTAATATTATTTTGATTTTCACATGCAACGTCATCAAAAACTATTATTGAATTAGGTTTTGCTTCATGAGGACTTAAAACTTCTTCATTTCCACTATATTTTGAAAACGAGACATCTGGAACCAACTTCAAAACCTTTTCTAAAAATATATATTTTGGTTGTTGTAATGTCTTTGAATATACATATACATTCTTATACCTTAATCCATTTTTGTGTAATAATAAACCAACCACTAAATTAGTTTTGCCACAATTAGAAGGGCCACATATAATACATCTAATCGTATCGGGTAACAGTTTTCCGTGTCGGTCGCGATGTTTTTGCGTTCCGAAACATAACGCTTCAACCTCAAGCGTTTCGGGTTGCTTAACAAATTTCATCGATGTGCGATGTTTAAAACGGTTGCAATAAAAGTGAGAACGCAAACAAAATGATTTCCGTTTTATACAGTCTCTGTTGTATGATAAAATACTAAGAGCATAAAACGCAAACAAAAGAACGGTTCGTGTTCATCGCAATCGCAAATACATTATTGGGTATTCTACCACACCTAAGTGAGCGTAGCGAACGGTCGAGAGCGAAGCGAACGATAGGTGGGGTAGAATGCCCAATAATATACTACTAACTCATTAACTTTTGAGAACTTGTTGTTAGAGTATAATTTGAAACTGAGTGTAAAACAACCAACCAGACTAAAGAGTAAAACGTGTATAGATAATATCGCATGTACTGGAAGTAAACGGCTATTTGAAACAAGTGTGATAGACTATGCATTATCGGATCATACGGCGCAGTTGATTAGGTTTCCCGTAAAGAAAATCTGCATCATTAAATACTGGCGAATCTACAGACGAGATTATAGTAGTGAAAATCTAATTAAATTTAAAGAGTGTCTATCATCGCTAACTTTCTCGGCAGTGCATGACACTTCTGATCCAGACAAAGCATATCAGGAATTTATCAATGATTTTAATTTATTTTATAACCTGTGTTTTCCTGTAAGGTGCATAATGGTAAAACTAAGAAAAAAACCAAAATGGATATCTAAGGGTGTAAAAATATGTAGTAATAAAAAGAGGCAGTTACTTTGGAAATATAGAAGAGAGCCAAATATGACAAATAAAAATAAGCTCGGAGCTTACTCCAAACTATTTAAAAATATAATACAAAAAACGAAAAAATCACAAAATACATATCGTCAGTGGAAAGGATAAAATGCTAAAGCGCCAATTTGGCCATATTGAGTTATATATACAGTTCGACTGCATTTTTTTTTCTGCGTCGATCTAGCTAGGTTTCGTAGCGATCTGAGCACTTTTTTGGCGCTTTAGCATTCCGAATTTTTGATAAATCACCTAAAACATCGCCAGCAAAATGACTAAAGCGGCGCTTTTTCGGGCTTTTTTTAACAAAAGTCGCTTAAGAACTTTTTCTGTTACGCTTTTTTTTTAACCCCCGACGCCAAAAGAGGGGTGTTATAAGTTTGACCCCTCTGTCTGTGTGTCTGTGTGTCTGTCTGTCTGTGGCACTGTAGCTCCCAAACGCGTGGACGGATTTGGATGCGGTTTTTTTTAATTTAAAGCTGGTATTCTTGGGAGTGTTCTTAGATATATTATATGAAAATCGGTTCAGCCCTTTCAAGGTCTTCAGCTCTTTTGTCGGTTGTGGTAGCGTTATACTAGATCCAATTTAACAGCAGATATGTCGTGTTTGGATTCATTTTAATCAGTGTTTAATTCTTAATATAGTGCAATGGTGACAACAGACGAAGGGCTGATGATGGAGTCAGAATTTCCAGCATTCCATCCATTCTTGAAAAATGTAACAGCAGATATGTCGTGTTTGGATTCATTTTTATCAGTGTTTAATTCTTAATATAATGCTATGTTGACAACAGATGAGGAGCTGATGATGGAGTCAGAATTTCCAGCATTCCATCCATTCTTGAAAAATGTAACAGCAGATATGTCGTGTTTGGATTCATTTTTATCAGTGTTTAATTCTTAATATAATGCAATGGTGACAACAGGTGAGGAGCTAATGATGGAGTCAGAATTTCCAGCATTCCATCCATTCTTGAAAAATGCAACAGCAGATATGTCGTGTTTGGATTCGTTTTGAACAGTGTTTAATTCTTAACATAATGCAATGTTGACAACAGGATGAGCTTAGTAATTAAAATACTTAATAAAGGTTTAAAAACTTCAAAATAAAAATTAAATTGAAAATTTAAAAAACCCCCGACTATAAAAAGTAACAAATAAAATAGTAGTATTTTGTCAACTGAACAGGGCTTAATATTTCATACAAATTGACAACTTTCATACAAACTTCATTCTGTCGGGGGACAGCTAAGTAGCTATAGCTTGGTCAACTAGGTAGGTACGCCTATCATACATAATCATAATGTGATGTCAAAATTTAAAAAATACCTATGCAATGTTTAAATTGAATCGATAAGTACGAGTATAATTTAAAATTCGTAAGGAAAATAGAATGCGGTCCCCCGACGAAATGAAGTTAGCAGCGGTTAGCAAAAAATGCCTTTTGTGTTTCTATATAACTTTGTTCATTAGCAATTTTCCAACACTATGATTTCAAACTGTATGGCGTTTTAGCAAAAAATCGATGAATAATATTATAAGTATGGATGTCGCTTTAGCAAAAATCACTTACTATTCCTCTTATCAATACTTACCACTTTTCAACGTTAGCAAAAATGCTAAGTTTTATGTGATCAACAACATGATTAACTGGGCATTATTAAGAGACATTGAAGACGTACGCGCGTTTGCGGAGCGTACGCGTTATTTTTTCCACTTCCAACGTGATTAACGTGATTAACAACGGACATTATAAGTAGGGTCCGATCATTATTAATAACGCCCAAGAGAGACGGGAAAACTGACTAAACTTATGACTTGGACCGGGCAATATGAATAATTACTTACTTGTAGCCGTGCAATATGATAAATTGGACCACGGCCGTTGTCCAAAATTGATTGTAGATGATGGTAGAAAATATAAATGCAAAAATAACTAGCCACTTAACCAAAATGGGGCACCTCAACTCAGATAGATTAGTTTCAGGTTACTTTTTTTATGACAACCCGAAAAACCGACACGAAAAGGTTAGGTTCATAAACAAAAATACTAAGTTCACCTTTTTTTAATCCCCGACGCCAAAAGAGGGGTGTTATAAGTTTGACGCCGATGTCTGTCTGTCTGTCTGTCTGTCTGTCTGTCTGTGGCACTGTAGCTCCTAAACGCGTGGACGGATTTGGATGCGGTTTTTTTTTAAATTACAGCTGGTATTCCTGGGAGTGTTCTTAGATATATAAAATGGAAATCTGTTCAGCCATTTCAAGGTCATCAGCTCTTTTGTCGGCTATGATAGGGTTGTAGATCCAATATAACAGCAGATATGTCGTGTTTGGATTCAGTTTGATCAGGGTTTAATTCTTAATATAATCCAATGGTGACAACAGATGAGGAGCTGATGATGGAGTCAGAATTTCCAGCACTCCATCCATTCTTAAAAAATTAAACAGTACATATATCGTGTTTGGAGTCATTTTGATCAGTGTTTAATTCTTAATATAATGCAATGGTGGCAACAGATGAGGAGCTGATGATGGAGCATGAATTTCCAGCATTCGATCCATTCTTGAAAAATGTAACAGCAGATATGTCGTGTTTGGATTCGTTTTGATCAGTGTTTAATCCTTAATATAATGCAATGCTGACAACAGGAGGAGCTTATTATAATTAAAGTTTAAAAACTTCGAAATAAAAATTAAATTTAAAATTTAAAAAACCCCCGACTATAAAAAGTAACAAATAAAATAAGTAGGTAGTATTTTTTGTCAACTGAACATCGCTTAATATTTCATACAAATTGACAATTTTCATACAAATTTTATTTTGTCGGTTTCTGTCATCTTTTTGCTAAAGCGCCACTTATTTCAGTAACGGAAAGAGATAGACACTCACAGTTACGCTGAATATTTAGACAAAAAATCAAATTATATTTTGTCTCTTTACAACATCTCTCTAACTCTAACAATATCAGAGATATAATTTTTTTTCGCAAAAAAAAAACTTTAAACTCAATTTCCCACAAATGCCATTTTGGCGGTTTAGCATTTTATCCTTTCCACTGACGATATTACATTAACACACTTATGATATCTCAAATGCATTTAATGATTATTTCATTGAAAAAATAAAACCATTTCCAGACTTAAACCAAAATTCACATTTAAATATAAAGTTTAATACTAACTCTATGTTTATGCCACCAAGTTTGCCTCATGACATGGAAAAAATTATAAAAACATTAAAAAATACCAACAGCGTGGGATACGATCAAATATCTACTAAAGTTATAAAATATGTAGCCAGCAAAATAAGCCCACACCTGTCTTACATCATAAACATTAGTATTAGCGAGGGACGATATCCACAAAAACTAAAAAAAACGATAATAAAACCATTACATAAAAAAGATAGTAAGCTTAATATTGAGAATTACAGACCAATTGCACTTATATCTGTAATTTCTAAAATTTTTGAAAAATATTTAAGTAAACACATTTATAATTATTTTGAAAAATACAATTTATTTGCGCTAGAACAAAATGGATTTCGTCGGAACAAAACCATAAATCTGGCCATCTATGATTTTTTACTAAAAGTCTTGCCTTGTGTTGATAAAAGAATACCAACATGCTATATATTCTGCGATATGACTCAAGCATTTGACTATGTGGAACATAAACTATTACTACATAAATTAGAAGCTTACGGAATACGAGGCAATATACTGCAGCTAATTAAATCTTACTTAAAAGATAGAAAACAGATAACACATTTAACACATATTGACTATAGTACTAAAACAGAGAAAATTTATGAATCTAAGATGAGAACACCTACATACGGAGTCCCACAGGGAAGTGTCCTGGGCCCTCTACTTTTTATTATATATATAAATAATTTAACAAAAGCTTCTAGGGAGAAATTTACTCTATTTGCTGATGATAGTACACTTACAATAAACTGTAGAGACAAAAATACTTATGAAAAAGACATCAACGAGGCAATTAAACAAGTAATATATTGGCTAAAGAACAATAACTTAAAAATTAACTTAAAGAAAACAAAATTAATATTTTTTTCTCAAAGACAGTTGGCAACAGGTATGAACGTACATTTTGAAGGTAATACCTTAGAAGAAGTGGCTCATACAAAGTTTCTAGGACTTGATACAGGGTGTAACGGAAAGGGTTTATAATCCCGAAAGGGGGTAACTCTGGAAGGGGAAACAAAGCATATTCCAAAATATCAGCTCTCTAAGTCCATCCTACGATTTTTAAAACGCATTTGAATTGCAGACTTCTGCAACACATTGCCTGATATTGCCCATCACTATTGGAGCATTTCTCTTTTTTTTGACCACCAGTATGTTTTACAGTGTCCCACAACTTTGCCTAAAAATATCTTAAATTTTAAGCGCTTCAAGGAGGAAGCGGTCTATGTAAAATATTCTTTGTTCTTTTCTTAAAGTAAAACTACCAAGAGTTGTTTAAAATGATTGGTTTAAAAGAATATATTCAATAAAATTCTAAACGTCCAAATACCCAATGTATGAAAAACGACTTGTCCCATAACAAATTTTGTTACTTCAAACTTCTTTCTTGTAAAAAAGTCGTATGAAACATTACTTTTTTTTTTAATATAACTTTTATGTTGTAGTATTAAGATTGATTTTTTATACCGAATAAATAGTATTATCGGTTATTTGTGTTTCAAAATTTAATTTTAGTGATGTCCCAGAAAAATGTTCCAAAATAAAATTCTTCTTTTGTTACCTATTTTATACACTTAAATTTAATTTTAAAACTACCAATTCTATTCCATTTACAAATGGCAACACTTTAGAATACTTCCTCAGTCACCACTTTGCATAGCTGCCATTCTATCAGTGTATTTGACGCAGTTAAAGTTCTGCTAGCTTGGCGATATAAAATAAGTTTCAGTTTTTGTTACTAATTTGCGAGGTTAATTCAATGTATTATTACTCTTTACTATTATTTTAAGCGAAATTAATATATTAACTAGAATATTTTCAAAAAAAATCTAGAATTAGTTTAAATTTAACCATATTAAATTATTAAAAACACTTGCGTACACGTGTTTCGTTACTTCCTTTTTCGTTACTTTTGTGTAGTAACGTATAAGGGGAATTTTGAGTAACAAAAAAGAAAAATTATAAAGGTCTATTTACATCAACTTAAAAACTAAAAACCTAAAGCCTAATTTTTTAAGTTAAACTTAAAAAAAACTAATAAATAGTACTAAAAAGGAGCTAGATGATAAAAGCTGTAAAGAATTGTCAAAAAAAATGAATCATACTAACCCTGAGCACTTACCAACTTTACATTTTCTTGAAATTTTAATGAGTATTAAAAAGTAATTACTGAAAACATATTTTGGTATTTCATCTATTTTTTTCAAACGCTACTTTTGTTCATTTTTTCTCTTTGTCATAATTTTGCCTTATTTTGAGTAAGTGGACATGCTGCTTTACATTTTTTATTTTGTTACCGTCAGTTTTTTTTTTGTTACTGTCCCAATATTTTTTTACACGTTTTTTTAAATTTTTTGTCGAATTAATTAAATTAATCCAAATAAAAGTGATTAGAAATAAAAATATTTACTTGAAAATTTCCGACAACATATGAAAGCGTATTCAGTTTCTGCTAGTTTTTAATTAAAACTAAAGTTTGAATAAAATTTTACTAAAGTAACAAAATAAAATATATTCTCTTCGAATTAAAAAAGAAAACTTCATATTTACCTGAAATTTCTTATTTTCATAAAATATTAAGTCCATGCAGTTTATTAAAATATCATTAAAATACCGGATATAGTTCAATCTATTATTATATTGTTAATTTAAAAAGTAACAAAAATGGAATCCATTTTGTACCCTCACTTAGAAATTCTCAAATTTTAACTGTAATACTTAAATTAAAGGAGTTTCTTAGACAAAAATAGATTATTTATAGTCTATTTCATTAAATTAAGTAATAAAATATTTACATTTAACAACTTTTAAATTTTTGACAAGTTTCGAAATTGGTGGTCAAAAAAAAGAGAAATGCTCATTGAGCAATCAGCTGTTAGGGTGATTGACCGCTGTCCCCACCGCTTTTACACCTATCTGTACGCCTGGCATGTCAAAGTGGGTTCCGCATATGTAATTTTTCGTTTGTAAATAAAATGTCGTTTTTACATGTTTTTTGTAACATGATTTTTTTATTTTCATAAAAGGAAAATTAAATAAAGAACATAAAACGCGTAAAACGTAACACATTCGTACGCGCGACGTAGTATGTACCTACTCTGTAAGTACGCCTTACGCAGAGCTGCTGGCTGGCCCTAATTAAAACTAAAATTCCTTTTTAAATCACTTGAAGGTAAGTCTGTCGATTTCTCGTTTACATTCCTAGGTTTTTATTCAAAGTAAAAAAAAAAATCGGTTGGTTTTTATTTTAAAGTTTTTTTTTCTTGCTCAAAACTGACCAATTGAAAATAAAAAATCTTATTATCGGAGTGGTTTAGTGTTTCCACGCTACCAGGAAACGACGAATATGAAGAAGTTCAGACCGATAATTAGAATATCGGTTCTCAGTCAGGATCAAGAAGATCGATAACGAAAGGACCAATGACATTATGTTGGGGCGTGACCAGGACTCTGGCGCAGGGCGGCGGGAGAGCGTTCGGAAAAGTTCGTATGGGCTCGGTCGGCGGTCGGCTCATTAATTTTCCTTCAGTCGCTCTCAATTCGTTGTCGCGTATGCACTTGTGCTTTCGTATCTAATTGTGTAGTGGCTACCTTTTGCTTTCGCCATGTCTTGATGATTGATGATTCCAATTCGGAATATTATAACATGATTATGTGCGTTGGGTTTACCAACGGTGATTCAAGTGCAGCTCGCGAGCTCTATCGTGAGCGCTACATCGACGGGAGACCAGCTGATGAAGCTAGGCGCATGCCTTCGTACGGCTGTTTCAGTCGCTTGGTGAATCGACCGCTGCGGTCCCCAGACTTGACCCCGCTGGACTTCTTTCTATGGGGGCACATAAAGAATATTGTTTATGCCGTGGAGTGCTCTACTAGTGTGCAAATGGAGCAGCGCATTAGAGATGCGTTTAGTACTGTGACGCCAGAGATGCTAAGAAACACTAGAGCCTCTACCTACAGGCGAGCTGGTTTGTGCATCCAGCAGGGAGGACGCCATTTCGAACCATTTCTGTAAATGTAAGTAAAGTTTTAATTTATTTTTAAACCTTATCGAATACCTTACTTAGGTACCTACTTAATTTAATTGAATTTCCATGTTACCTACCTATTATTTTTTTGTAACAAAAATTATCTAGTAAATTACTAATTACTTAAGCACCTACATAAGCGTAAGGTCACTAATTTATCTTACTTTTGTTTCAGCTTCGATACCTACGTTGCGTTACGAACAGCTGTTTTCGTAGACACGCACGTCCTGCAGCGCCCGAGCCGCCTTAGGTAATTACAATAATTATAAAAACACTAATTTATCTTACTTTTGTTTCAGATTTGATACCTATGATGCGATTTACGAACGATTTTCGTAATACGCAAGTCTCACAGTCTCCGAGTCGCGCTTTACGTAAGTACTTAGGTCGCTGTCTTATCTAATGGTACCTACTGAAGCAAAAAAATACTAATTTATCTTACTTTTGTTTCAGATTTGATACCTATGATGCTTTATGAACAGCTGTTTTCGTAGAGAAGTCCCCCTGCCCCCGACCCCGCAGCGCACGCGTCGCGCTTTACGTAAGTACTTGTACTTAGGTCGCTGTCTTATCTAATGGTACCTACTGAAGCAAAAAAATACTAATTTATCTTACTTTTGTTTCAGATTTGATACCTACGATGCGTTTTACGAACGTTTTGCGTAATACGCGGGTCCCACAGTCTCCGAGTCGCGCCCTATGAACTGTTTTCAACGAGGACTTTTTGAACCATTTCTTTAAAAGTAGGTATGTTAGTTTTAATTCAATTTCAAACCTTACCTACTTACTCAGGCATTGTTTTTTTAATAAAATTAACGTGTAAATGGAACCACACATTTTGGATAGGTACTTACCTAACTTTTGTAACTACTTAAGTAGGTGGCTATTATTTTTTCGTAATGAAAATTATTTAGTAAAATACTAATTTACTTACTTAGGTACCTATCTACTTATGCATAATGTCACTCATTTAATTTACTTTTGTTTCAGCTACGATACCTACAACGCGTTACGAACGTTTTCGAGAGACGTCCGTCCTTGGCCGCGCGCCCGAGCCAATGTCAAACGCCGCCGCCTCGGACGCGTAATCCTTTAATAAAGCCGCCGCCGCCGACCGGCGCGCTTTGAGCGTATGCGCGGCATGGCTTTGTGCAAGGAGAGAGAAGGAAGATGGGCGGGGTTGTCGTAAAATGGAGAGAGAAGGAAGACGGGCGGGGCTAGTGATAGTGTACAGTGCCATATGATTAGAGGAATGACCTCAATAGTGTTGGGACACGTTTGTTTACATTCTAAAATTAAAATTAATCAAAATTAAAAAAAAAAAGTGTTTATTTTGATATGAAATACGGCTAGAAGACTTCTACATAATGTACAGAGTATGCCCTTTTCCGCTTTATAAACCCTTTCCGTTACACCCTGTATAGACAGGAAGCTGAACTGGAAAATACACATTCAGCACTTATGTAAAAAACTAAGTTCTTCATCATATGCCCTTTATAGACTGTCACGTATTACTGATGTTACGGCACTATTAACCTCATATCATGGAATCGTTTCGAGTCATCTTAGATATGGCATAGTCTTTTGGGGAAACTCTACTGATTGGGGGATGGCCTTTAGGGCACAAAAGAAATGCCTGAAAGCGATGTTTGGTCTGGCTTGCAGTGACAGTTGTAGACCTTATTTCAAACAATATAAAATACTTACCTTTACATGTCTGTATATATTTGAGGCCGCATTGTTTGTGAAAGGTCACCCCGAATTGTTTGAGCGCAAAGTACAGCCACGCACTCTGCGAGAGCGTGACAGTGACATTATTTGTATACCTACATTTAAAACTACACTCATGAAAAAAAGTGCTTTAATTATGCTACCAGAAATGTATAATAATTTACCAAATGATATTAGGAATATAAGTAATATAGTAAAGTTTAAATAATTTTAAAAAGATATTTAATTGACAAATGTTTTTACAATATAAATGAGTATTTTAATAATTAATTGTTACAACTAATTTATTTTATTTTTGAATGTATCACATTAATGCATGTTATAAAATTATTAGTTGTTTAAAATTATTGTAATAATCATTTTAGCTGATGGAATTTTGTACGCCTACTAGGCAGTTTGCAGTGATACATATTTATAATTTTAAGATCTATGTATGTCTCATGTACTTATTATTACCTGCATTCACAAATAAATACTTTTGATTTGATTTGATTTGATTTGATGGGCAAGTAGTGGGACATAGAGGTGAAAAATATAAAAAATATATTAAGATTCCAACCACCTCTACATGAACATCATTATCATCATCATCACCACCACAACCATTATTATCAAGAAAACATGGAAAAGGTATTTCTTTAACACTGAAACAGTTTCATCCTGAAACCGATTATGTGTATTGGGACGATCCCAACGAGTTGGTCACTAGACTACGTTTACTTATCGCATCACACAATGCTGGTGATAGCGGCCATGAAAACGAGATAAATTCAATTATAGAAGAACTCGTTGAAGCAGGTATTGTTATAAGATAAAAGCGATCTTCAACTGAAACCATCATCATTTACGATATGCCTGTCAACAAGTTTGGACATTATTTACACAGTTCAAGAGAATATTTAGCTTTTGGTGGTGGTGGTGGTGGCACTGGAGGTAGTAGTGGAGGTGTAAAGAGTACTAAAAATAATCGAATCATCGATTGTCAAAATAAGCGATTGACATCGTTGACTAAAGCTATCCGTAAGAATGATGCTGTCAGTAAAGAACAACTAGATGATAATTTGAATACATGTTTATTGAAGATTAAAACCAATAGGGTGGAAATAAGAAATTTACGTATACAATTAGAACAACTACTTAACAAAAGAGAAGAACCGAAAAAAATTACTTCATCGTCTAAAGAGGATGGCGGTAGTACACTCGACAAAGTTGTCAGGGTATCACCCAACATAAGCAAATATTGAACTATCTATAAGTCTAAACTTAGCTGAGCATTTCTATTCGTCAAGCGGTAGTGTGTGTGCGCTAATCGTTTACGCCTCCTCGTTTGCAAAAAGTTTTCTGATCTGTGGCAAAACGTATTCTTTGTTGTTTATTGCTTCAAGACAGATTCATATAGATAATTTCGCCCAGACAAGTAAGCCGCTCACTAGCGCAATGGTAGTGTAGCGGGATAGCAGCAAATGAATGTAATAAAGAAGACACAAGTTCGAATCCTGTCTCGCGGTTGAGTGTTTATAATATTTATTGTGTATTTTTATTTATAATTATTGTCTACTTTTACTGAGTGTTGTTACTACTTTGCATTGGACTTATGAGTTAGGTATGTTATGATGATACTCAAGTTAAAAGGAGCAAGCATTAAATAAAAGGCGTCTATAGGTAGGTAGATTGCTTTCAATGATTTATTGTAAGAATCAAAGCGAAACATTAAAATAAATTTATCAGATATGAATTTGACAAGGCTGTATAAAGTCAATATAATGTGTAAAAATAAATAATCAACATTTTAAGGAGGTATATAGCATGTATCGGTGATATGAATAAACATGTTATTTATAAAGAAGTTATTTTGAATAAGTAACTTCTAAATTCAATAACAATAACATCTCTCACGCGATAAGTTTACTACCTCTGGGAATCACGGCCTGGTAGTGATTTTAAAGAGTTACCTATCAGTTTTTTTTACAGATTCAGACATTCAATATAACAATAAAATATATTTCATAGCAATTTAGACTGGATATCATAATTAAATTATATACTTAATATAGGTTAATAGCGAGTTGGCGCTCCGTTATTATCTAATACTAGCTGTAATCGATTTCTCATGCTAGAAACCATATTGAAGCACATATCACTACCACGCAATGATTCCCAAGTTGATGTAACAAGGGCCTCTAAATTGGCTTTAGACCTAACTTGCGATGAGTCCCAGTTTAACACCATAAGGCCCCACAAGTTTTCTATAGGATTCAAATCCGGGCTCTTAGAAGGCCATTTAATAACAGTCAGGTTATCTTGGATGTTTAGCCAATCTTTTACTACTTGAGCCCTATGAACAGATGAGTTATCATGCATAAAATAAATATGTTCATTAGGATACGCAATGCGCACAGTTGGCAGCATCACATTCTTTAAAACATCCAAGTAACCTAGACCTGTATTAGTGGCTTCTACTTGAACTAACTCACCGGGACCCATCGACGACATCCAACCCCAGAAGCCCAAGGTCACGTGACCACTAGACCTATTTCGAAGGATATTCTTTTCGTGAAATCGCTCACCCGTTTTTCGATACAATATGACACGACCATCCTTGTCAGACCTAAAACATTTTTCGTCACTAAATATAACCACTTTGTTACACCAATCAAAGTCTAAATATTCTTTCGCAAAACGCATTCTTTCTTGTTGATGGCACTCTTTTAAATCAATCTTTCTTGCTGGTTTGCGACATCTTAACCCAGATGCACGTAAATGGTCGCGCACTGTTTGCAGCGACACATCGTGTTTTGTCGCGGTGGAACGGGTTGTCGCGAAGGGATCTGCAGTGTGGATAGCCACGATATCACGATGCATGGGGTTAGCTTCTGTGAAGGAGTTAGTAGGGCCACGGCGCAGGCTGTCTACATTTCCTGTAGCAGCATGACGAATTATCCACAATCGAACAGCCTTTCTCTGCAGAAGAATAATATAAATGTAATTAACTATTCTTAATTGCTTGGAACAGTATGAGCTTCGGTTACAAATAAGTAATTGTTACTTACCGATATCATTAACCGTCTTGCAATTTCACTAACAGAAACATTCTGCTCGTGCAAAACAACTATTTCTGCACGTTTGAAGAGAGTTAAATGTTCCATATTTGCTTAAAAGAATAGACAAAATATGAAAAGAAGTTTAAAAACGTATCGATAAGGCACGAAGCTCAGTAACGACTAATGACTACCTGTCAATACGTTTAACAAAAGAATTATCAAAATATCTGAGGGTAGTTTTCGTTGTCTAGCAATGTTAGTTTGCAAATCATAATTTATCATCACGAGAATATTCCATCTTGCTTCATTGCGATCTTTTTTTTTCATTTTACGTTTTAAAATAAATAAAAACATAACATTTAACAAATCCGGCTGGCATGATAGGGACTCGAACCTGGGTTCCTTCGATCGATCCATCCATATAGCCCCACCGCTGCCGCTTGACCAACTGTGCCACGGTAGCTGCTTACGAATAGTTTTAAAATTGGCTTCTTATTCAACTTGACAGTGAATAATCTTTTCTGATATTTATTATTTGCTACTACCGACCTTTCTTCAAAATGTTTGACCAATGAGGTCAAAGCAAAGCTCACTCACACTAACGAGCCAAGTTTAGACTTATAGATAGTTCAACATTTGCTTATGTTGGGTGATACCCTGACAACTTTGTCGACTGTACTAGTGGTGGTAGTAGAAAGAGAAAAAACATCTACATTATCACCTGTAAAATGATCTACCAACAACATCAACAACAATAACAATACCAACATATTCTGTTACTCCCAAGACAGCAGCGGTAGTGACGTTACCCTCATAATTATCATCATCAGCATCATCATCATCACCACCCGCTAGAAAAGTTAACGGTATTACCAGTAGCAGCAGCGGTGGTAGTGGTGGTGGTGGTAAAGTAGTTAAAGAGAAAAATAAAATAAAAAATACTGAAGAATGAGTAAAGGTCAAGTGGTCAGAGAGATTTATAAGTATGCAAGGAAGAATTTTCCTCGCAGACGATTTGCACAGAAAGGATTTGATGATACGTGGCAAATTGATCTTATTGATATGCAGAAATATGCTACAGTAAACGCCGGTTACAAATACATACTGGTGTGTATAGATACTTTCTCTAAATTTGCCTGGGCGCAACCGTTGAAGACTAAAAAAGCTGAAGAAGTCACTAAGATGATGATGAGAATCCTTCAAAACTCGCAAAAGAGAAAACCTAAAAATATACAGTCGGATGATGGTACCGAGTTTTTTAACGCTACATTCCAATCGCTAATGAATAAGTATTATATTAATCATTACTCTACATTTAGTGTAAAGAAAGCTTCTATAGTAGAAAGACTTATTAGGACTCTCAAAAATTGGGTCTGGCAACATTTTAGTTTGATAGGTATGTCATTGCGGTTACTATCTATAATTTTAAGGTTTGAATATAAAGTAAAAAATGAATTAGATAAGAAAAATATTATAATGTACTTAGTTATAAGTTAATAATTTTGTATTAAAAAAGTTTTTAGTATGTAAGATGGGTGTGTTATGTAAATGGAAAAATAAACAACATTTGTAATAATTATTATCATTCATTATTTATTTCGTGAATAAATGTCTTACACCTAATGCTATAATTTCTAAATCTACAATAGAATTCCGATCACATCTCTCCTCGAGGATCGTCCGAGTCGCTTGAAGGGTGGTCGGTTGTATTTTGCGTAGGTGCTTCTCGAAAAAGTTGATTCGATTCTCGTAGGCCAGCCGAAGTTGCTTATGAAGAAGATTGATCCGTTGCGTTATACATGGTGCAATGTTCAAAATACTAAACCACTTCTCATAGTTTATTGTGATTGAGGTTTGGAAATTGTTAGAGAAGATTAGCATATAACGATGATCATTCATAGATAGAATTAGATCAAATCTTCCGAGCCCGGTGGTGGTGGTGGTGGCGGCGGCGACGGTAGTCGATGGTAGTGATGCAATAGGTGCGTTGATACTGCACGAAAGAAAACTTGTAATAATTTCCTTATTCTTCACAATAATGGAAAACCACTCGTCCGCGCTGAGCTGAAGAATTCCACAAAAATCTATTTTCACCTCCAAATCTTGGTTGAGATACAGGGAGATGTAGAATCCATTTTTTAGATCGTAGTGTGATTTCGCATAGGTACACTGATCATTCCATAATGAGCCATCATCAGCACTCATTATTGGAGATAAAAGGCGGTGATAATAAGCCATGAGGAGACGTAGACACACGGTGACTGTTGGTCACAGACTAATTCAATTTCTATTATTTTATTATTGTGAAATCTTTCTTACACTTCCTGAGAGTATGCTATACTCGAAAAGTGCGTCGTTTATTATCAAGCAATACGCGGTGGTGTTGCCAGGAACATTTTTGGAAAATTCCATTTCCAGTTTCACATCGATTGCACCACCACCGGTTCTAGTACTATCGTTCTGTCGCGATGTATCAATAACAATCAGCGGGAACTTGGTTTTGAAGTGTGATGTACTTACTTCCGGTCTCACCTCCCGCACTCCATAATATTCTCGTTGAAAATTTTCAAAGGCATCGTAAAGCAGTGAGTACGAGTTTTTCTCAAAGTTGGCTGCAAACGCTTCATAGGAAAAGTATTGAAAGTTTAGATATACTCTACAATTTGTTAGATTGCAATGATCGAAATGGCTCATATCCTTATGCATATCACCCTTTCGAGCCGTTTGCAATCCGATAATGATTAAACGTGGTTTCTCCATTTCTGTAGCGGTTTTTATTGACCATACATGTTTTTGTGATGTTGGTAATAGTGGATTTTCATAGAGGTCCCAAGTACGAAACGCTAAAGGAATAGGAACATTCTTCTCCACAATGGACATGAGACGAAGTTTTTCTTCATCGCACACCTTGATGGTGGGCACACGCCATACTATGCGCGTATTCAGATTCTTTACTATAGGAGAGGATACCTTTCATGGTGGTGGTCATACCGCAGTTTCTCGATCTGTTCACTTCCACACCGTTAAGTTCATAGCGAATCTCTTGAAATAGAAAAGCTGGTGCGTTGTTCACGAATACGGTATCACTGTTCACTTTTCCTTCTACAAGTAGATAGCTCTCGCTTGGCAGTACGATTAAGTCTTGTCTATTGATGCATATACGAATATCATCGTTGTTATTAAACGAGTTATGATATGGATTGTATGAGTGAATCTCAACGCTTTCTATACTCTCATCGAAATGCACTTTTTCAGTGAAATGTAAAACTTATTTTGAAGGCATAGTATTGATGACGGCGGCGGCGGCGGCGGCGGCGGCGGCGGCGGCGGCGGCGGCGGCGGCGGCGGCGGCGATGATGATTATGAAACTACTTTTAATTTAAGCGCTTTTAGAAACAACTTATTTTCCTTAGATAATTCTTTTTTATATTTTACCGATGTCTCTTGTAGTGATGATGATGATGATGATGTTGAAGGATATGTACTCGCTGCTGACGCTTGCACGCTTTGACTGATCCCATTCTGATATACACCATCATTTTTATAGACTATCATTGTGATGATTATAAATTGATGGGTGTTCTTCTAATATGAAGCCTCAAGGATATATTTTCACCTCTAAAATTAACGAGATTATCGTGCTCGTTCACAAGCCGTACGTTAATACGATTAATAGTAGTACCCTTTACTGGTAGGTATACAACGTTCGAAGGACACTCGATTATTTGATAGCCGGGCGGTACGGAGGGTGAAAATTCGTGTAATACGTGAGCGGGTCTTTCGTTAATGAATGAAGCCTCTATTATGCTACACTCTACTCTTATATTGTTTGTGCTCAATATGTTGATCGGTTTATCGGATAAATGTATCTTACCCGGCTCAAGAACCCGCGGTGAGAAACCGAGCAGAGAACCGATACTATTCCGTCGATTGAAATAGATGTCTAGTTTTGGAGAATACACCATACACTGAGACGTGTTCATATTAGCCTCCATATCGATTAAATCGTAGGCGTCCTTCGATTGTTTTGATATTTCACTATTTATATATTTGAATATATCGTTCACCTCATAAGCGCCCTCAGGTACTTCTATAACGTTTTCTCCATAGTGGAATAGATTATTATGCTTATCAATGTTCGGTATCGAATTGTATGTCTTCAAATAAATCAATCCATACTCAAACTCACCATTCTTCAACTCTATCGCAGGCATATAGTCTGCGGATAACTCAGATGATTCACCGCTAAGCGTAATAGAAAATGATGATGACATTGTTAGTATGTGTACCCAAATGACGTCGTCGTCGACGTTATCGTCACCACTACGCTACAGCACACAAGCATACATACAAAAGGTTGATAAGGGAATGAAACATGTATTCGCTTATTCATCTATTTATTTGTGAAATAACGTTTCATATTATATAGAAACATTAAACATAAATGTCCGCAGTTTACTTGATTTTCCTTTTGAAGATTTGTATAGTTATATTCAATATTAATCCTATCACCACTCCTCTTCATGTATAGGGGAAACTCTTTAAACGGTCTCAGATCGCCGAAACTGTCGAAGAATATACATCGATTCCCGATTTTAGCGTACGCCACCCAGTGAGTACCCACCCCCCTTATCGTATCCAAGTTGATGACACCGCACTCGTTGAGCCACGGTTTACCATGATGCGGAAGAGTGTCTCTCATGAATACACCTCTAAAGTAAGGAATTTTCAGCATTTTCAGCTGCGTACACACTTCACTATGTCGATGTCGGTGAGAGGTTTATTCTTCGGCGGTAGAAGACGTTGATATTCGTCATCATTATTGTTGGCGGTGGCGGGGAGGGGGTACATTTTCAGTTTTTTGGAGAGTACGGACTTAAATACAACCCCATACCTTGTTTGTATGGTCGAAGGTATAATCCTTTACCAACTTTTTGTTCACCCTGTTTTTTCTTTGAGATCATATCATAGATATTTTTAGCTGCGGTGGTCACGCCGCCGGCCAGGGTACCGGTAGCGGCTAAAGCGCCTAACAGTGGTATCAACGGGAGAAAACCGCCCGTTTTCGGTAAAGGGATCACTCGAGGGGTTCTTACGAAGCGGTTTTTAAGTGTTTTACGAGCCACTTTCATAGCGGTTCTCAGTAGGCTGTTCTTGTCAACCGATTGCTTTTTCCGACTGCACATGTGTTTCTTTACAGCTCGCCGACTGTTTTGCACCACTTTAGCGAATGATATACCCATACCTCGCTTCACCTTGAACTTCATGATTTTGTTAACAGCAAAACCGGCTGCTCGTTCCCCAAAGCGAGCGGTTTTATCGCGAAATCGTTTCTCCGCTTCCGCCGCCAACTCTAAATCCACTCGATGCCGCGCCTCTAATGACGATGGGTTGTTTGCGTAGGCGATATCGTGACGTTTGCACGCCTCGTCCAGCTGATTGATTCCCTTGTCGCCACGTAACAATCGTTCACGTAGTTTAGTGCCGGGTCCGCAATAGATGTAATTGGGGAGATGTAATTGAAAAGGTAAATTATTTATCAAACTGTTGACAAATCCAGCACCTCTTCTTGATTGATGTTCTCGATTGAATGAAACACTTCTACTAGGTACTAACATTTTTAAAGTACATTACAGGGCGTAGTGTACTATCACTTTGTAGTTGTAATAATATGCCGGCAATACCTAGTTTGCACGCATCCGTGTGAATCTCCGTGGGCAGCGCAGGGTCGTAAAAAGCCAGTATGGGTCTTGTACACAAACACTTTTTTAATTGTTCAAAACTTTGAAGTTGTTCGGGGCCCCAATACCAAACAGCACTTTTTTTTGTTAAATTTGACAGTGGGCGGGCTATCACAGCAAAATTATTAATAATTTTTCTGAAATAACTACATAATCCAAGAAATTTACGTATCTCACTGACATTAGTAGGGATGGGAAACTGAGACACCGCTGCCAACTTCGACTCACCCGGTTGAATGCCGTCCGCAGAAATCTCATGGCCTTAATATGTTATTTTATCTTGCAAAAAAGCGCATTTATTCATGTTAAGCTTAAGATTTTCTGACCTAAACTTATTTAAAACTTTTTCTAAGATTTCTAAACCCGACGATATATCACGAGATTGCAATAACAAGTCGTCTAAAAATGCTAACACTTCGTAATTATTTGAAAGATTGGCAACATTACCGGTTTTTCGGGAATCATTTTCCGAACTGTCGTCAGCACTATCGGTCATTGTCAATGTGTCAATTACTTTGTTCATGAGTCGCATAAAAACTGCAGGTGCGTTAGCAAGACCAAAAGGGACGCGGGTATATTCAAAGTGACCTTGTTTTGTAATAAAAGCAGTTTTGTGAATGTCTTCAGGGCAAATTTTTACTTGGTGATAACTCTGTGCTAAATCCAGACTTGTAAAAAAATTCATACCAGCTAATTTAGAAACTTGGTCGTCTATTTGCGGTAGTGGGTATCTATCCTTAATAGTTATGGCATTAAGAGCGCGATAATCGACACAAAGACGATGATCCCCGTTCTTTTTTTTCACTAGCAAAACTGGAGAAGTGAAGCTCGATTCAGACTCGCGTATAGTACCGGCGTTCAACAATTCGGAAACTTTTCTTTTAACTATATTCTGTTCTACGTGTGACATGCGGTAAGGCTGACGGTATAAAGGTTGTTCTGTGGTTAAATTGATTTTCATTTGCGTTAACTCTGTACATCCTAGCTCGTTAGTGTTACTAGCAAGACAATCACTATACTTAGTTAATAAATTTATTAAACAATCATGGTGATTTTATTTATTGATCCTGTTTTTATCTCACTAATAGGAACCCCACCTTTAGTGCTAATACTGGCTAAGGTAGTATGCAAAACAGATGTTATATTAGATCGGTTTGACACGGCTGAACCTTCGTAAACAGATGGCATAAATAAGGAACAGGGTAAATTGGCTTGTTGACTGACCTGAATATTGGCTGGAGGCGGCGTGTTGCAACTGTCTGCTCTGGTCACCACCTGACCTGGCTTCCAGCTGATGTCTTGAGTGCCGGCGTTGACCACCTTCAGGTACCCGACGGAGCCGCGCAGGAGGGTGGCAGAAATAGAGTACGAAGTGTCGCCCAATTCGTAATGTTGTGGTGAAGTGACGGGTATTATTTTGTTTTTCATAACTTAATTTGCAATAATTTCACATGTCATAATGTTCTACAGTCATAAAGTTCATATGCTATATTATTATTTATACTAACAACGACGGACATAATGGTTCAGTAGTCATAATTAACATTAGCCGTAGTATTATGTTTCATAAACAACAAGGGTCATAATTATAATTTTCTATAACTATTAAATACATAATCAGCAGAAGACATATTATAATTATGCCATTATGTGCGTATTATATACTAGATAAGATGAAAGATGAATGTTACAACACAAAAAACCGGGTGCCACAGAGGGGGTCCGGGGGCGGAGCCCCCGAGGGGGGGGTAAAAACTAAGCAGCAGCAAAACTAATAGGATAGGTTAGGTTAGAACATGTTTTTTGCATCCCTGCTTGCTTGCATGCTGCGTGCTTGTCTGCTTGCTGCATGCTTGCTTGCATGCTGTATGCTTGCTTGCTTGCATGCTGCATGCTTGCTTGCATGCTGAATGCCTGCATGCATGCTGCATGCTTGCTTGCATGCTGAATGCTTGCATGCATGCTGCATGCTTGCATGCATGCTGCATGCTTGCTTGCATGCTTGATTTAAAACATCTATTTCTTTGAATAGTTTTTTAATTAAAATTATTTTATTTGTATTGTATGTAATGTAAAATTATTTATTATAAGATTGTCTTTCTATTAGTTATGAATATTAAATTTATTGCAAATAATTTTATTGCTTTCGTTAGTTATGGCACCTAAATCATTATGTCAAATAAAATTATGGCTATTGAAATTATAGCCAATGCAATTATTGCAAATTAAGTTATGTCAAACATTAGTAAACCGAAGTGACGACATCGGCGCCGTCTTCGTTTCCAATAATTGTAACCTTAATAATAGACGAACCAGGGCGTAGGCATTCATCACATGTGGCAACAACTTTGAAGCGTGTGGGCTTCTCAGTGACATCCAATAGCTTCGTAAAATCGTCTTCTTGCTTCAGAGTGGCACTGCCGTTACTGACGATCAATGATATCTGATCTTGATTAATAATAGGTTGCCCAACCAACAGATTGATACTTCCTATGTCGATATCGGTGTGATAAGCTTTGCAATGCATTGATATACCGTCAATTACCATAGGAAAGTTGACTTCTCCTTTGCTAATCCAAGGTTCTCCTGAAAAACCTTTTAGTACCGTATTAGTTGGAGTCACTTCTAAGTTAAGCAGGTGACAGATATGGCTTGAAAGTACGTTGACTTGGCTTCCAGTGTCAAGATTGGCTTTTATGTAAATTCCATTAACCTTTACGACCTTTTCATAAATGCGGTTATAATTTTGCAATGCCTTAATTTCCTTCACAACGTTGTCTTCAACTGCTGATATGGGTTTGGCGCTTGCTTTGCAAAATGTAGCTATGTGTCCTTGCTTCCCACACTTGAAACACGTCCGTAAATCTGGCTGTGGGCAGTTTCGCAAAATGTGACCTATTTTCTTACATCGTGGGCATGGATCGACGTCTGGATTAACGGTTTTCTTTTCCAGGTTCCGCCGTGGGTTGCTGTCCTTATTTATCGATCTTGAAGTTAATGATGGAGGTTGGTAGTCATCCAGTGCACATAAAAATCCTTCATACAAATCTTCGGGTCGTTCGCATTGAAATGCCCTTGCATTAGCCTGAAGTGAGTACGGTAGACCTCGAATAATGCAGGAGACGGTGGCACTATCTGATAATTTACACCTAAAGCACATAGCGATCTTGTCCTGATAATATTTGGTCATAGACTCGGTCGGCAATTTCTTACGGTTCATCATTTCGTCCAGCATATTTCCAAAATCACGATGTTTTGGGAATGCGCGCGATAGCATCTGCTTCCAATCCTCCCATGTGTGATTATAGTCATCCAAGCGATTGTACCACTTCCTAGCTTGGCCTTTCAATTTTTCTTGCAGGTGAAATGCTTTGGTTTGGTCATTCCAACCATGGATTCCTCCAAGTTGCTCTATCTTCTTCAACCATGCATTTACAGTGATACAATCGTCACTGTCGGGGTTACATTCTGGGCTTGACGAAGTTTCTTCGTCCCACCCGGGTGGGCGCACTAGGTTTCCGGGTGGATCGGCGTGATTTCGCTTCATAGCTTTTCTACTTTATCCCACTTCTGAGATGTAGAGAGTGGGCTAAAATAAAAGGCAGAATACGAAACACACTGATGTTTTAATCATGTAAATCAATAAACAATACACTCGTAGGTATATGGAGAGTAATTTGGGCAGAGGTTCCCCTTAGCTTGATGCTTCATGAAAAAATACGCCGATAAATGAGCTCCGTGGACTTATAAGCCTTTGTCCTCACTCTGCAACCGAGGGATGGTGGTAGGGCAAGGTTCGGCAATGGCTGGCACGCACTAATTGGCTGGCTCTGGTACGCTGGCATTGGCTGGCTGGCTCGCTGCTATGTTCGGAGTAGTTACGTGGCGTAACAGTTATGAACAACAAAATAATACTGGATAGTCTTTTACGTTATCGTTACACTTTACTGTTAGTTTGTTAATTTTGGATTGCACAAAAATCCACCTGTTGTCATTTAACTTATGCTATATGTCCATGTTTCCGTATAAAAATTTAGTTTCACATTCACTTGGTAAAGATAAGTTCACTTCCGTTAAAAGTTTCTCTTCACAACACGGATTCGAAACACTAGAGTATATATTTACTAAGGGACAAATCATGTGGTTTTGTTTTACAAACAATATTGCAAATGATCAAATAAAGTATAGTGTAATCTATCATCGGTTAATGCTACATATGATTTGGAAGGTGAAATTAAGGCAAAGGTTAGGTTAGGGTTATTTTGATCGTGTGGAGTTGGTACAGGAATTACTTTATAAACGGTATACTTAATTGGGTTAATTAGGGGTATTTGAAGTACAAAAATAATCTTATTGTTATAATAATAATAAACTAATTTAGATACATCTATAATAGTATGTATGTTATCAAGGCTTAAGCTAACTGGGAAATCTAACCTATTATCTATAGCACTGTTCCTCTTATTCAATTCATTCAATTCAAACAACTTGGTAGGACTTAGTATAGAAGGATGCAGGATATTTGTTTATATATGATTAGAAGAATAGCATTCATAATAGTATCTAGAAAATTAGAAATAACAAGTAAAGAGCCTTCAATTATATTGACAAGGTTATTTAGTTGAGTTAGGTGAAGGACCTTATCATTATTTTTATTTACCAAAGATATGATTTCATTAAGTTTGTCTATTTGGGAATTTAATTTGACTTCATTTTGGTTCAATTTTGAAATTGTCGAGTTAAAAGAATTTATTGAAGATTTTACAATATGGATGTTGTCTTTCATTAGAATGAAAATTTCATTTTCATTTTTCTCACAAGCTTCAATTGCAGTATCATAATTTCGAGCATCATCCGCATCAAGAGTCCTGAAAAAAAACTTTAATATTTGGCCTCCGAATTCTAAAGCTCTTTTAAAATGAGTTGGTTCTTCTTTAGATAAGATATGAGATTAGGAGTCAGCCTTTATAAAGTTTGCTTTTAATATAATTTCGATTGGGTTGAATACGTCTTTATAATTGGCATAGTTTTCAGGTTCTATCTTTGCACATAATAAAGAGGATTTAATGATCATTTTATCTATATTATCTAAATGCGGTTTAATAGAATGTACGTCTACATGAGTGATGATTTTCCAGTAGTCATTGTAAAAGAAGATGTTTGTTATCGGATCAAAGTATATACCAGAACTGTGCACAATGAGTGTGATCTCAGGATTTGATGAGCCATGATGGCATAACAATCTGAAAATAAATAAAATAAAATCAAGACGACACGGTTTTGAGTAGATTAGTGTGATATTTAATATGTTTTCGATTTACGAGTAAAGTTACATTATGTTTTCCATTTATTTTTACAATTTTATACGGACCCTTCCAGATAGGGGATAAAGCTTTTCGAAGTCTATGGTGATGTTTAAGGTAGACCATGTCACCCCCCACCTTATACTTCGGGCTACACCTAAAAGCTGAGGAATCATAAGTTTGTTTGGCGGATTGTTTAACTTTTTGTATAAACTCTAGAGCCTTTTTCTCTACTTATTCTCATTCTATATTGGAGAGCGCGCACATATTCATTGTAACTAAGACTATTATCACTATCATAAAGGGAACTAGGAAGAGTAGGTTTATGTCCATATAAAAGCGTGGTACTATGAGGGGTAGTATTATACGAAAGGACAGCTGTTGCTAGGTAGCAATGCCAATCATTTTGGTTTTCATTAACGAATAATTTTAGATATTCTTTTAGAGTAGCATGACTGCGTTCTAGGGCACCATTCGCTTGAGGATGATAAGGTGTTGTAAAAAGGTTTTTTATTTTACAGATATCAGTTAATTGTTTAAATAACTCAGATGTAAAGCAGGTACCCAAGTCCGTTAAAATCATTTTTGGAATCCCGAAAAGGGACATAAAATGTACTAAATTACGGGAAACTTCCTAAATTACGGGATTATTGATCACTTCAAAGTGATGAACTTTTGTAAAAAGAAAATAAAGAGTCTTATTTTATTAATAGGAATAGAGTTTACTGTAATCGGAGATCTCTCAGCTGTAAATAAAGTTGAGTTATCACTGACCTGTGATAATAACCCTTCGCAATGTGGCATAGAATGGTCTAGGTCAATAGAGAACGGACAAGCAAAAGATTTATATTTTAGAAAGGTGTAAGGGCTCAGAGTGCTTTTCAATTTCAGTATTTGAGTCAGGCAAATATTTGGTAAATTGTTTTTTAAAGTAACCGTCGTAAGGCAAATTGTTAATATTAATGCTATTAAGTAAATTAATGGGGAAGATGCAAATACAATATTTATGAAAATTTTGTTATTAAAATGTTAAAAATATATAAAAGAAGGGCGGGCCACTGCAAGGTTTATATTTTATATAATGTTGTTGTTCAACAATAATTACGAATTAAAAGTAGCTTGAAACGGAACGGATTTAAAACACCAATCAGCGTTCAGTGACGTCACTCCTGTTATGACAACGTATTTGAGGTTATAGTTGTAGTAAAAAAGTGAACATTATAACGAGAATTAATTGCGTTTTTCGAATAAAAATGGAAGTTGGGTTTGTCAAAGCAGACTCCAGGAATCTACCAAAAGTTAGTGTTGACATGGTAGTGACTTTTTTTGTCGAAAGTGCAGAGTTTTCAAGTATAGAAATGAAAGGGACTAAACTACTACGGTATGTGTAAATCATTAGTTAAATTTGTATTTCATTCAGCGGATTCAACATATATTTCAGCTCAACAAGAGAATCTTACGGTGATAATGCAATCGGCTATGTCCAAATTAAAAGAGATGGAGAATTATGTACCGTAAAAAGTCGAATTACTCCGGAACATAAAGTACGCAAAGAAGGTTATCGTGTTACAGCTATTATAAATGAGATGCAAGGCTCGGTTCAGTCCTGCAAATGATGGTCTTTGGGGAATAATTATCATTCCTCTTCACGGCTTGAAACCACTTTTTTCGCAGTTTTGGGTCAGAAGGTCCAGTCAAAAACAATTTATTTGGAAACTGCTTTAAAGTAGATGGACACATTGGCACAAAACATACGTCAACACGGCTTTTTTTCGGAGTATACTTATGATCGCCTGATGTTGATGGATAGTCCATTTTAAATTTTTACAAAAAAATGTCTCGTTAGTCGAGAAAAATGCAAAAGTATAAAATACATAGAGGACGTACAGTACGTGGGCCAGTGAGTGACAGACAGGAGTGACGTCATACGAACTATAGAACCGTTTTCGCCCGAAAATTCAAATTGACAATTTTAAACCCCATTTTTTGCAGTAAATTACAGTCTTTTCATTTTTTAATATACTTGTGGTCTATTCTACATGGAGTTCTTTGAAATAAACACAAAAATAAAAATATCGCATCTTCCCCATTGAAATACGGGATAGTGCGTCTGCGTTAGAGTTCATTTTTCCTTGTTTATATATAATTTCATAGTCTAATTTAAGCCTCCAACGAATTAATCTGCTTCCTGGATCTTTTACATTAAAAAGCCAAACCAAGGGTCGGTGATCGGTTACAATTTTAAATGTATTGCCATATAAATAAGGACGAAAAGTTTTAACTGCAAAAAGAATAGCGAGTAACTCTTTCTCTGTTGTAGAATAATTGCCTTCTTGTTTATTCAACGTTCTAGACGCATAGGCAATAGGTTTGTCTTGGCCTTTTGTGCCTTGTGAGAGCACAGCTCCTATAGCATAATTACTAGCATCTGTAGTCACTACATATGGTTTCGAAAAATCTGGGTATTGTAAGAGGGGAGCTATAGTTAGTTTTTCTTTAAGAAGGTTAAAAGATTGTTCTTGTTCCGCATGCTAATAAAAATTAGTATCTTTCTTTAATAAGCTTGTAAGGGGCTTCGCAATTTTTGAGAACTTTTCTATAAATCTACGGTAGTATCCAACAAGACCAAGAAAAGATTTGACTTCTTTGGGATTTTTGGGAGAACTTAGGAAAATTCGTCACAGCTTGGACTTTGTCTGGATTTGAAGTTACACCTTTATCGGTAATGATGCGTCCTAAGTAGGTAACTTCTCGCCGAAGGAACTTACATTTATCCGGTTGGAGTTTTAAATTAAATTCGCGTAATCTGTCAAATACATTTTGTAGCTTGGACATGTGTGTATCAAGATCATGGGAATATACAACACAATCATCTAGGTAGACGTAGCACTGTAAGCCTTGAAGACCAGAAAGGGCTGTGTTCATAAGCCTTTGAAAAGTGGCTGGGGCATTTTTTAGACCGAAAGGCATACGAGTGAATTCGTAATGACCTGAAGTTTGAGTTCTAACTATAGTAAATCCTGTTTTAAGTAACTGCATCCTTAGGATCCAGCTGAATTTGGTGAAAACCGCTAGCAAGATCAAGAGTCGTGAAGTATTTTGAGTGACCAAGTTCAAGATTCAATTCAATTCGTTTATTGCTCACATGTACAATGTTTTAAAAAGGTCTTATAGAAATATTTCATGTCTAGTACATGAACTCTGTATTATGAGGGTATTGCAATTAGTTAACTACAATTCAATATAAGTAATAGTTATAACATTGCAATTTAAATAAAAAAAAATAACCATTAATATAATTAAAAAGAACGAGTTTTACCAATACATCATAATTATATAAAGTATAAGTTACGTAGTAACTATTATCTAATCTGTGGTATAAGTAATATTTTAGAACTAAGAAAATAATAATAATATCAGAATTGATTAGTTAAGAAATCCGCAATTTTGTAATAACATTTATATAAAAGCATGTTTTTTATTTGCTTGTTAAAAGATCTGTATTCGGTTATAGATTTTATACTTTTTGGGATTTTATTGTAAATATTTATCGATTTTTTTAATTTTTTTAAATTTGATGTCTGTGATTAGAGGTAGGGGAAAGATTTCCGTTACGGTAACGTCATTAAGAGATCTATAATCAATAACGATTCGCCATTTCTTTTTGCCTGAAGCATCTTATTTCTTTGGCACTACCCAAACAGGGGCACTCTAAGAATACAATACAATACAAATATTCTTTATTGCACAAAAGATATAAGGTACAGACACAGACAAGAATATAAGAAGCAACAGGCGGCCTTATTGCTAGGTAGCAATATCTTCCAGGCAACCTTAGGGTAAGAAGTAACGAGAAAGAGGTAATGATGGTTGCGGGTTGTGCAAATAATACAGAATACATACATACATAACTACATATACATACCAAAAATAGATAGTACCTATAATAAAAATAAACTAAGGTGATTGAGAAGGGCGTATGATATCGACCCTTTGAGTAACAAATGTTGTAAAAGCCATTTTTGCCAAATTCACTTTTTAACGCATCTATAATCAGTTTTTCGCACTCTATCGATCTGTATATTTAAAAAGTTTAAATTCGCTTAAAAGTGCTAAAACTTGGTGGTTGTGCACTTTAATTTTAAAATGTTAAATCATTTTCCAAATTTAAATAACATAACAATAATAATAATAATAACCTAGGATTTCATACTGTTATGACTCAGGTCGGTTCGAATTGGTATTTTCGTTCCTCAAATTTGGCGCGTAGCTCAGTTCACGGGAGTTTCCGGTAGCAAGCTGCGGGATAAATATTTGCGCATATTATTCCGTTTCGATGAACATGATGTGATTCGAACGTTTCAGTTCAATCGGCTCCCCTTTGGCTTGAAGTCGAGCCCTTTTTTGGCCATGCGCACTCTGCGTCAGTTGGCCTCGGATATGAAGCCTCACTGTCCAGATGCTGCAGAAATTGTCCAGTTTAAGCTGTATATGGATGATTTAGTTCATTCTGTTCCAGATGAGGATTCTGCGACTGCTTTAGCACAGGAGTTGATACTGCTGTTCAAGGCAGGAGCCTTTGATTTAGTTAAATGGAAAAGCAATTCCTTAGCATTGTTGGAGAGCCTTCCTGAGTCACATCGTGGTTCAGTAGAGTTTTCTGATGGCGGCAAGTCTGTGTCTAAAGTTCTAGGATTGGCATGGGAACCAGTGGAGGACATTTTCTATTTTACCACTTCTCAAGTTGATGAACGATGTACTAAGAGGAATATACTATCTGTGGTAGCCCGCTTGTTTGATGTCTTGGGACTCTTTGCTCCGGTCATACTTTATGCTAAGCTTCTAATTAAAGAACTCTGGCTGATAAATATAGGTTGGGATGATACCCCTCCGGAGAGCATAATAAGAAGATTTGCAGCTCTGACACAGGAATTGCCTCTGCTTTCATCTGCGAAAATTCCAAGACATGTGGGCGTTTCCAAGGATTGCACTGTTAATATAGTGGCTTTTTGTGATGCCAGTATGAATGGCTATGGTTGTGTGGTATATCTGCACATAACTGATGGGAACGGTGTCATGGTAAGACTCTTATGTGCTAAGTCGAAGGACTCACCAACCAAAGTAACAACACTGGCCAGATTGGAATTATGCGCTGCATTGTTGAGGTCCAAGCTGGTAAAAACTGTACGTGACACGTACCGCGAACGTGTTCTCATCACCGGAATTTACGCATTTTCAGATTCGACAGTTGCGTTATCTTGGATCCATTCGTCCCCACATTGTTGGTCTGTGTTTGTGAGCAATCGAGTGTCTCAATGTCAACAGAACCTTGCAGCACAGCATTTCTTTCATGTAGCTGGCGTGGAAAATCGAAGTGATTGCTTGTCACGAGGTTTATTGCCTTCACAGATTGTATCTCATCCTCTCTGGTGGAATGGTCCGTCGTGGATGTGCTGCCCCACCACAGAGTGGCCTATCAAGGACTTTGCTCCTTCAAATTGTGAAGACCTGCCGGAGCATAAGGTGAATGTTCTCGCTACTACGGTTTCTCACGGGAATTCACATGTTTTGCATGAGCTGGCTCAACGTGTCTCTTCCTGGGATAAATTGCTAGTTGCTGTTGTTTATGTCCTTAGATTTATAAAAAAGATCTCAGCTGCAAATACAATTCATAACCTTATGAAAGCTGAAAGATGTCACCGGCTAAAAAGCTTTTACATCTATCTGTTTTCCTGGATGAAGATGGGATTGTTCGAGTCGGAGGACGCCTCTCCCAGTCTGATTTACCTTACGAGACAAGACATCCAGTTCTTCTACCAAAACATGATCATGTCGTCAATCTGATCATCAGTCACTATTATAAGTTAAATTGTCATGCTGGGCCAGGTCTGTTGATGTCAATTTTGCGACAACGATTTTGGATATTGGATGGCAGAACTGTGATTAGGGCAAAGGTGCGACAGTGCAATTCTTGTTTCAGAGTTAATCCGAGACATCCTACACCGAAGATGGCTGATTTCCCAGCATTTCGAGTTCAAGAAGCGAAAGCCTTTGTCCACACTGGAGTAGATTATGCGGGTCCACTTCGCATCACTCTTGCTCGCCGTCGAGGACAGCATGCCCAAAAGGCTTATATTTGCCTGTTTGTGTGTCTAATCACAAAGGCAGTTCATATTGAACTGGTGTCTGACCTATCGTCCGATACTTACCTAGCCGCCTTTAAACGCTTCATAGCTCGCCATGGCCCTGTATCTTGTCTCTATTCGGACAATGGTACCAATTTTGTAGGAGCGAAAGCGCAGTTAGAAGAATTCAATAGGGCTTTGCAACGGGAACTGGTTAGTCATCGCATCGAATGGAAAATGATACCGCCACGTGCTCCACATTTTGGCGCGATGTGGGAGTCAAATGTAAAGAGTCTAAAAACGCATTTGTATCGGGTCATAGGGAATCAACTCCTGACTTATGAAGAGCTACAGACAGTCTTAATCCAGATTGAATGTGTTATGAACTCGCGTCCTTTAAACGTGGTAGCCTCGGATCCTTACCCAGAAGTGATTACACCAGCACATTTTCTAATGTCTACTCCATTACAGTACTTACCTGCGACAGAAGTCTCTGATTCGAACCTTATTCAACGTAAAAAATTGTTAGATCAGATGGTTCAGTCTTTTTGGAAAAAAAGGCGATTAGAATATCTGCATACTTTGCAAGTCAGACAGAAATGGGCTACTCCGGAAAACCCTGTTAAGGTTGGGACTGTAGTACTCGTGGGGCAAGATGATTGCTCCCCATTAAGCTGGCCTCTAGGTTCAATAATTGAATTATTCCCTGGTAAAGACAATATAGCGCGCGTGGCGATGGTGAAGACGAGGTTCGGTACGTTCAAACGTCCTGTAGTGAAATTGTATCCTATACCTACACAATAACATATGTATCTTAATTAAACTTTTCTTTGCAATGACGTTCTCCCTCTTTGTTGTTGTAATTATAAATATTACTTAGTAGATAAATATCATATTTTTGCGTACTGAAAATTCCATAATATTAGATTCAAACTTAAATAGTGTATAAAAGGAAAGCATAATCACAACAGTCAACCTTCTGTGTTAACTAGTCATCCTCAGTTCAGTCAATTAATAAATTTTGTTTGAGTCTGTAATCTCTTTGAAAATCTCATAACACTCTGTGTTAATTAGTCACGCTTATTCAAGTCAATAAATAAATATCTTTAAATTTATTATATATATTTCGTTTTTTGGAAGTTTACCAACTTCCAAAGGGTCCCCCCTTTGGAAGTTGGTAAACTTCACTTTATTTTGTCGGGGGACCGCTAAGTAGCTAGATAGGTACATAACGCAAACGATACCTATCACAAATAATCATAATGTGATGTCATTTAAAAAAATACCTGTCAAATGTTTTAATTGAATTGATAAGTATAATTTAAAATATTCATAAGGAAAATAGAATGCGGTCCCCCGACGAAATGAAGTTTGTATGAAAGTTGTCAATTTGTATGAAATATTAAGCGATGTTCAGTTGACAAAATACTACTTATTTTATTTGTTACTTTTTATAGTCGGGGGTTTTTTAAATTTTTAATTTATTTATTTTTGTTCTGAATATGTCGTAATGACAAATTTTCACCATGAATTTTCAAAATTCATGTAGTAAAAGACACATGTGTATTATGGTTTTTACAACATTTTTTCAAAATTTCAGCTTACAATTAATAATGTAAAATTACATAGTAAAAGACAGCAATTTCGAATATGGTTTTTACATCATTTTTTTAACAGAAGGTTTACAAAAAAAAAACTTTATTTAATAAAAGACTCAACTTTTTGAATTGTGGTATTTACCTACATTAACTCTTCATCATCACGAGCCTTTGAGCAACAAATTTTAATAAAAACCAAAATCGATTTTTATAGGAGGACCAAAACACCGAAATTGTAAAGTTTTCTATATCAATATTTTGGAAATATTGAAGCTATAATAACCCGCTATAGATCATTAGTCTTAAATTTTTGAGTAGTTTAATACTTTGAAAGTCTAAATAAAGTAGCTTTGATAGTTTTAGAGATAGCATGGCTTTTACTGCGGTAAATAATTGGTTAACTGGCTTTTACAATATTTTTTTTACTATTTTCTACTCTTTTCTTCGTGGTAAAATGTAGTAAAAACCTTGAAAAAAAATTGTTATGCTGCTAATTTTGTATTAAAAGACAGATTTAGATCTACATTGACCGAGGCGAAGGATAAAATTTCTTTATCAAGCCTTTTTCTTGCACAATGTTACGTCTCCCTCACTTATCTTTATTACAATTGAGACAAAATTGCGTCTAGAGCACGTTGGAGCACAGCAGGGCGATCCTCTTGGGCGACTATTGTTCAGCTTAATTATAAACCAATTACTTAATAACTTCTTTGGAGGCGCCGATCAATTTGTCGTATTTGGATGATGGCACGACCGGTGAGCCCCCGGAGGTTGTTGCCAGAGACCATGAGAGATTGGTACCCAAATTGCTGGAGTTGGGCTTCGTTAACAACGACGCAAAGTGTGAGTTGTATCCGTGTAAAAGCGGAATCGACCAGTACTTGTCATCTTTCCAGAAATTACTGCAGGATGTGAAAACCTTGGACTGGCGGGAATTTTTGCCTTGGAGCATAAAATATTGATGCTTACCCGGGGTCGTCAACATCTACAGCAGTTGTCAGCTCATGTGGCTCTCACTCTTTTTCGCAGTTGTTTCTCAGTCCCCAAATTGACTTACACCTTGAGAACTTCTCCAACATAGTTGTTTCTTGAGAAAATATGCCAGGTGGAAGTCAACATCACGTCGTACGTTCAAAATAACCACCAATATTTTGAACGTACGTCGTGATGAAGCGCATTGGGTACAAGCGTCGTCGTTGCCGATACGTTATGGTGGAGTAGGTTTTAAGCGAATGGCGGACACCGGTGTATGGACGTTCTTGACTTCTTCCAATGGGGCACACAGATTAGTTGCTAACATACTTAAACTTCATGGTGACAATCTAGTGATCTCCTAAAGGCCTTGAGCGTCTGGTCTTCTATGTGCCACGACTTCGTGCATCGTGAAAGTAAAGCTGTGCAACGCCAGTGGGTACGATCCGTGGTGTAATGAGTGGTTGATTGAGGATGCTGTTGGAGGTGATGTCGCGAGTCTAAAAGCAGCATCTACTGAATCAGGAGCTTGGCTCCATGCCCTTCTGCTTTAGATTACTCATCTCTATCTTACTCTCTATCTCGCTGTTGGTTTTCCAATAAATAAATAAATAAGAACAGCTGTGACTCTGAGCCTCGAATGTGATGTTTAAGAGCCAAATATTTGTATTTGTGGGGCACAGGCAGACAGCAAAGAGTATCACGGACTGGGTTGCAGGAAATCAGCTGGACGGTTTCCGTGCCACCATTTGCTCAACGAAGTCATCAGACGGGCTTTGGAGTCTATCTCAGTGTCGTGTATTCTCGAGCCTTCTGGCCTGTTCCAGACAGACGGAGAAAGGCCGGATGGGTTAACTCTCGGGCCATGGAAAGGTCACGTTGCTTGGTAGAGGAAGCAACATGTGTCATCAAATTTGCTTTTTCCCACCTGTCACACATTTGCGTGCGGCCGGGTCGGTAGCGGAGTCGACGGCATCCCAAAAACAAGCAAACAAAGTATGTTCCCCTTCTGCAGACCTATTTCTTTGTGCCATTCGCGGTGGAGGTCTGTGGAGTATGGTGAATGGATTTAATTAGAGGTAAATGGATTCGTGGGTGAGTTCGGCAAACGCGTAATAACTAATGGAGAAGATGGCCACCTCGCATCGTACCTGGTGCAACGCAATGCTTAACTTAACAGCAGGGGAATATTGCTAGCGTTATGGGTACCTTCGTTTGCCCCGGGTGCTATGCAGGATGGTCTTTTTGACTGATTCTGTTGATAGATGTTAATTAATTTTTAGTATTATAGTTTAATTAGCTGTAAATTTGAAGTATATTACTATTATTTTTATTAAAATATGTAAGTATTGTAAAATTTAACAAAATAACACTTTTACAGTACAATATCATGACAACATAACAATACAGCAATACCATAATACAAATCATATATTTTTATTAAAGTATACTAATAAGCAATGCTGAAAAATGTAATCTATCTAATCGAGGCGAATAACACTGTACTTGCGTATTGCTGGATTTAATAAAACATAAAAAATCATGGAATAATCAAGTAATATAACATTATTGTTTAAACCAAAAATGTAAATTTACACGAATAATATCGTAAAGCATCATTACCGATCTGAGGAACTGCAGTTTAATATTGTAAAATCTTTGAAGCTAATTTATTAAAAAGCTGTTATAGATAAGTACACGTGAATATTATAAACAGATAGCGACAAAAATTAGCTTTAATTTGATGTATAAATGTCTATGGAGACTTATTTTGTTATTGAGTTATTAACAAAAAAAGGTTTTTTGCTTCTCCTGTAAAATTTTGATTTTTCTATTACCGGATTATTCGCGGGGGGCGTCGATATCGACAACTTTTTTAATTCGCCTATGTTGCAATACATCCTGATTGAACAGAATACCAAAGCCTGTGGAACTGTACGAACCAACAGAAAACATCTACCTAAAACTGCACCCCTTGATAAAAATATGAAGCGTGGTGATATCTATACAACTAGTTTCCATGGTATCACTTACGTAAAATGGATGGACAACAAAGCCGTACATTTGTTGACTAACTTTCTATCCCCTATAGAAAAAGACACCGTAAAACGCCGTAAAGCCGGATCAGCTGAAAAAATTGATGTAGTGTGCCCTAGAATTGTATCGCATTATAGGGTGGATCTTCAAGAGGTCGAAAATTTATGTCTCGCCCTATCATTCATAATTGTAAAAGAAATTCAAAACTTTTTATAGTTATTCTACTACCTAAATAAATGAAGTAAAAAGTTATCAAAACCGTTCAGTGATTGAATAGCAGAAAAACAAGCTATTAGAAAAAAACACTAGAAAACCACGATATTTTAGGTGTCGCCTTTACATGATTTTCGATATTTTATATCATAGTGAAAATATTATTAATAATAGAGTAATCCTGTCTAGGAATATATTATTTATCGTTAAACAGGCAAGATATTTTAAAGAAAATAAATTTAAAAAGTAGGTGGTAAGTTAATTAAAAATTAGTTCAAACAATGTTCAAAAAATATTCGTCATTATTGGTAACACGTTTACTTAGCATGATTAAAAAAAAACGGAAAGCACCCGAAGCGTCACGTCCAACTTAAAAGTCGCAGCCCCCTCGTACCTAAGTCGAACACCACTGGTCATAGTGAACGGACGCTAATTTTTCCAATGATAATTAATTGAATATCGTTCTCCAAAGATATTCATGCCACGTCGTCATTGGTTTCTTTTGCTGTATTTTAAATATAATGCATGGTAAACTCTTTATTTATTTACCATGGCGAACTTATTAGGGAAACAGATAACGTGTAATGTTTGTTTCATAATTTAATAACCTATTTTGCCAATAGCAGCGATTTTTCCAAAATTCCTCATTGTTGGTAACATCATTATTCCCAACATTGTGTCTGACGACGATGACATCTGTCACCAATAATGATTATTTGTGTAGAAAACAATGACGTTTGTTACCAATAATGATTATTTGTATAGAAAACGACTGATGGCAATAAATTATTTTGATGTACGATTATCATTAAAAAGCATGTTTTTCATATACAGGGCATGCTACATCATTTGCAAATGTTGAACCGGCAGAAAAATGGCAGCCCGCACTCCTGGAGGCTCCCATTCTTCATGATGCTATTCCAGCTGCCTTAACTTAAAAAACGAAATAATCTACCGGGCGCGCCAGCATCTGAAGCAGCTGCCTGCCCATGTGGCCTTAACACTCTTCCGTAGTTGCCTATATGTCCCAACACTGGTGTATAATATGAGAACGTCTCCGACTTGGTTTTTATGAAATGTCAATGAAATGTCTAAAATCGGCGAAGACTTCAAGGTGACATTGGAGACGATTCTCAATGTAAAACTTAATGAGGCTCAATGACAGCAGACTTCGTTATCATCCGCTACGGCAGATTGGGTGTTAGAAGAATGCAGGATATCAATATATCGGCGTTTTAACCTCCTCCCACGAGGTTAACGGTTGAGTCGCTTAAAAACTTCATGTCCAAGGTGGCAATCTTCTTATTAGTTATATACGGCGGAGGCTTTAAATGTTTGGGCAACTGTGTGTCTTGAGCAGCCAAGGGACAAAGGTGTCCAGCGCTCTTGGCACGATCACATGTACAAAGCAAGCAGCCGGATTCTAATGAAGCGGCTGTGGGTAGGAATCTGGCTATGCTTGAGGCGGCATCAAGCCCAGAGTCTGGCCGTATTTGGGCGCTGTAATCAACGAGCTCATTGAGGATAGTAATTTATCTGCGGTTGGATTGTCACGTTTGTGGTACGATTGCGGACTCTTTGGGACATCAAGGGTTGAGTTGTGTCAAGTCAGCTAGACGATTTCCTCGTCACTATAAAATATGCTTAACGAGGTTGAGCGGCGACCCCGGAACCGCCAAGCCTAAATCACACAAATGGCAAGAGGACTGATTGATTAATCCTCATCTCTCGGGAAAGGGGACGCTGTCTAGTTTAGGATGCAACTTGCATAAGTACCTTCGCCATGTCCCACCTGCCTTGTATATGTAGGGCAGCTAGTGCAGCAGCAGAAGGAGATGCCATACAAAAGCATGCTAAATATGCTCCCTTCCAAGACGAGGTAAGTACCTCTTTGTTCCCGTCGTAGTGGAGGAAAGCGGGACTTGGTGTACGGAAGCTAAGAGTTTGATGCGTGAACTAGGGAAGCGCCTAAAAACAATAGTCGGGACCCTTGCGTAGAATTTTACTGCGCAAAGGTCCCGACTAACCTATTTTCCTCGCTATTCAGTGTGGGAATGCTGCTAGTGTCATAGCCACTTTTGCATCAGGGTGGGCTTTTGACCTAGCCGTCTTAGCTAATTTGTAATGGATTGCATGTTAACGGTAATTAAGTTGTAGTTAAAAGACAAATAAAAAAGTATTTGAGAATAAATATTTACATCAATAATATAACTCAAACGTCACTGTCGGTAACATTCCGTCATTACATTCGTCACTGTCGGCAACATCCGTCATTAACAGTAACACTTAAATTTTAATATTTGCCAATATTTTCTAAAATATTAAATTCTTTAACGTGTCTTTAACATAATATAGCATATAATTCATGTGTTTATAGATTTAGCTTAAAATAAACGCCATTCTCGGGGTAAAATGTGATTTTTTTTTTTGTATGAGGAGAATAATCTTGAGTAGATTCACCCTATAACAAAAACATGGGAGGAGTCGATCTTATGGATCAGCGCAAAGTATTCTACGAAATAGACAGGAGATCAAAAATAAAATACTACCTCCGTTTGTTTTTCGATCTCCTTGATATATCGGTAAATAATGCATATCATGTTTACACTAAACTTCATGATCAAAAGCGAATGGAAGGAAGTCTATTGACAAATCTGCAGTTCAGGCAAGTAGTGGCTCGAAGTTTGATAAACGGTTTTACGGTGAGGCAACGAGGCGTCCCTACTACAAAAACAAGCATAGTACGCAAGTCTGTGAAAAGACAGTTGCCATTCCATCCTATGCAAAAAGCAAATTGCAGAAAAAGGTGCGTAGAGTGTGCAAAAATAAAGAAAGATAACCGTACCAATAATACGTGTGGTATATGTCAATTGTCAAGT